>OY757268.1:10394350-10948103 GCA_963584085.1 Pyrausta aurata
GTGGAAGCTGTTACCGTTATTGATATTCTGATTGAAGCGCTGATCAGGATAGTAAATCCTCTGTCTCGGAGTAGCAAAGTCAGGCAAGCTCTTTGACTAGGACCTTCCTTACCTTACCATCATCATAATATGGCATGACAAGATTGATCATGAAGATTGATGTAGGAATATAGGGAAGCAGACTGGTAAATAGAACTATCGTCGTAAGTCGATACCGTAACTCGCTAGTTCGATCAACATAAAGCGACACGGATAGACAAATCTATGGAAATATGAAGAATATTGTTGAACAGAATAAAGGACGGGGTCAAAGTAACTTACGCGAAGAAAGTTTATTTTTATCTGGCCTGGACCCTTGGAAAAACAAATTTCATGAATAAATTTTTCCTTTGTAAACAAATCGAGCGGCCCATATTAAATTAAGGTTCTCCAGTGACGGGGAATGCAATAAAAAGGAGAATTTTAGACGGTACACGTGTTTACACGTTGAACTGGGGTAAATTGAGATTGCTTATTTGCTGTTATGGGAACATTTCATTTGTAAAGCACACGTTATTGCCGCCTTTTTATGAGCATCTTATTACATTTATCAGGTGTTTGACATATTGGAAAAATGTGGGGAAATTAGGCCCACGCGTTTACTGAGAGCGTCGTTTCATGCCACAGTGAATGACACGTGGGTGTAACCTATTTTCATTTATTCAATTAGGCGGATCGCACAATGCTTTCGAAAAGAGATGGCAAAAAAGCTCTATCAAACGAAGTTTCCTTCGTAAAAAATAGGATCATAATATAATTTATGAAATAGAAATTATTGGAACTACCAATAGTCACATGTTTTATAGATATGTAAGAGCTTGTTTATCTATGTTTGTCATGTTGATCTAATATATTATGTAGCTCGGTTCACCTACTTTATATTTTTCTTATAGGCACTGAACTACACCGCGTTACGGACCTCTTAATACAGACGCTTAATAGTTTTCCGTTACTTTACCCAAAACACTTGCCCTTTTTATGAAGGCAAAGATTGTATGCTTTTGCCACGTTCGAAATAAAACAGTTTTTATAACCGCAGCGGTTAGGCTTTACAAGCCACTAAAGTGGACTGGATGGGTACTTAAGAATTATCTGTACAGATAAAGAACTTGTGGCATGTTATGTCCACTTTTACTGCCAGCCAGTTTAAGACCAGGAGCCCTATTTTTGAATCATTCGCTTCAAGATGGCGAGTGATTTTCGTTCGACGTAGTGTCAAAAGTCATAGAAAAAAAAACGTTTTCGAACGAAAATCACTCGCCATATCCAAGCGAGTGATTCAAAAATAGGGGCCCAGGAGCTCTATTTATGAATCGCTTGCGTCATTATAGCGTGTGATATTTAATGATTAAAGTCGAATTTTGGAATGAAAACCAGTTGTAATCTACACAAAAAAGATTTGAAAAATCATTGCTCAAGTTTTTGAATACTAACGTCTATGTTTCGCGTGGTTTTCGTTGATTTTTTATTCGTTTTCGAACGAAAATCACACGCCATATCCAAGCGAGTGATTCAAAAATAGGGCCCCAGTAACGAAAGGATTATGCGTCGGCGCTCGTTTTATGAATGCTCTTCGTTTAACTTAATTAAAAACTTTTTTATGGTGGATGGTATTGAATATTATCAAGATGCTAAATATGATTCGAGATTTATGTGTGGCTATAAAAATTTCTTTAATTATTATGAACTTATGAACTAAGTTAGCACAATTCCTTTTGCATTGACTTCTGCAATTGTACAAAGAAACAGAACCAAATTGAATAATAAACACTTACCTCTATAAGACTCTCCTTCCAGAAACTCGATATGCTTAATAACACGTCCACACTAGACCACAGCACAACAATAATGAAGTTCTTCAGTTATACTGACAGCTGTCAGTGATACTTTCATTAAATGTGTAAAAATAACATCTTCTAAATCATTTGTTTACAAATTTTGTGCATATTTATGATTTGGCACATGCATTTTTTTACAATTTAGTAACAGAAATAAAAAAAAATGTGTGTTTACAGATTGAAATAAAATTAAAGATAGTGAGAGACCAAAGTACCACTGTGGTAGTTAAAGCACGAAACACTGTATTTTGTTTTTGTTAAAATAATCTGAGAAACGAAAAAATATATTATTAGCGTTCAACATCACAGCAAAAATTTTAGGCTGTAGTCAAAACAGCGTTAATTTATTAATTTAACGCCTGACTATTTATTTAAAGTTTGCACCCAATGAATAGTAAAATACTACTTAAACTAAACCCGACTCGTTAAAACAATAAGGGTAACATTATAAAATGAAATATGATAAAGTTAAGCCTCTCTTATTGAATTTCATTATTAAGGCCGTCTTATTCCGTCAAATTATCTCATAAGCCCCGCCCCCTTGTTAAAAGTGCGGGGCGCTTCCCCCACCAGCACCCCCGCACAAAACTTTTTCTGTCAACTTTGTCTTACAAATCTCGTGTATAATTAAGCCATCTAGTGTTTATTTAAGGAACAAAATTTTCTTGAATAAGATACTTCATGCGCTTTTGTAAGTAACATACCCACGCCATCTAGCAGAACCCCTAAGAACTTTTACAAAATGGTTTCTTTAGTACACCATACATGCTTTTTAGTCTAAACGTTTATCGAAAGAACAAGGAACGCAAAGAGTGGCATTTCATTCTCACACGACTGGTCAGCACTTAATGCCAGCAACCTGTAACCATTATAAAAACAAGAAAGAATATCCGATAACATTTATTATATTCTGTATTGCACTTATAAGATGTACAGAAAATAGGTACAAGAAGTCACAATGTGAACAAAGGTGGGCTTATCTCTAAAAGATACCTCTTCCAGCCAACCCATAGGTGTAGGAAATGTAATGTAATAACATTTAGGTGGTTTATATTAAGATCCTTTTTGTCGACACAGTTATAGTCTCAATACTATCTTCCATCAGTCTTCCAATTGATGATGACTGAAGACCATTACAGATATGGCACTTCAAATTTAGGGTTCCGTACAAACCAGTAAGTATATAAGTCAAAGTTCACCCATCACGAGAATTTTGTCATGGTTTTTTTTTACACACTGAAATTCATAACATTTCAAATCATCATCATCATTCTCTTGCCCTGTTCCCAGTTTATCTAGGGTCTGCGCAGTATGTTTCACGCTTCCGTTTAACATTACAAATATGGAAAGCTAAATTAAAGACAAAGGTTTCTTTATCGTTTCAGTAATCCTTTAATAATATCAAAGTTTTTTATTTACTAGTCATCTCCCGCGACGTCGCCCGCGTATATTTTGGATGTCCCGTGAAATGGATCAAGTAAATTAATGGTTTAAAGTAATTACTATCGAGGTCACCCACACCACGCTTAAAATACTCGCTTAATATCAGCCTGAACTATAAAAATGACTTGACTATCATGTGTTAGAAAGTAAGAAAATAGTAAGGCAAAAGTAGTTAGTAGTAATCTCTCATTTAGATGCAATACTTTTTTCGGCGAAGTTCACTATCAAATATACTGAGCATTGAACTTGGCTATCATTTTTCACATTGATGTTTTTGTTGGGATATCATAACTTTTTATAGAAATATTTATTTGCTTATTCATAAATCATTAATACATATTTTGTGCAAGCTTCCATCCACTTAATTATAACGGTTTCAGACCCTACAATTAAAAAACTTTCTTTTGTTTTCAGATTTTTTCCTTCGCTTACACATTATTACCTAGCTAGATGCCATATTTCAACTGTCTAGGTTTGTTAATTAGAGCACCGCACCCACACAATTACTTTGATAAACCATATTATGGTTTTGCCATGTTTGACTTTTTGTAGTCTAGCTTATTTACTTTTACTATAAAACCTTTTTTACTATAAAACTGTAATTTGGCATGGGTTTCTTTATATCCTAATCACACCGCCTAATATTTTTGAGACACCTCCCTACAAGGAATGAATTATGATGAGCATGAGTTCCTACACCGAAAGGGCAACACCAGGGTTTATCTCATAAATCGTGATA
This sequence comes from Pyrausta aurata, assembly GCA_963584085.1. Taxonomy (NCBI): domain Eukaryota; kingdom Metazoa; phylum Arthropoda; class Insecta; order Lepidoptera; family Crambidae; genus Pyrausta; species Pyrausta aurata. The sequence goes on from OY757268.1 coordinate 10,398,410, forward strand.
GTAAGACAGTTGAAATTTTCAGGAAGGATGTATTCATGTTGCCGTTGAAAAAACAAAAACTTAAAAAACAGTTTTTTTTTCAGGTTGCTCTCATACAACTTATCTACTCTGATAATGATAATAATGAGGGGCTGCCCCATTATTAGGACTTCATATCTTTTGTATGGGACTCCCTGACAACAGATATGATGTTTATGCCATTTTCATAGATAATGGTGCGGAACCCTTCGTGACCCCGAAGCGCCATTTGGCGCTAACTACAAGATTAATAGAATTATTATGTGTCACAAACACCAAAGTTGTTTTGGATATTCAGTAACAGCAATTTGAGGAACGGTTATAAAAATAAAATTAAGACAGTCTCCACACATTTTCGACAGAACAAAATTGAAAAAATTATTCAGATTTGACATTTCTGAATGCAAATATAATTGGATTATACTGAGTAATCTCCATGTTCGTCGCTCAAGTCCATGTCACCAAATAAGAGATAGATAGTCAATGCATTATTACTACACGATTCAGAAAATGTGTACGTACGTACGTAAATAACATGGAAACCTGAGTTCCATACACGAAGAGAGCTAGACCGACCTTAACTTAACCTCCAATGTTTGTATTTTGTCACAGGAGTCTAGATGTAAATAAATAAATAAAATTAATATAGACCTACCACCTAATAATTTTCTCCCTCCCTCAAATTCATATAATATTTTCTCGTCTCCAATATACTAGAGTCACCAGGGCACAGCTTTAGCATTTGAGATTACTGCTAAACCTACAGTTATGGTTTAGCTCTGATTTTTCCAAATAGAGAAAATGTTCAAAACTACAATAATTTGACATGAGTGTTTTATGCTTTTTGTTTATATTGTTACTATAGAAACGGATTCATCTCTACGATTGGTACAAAAATATAGTTCATTTATTCACAACAGTTATATATGTCGCTACAGCCTTTCTCTTTTTATTTTGCTTAACACGTAGAGGTTGGGGGTTCCATCCTCATGGCATTGAGGAGATTTATCCGCATGGTGATGGTGTTTTTGATACTAATTTTCTTTTTGAAATTTATTTTCATTGTTATGTAGTTTTTTTAATAGGATTTGCTACTTTAAAAAAAAACCTAAAAATTTAATTAGTTTTTATTTTTTATTTTTTTTTTATTTTAAATGTTAAAATGTCCAAAACTTAAAATAAATACTTATTTCGTTTTCTAAAAAAATATTGTGACTATGTAGAAAAATATTCATGATACCCCCGATTTGAACTCGCGACCTTTGATTAGTATAAGACTGGTGCTGATCCAACTGAGCGTGACGCGGCGCGGCGAAATTAGCTATTATTAGTTCTTAGGTGTTTTACGTAATTAAGTACGCAAATAAAATTGCAAAAATTGACATAGGTCCAGCGTTCGCAGTGGCGTCAAGGGGAATGAGGAAATGGTATCTCGTGCTTGTCATTTGAATAAAAAGATAGCGCTATTTCTGCTTGCATGTATAGAACAGAGATGACATGACGATCAACTGTTGCGTCAAAGTCGTTGCGCGAATCACCATCGTCACAAGTGTGAGAATCACTAAATCAGTGTTTTATGAATGAAAATGTTAATAAAACTGGAAAAAAACGATTGGACGCCCTAAACATCTTTGGTGTCTAAAGTAATCTTAAAAAGACAATTGGAAGAATTTGCTGCTTGTAAGAAAGAATACAGACTAATGAAAAAAATGGACCTTTCTTTGCCTGAACATAACACCGATAAAAACTAAAAAAAAATCATTTGATTCATAGCTGAGATCTCACTTATGTGGTCAAAATGTATATTCTTATAATCCTCTGTTCCTCACATCTGTGTAGCTTGAGCAAATCAAGATCAAAAAAGTCGAAATAGGTCAAATAAAGTGTTTTTAGATATTTCGTTATTCTGATCTAAATAACAAATATTTTGAAATCATTTTAACATGTATATGTGTAGAATGGAATTACCTACTAAAATATGTGATTTTCATAAATATAAGTCCAATAATTTGAAAACTACATAGAAAATACGAAAAAAAAGGGGCCCACTTCTGAGGCAATTATTATCGAGCAAAGTAATTACAATCGTGTTTCCAACCACAATCCAGCTTTCTAGTAATCTTCTTCTATAACATATATAGATTCGAGATTTAAATAATTAGTGTTTCCATGTTTAAACTCAATCGAAACATCGTAAAAATGGAATATCTAAGCCTTAAGCGGGGTTATGGCCCGAGGGTTTGGGTGTAACTCAAACATTTTACAACCACGTTTAGGGAAATAAATATTTTCATAAGAAAGTTAACTTGTTTGCTCGAGATATTTTATAATTATTTTGTGTAATTAACCCGTTTTTTTTGGCTTTTATATCCTTTGATGTGGACGGATACAAATTGCGGGAAAGATTAAGAGGTAATTGTGTTTGAGATTATTTTTCAATGTAAACACAGCTGAGGCGTGGTTGAATTAATTTCTTATTTTTTAGGCACGTGCATTGCCTTTTTAGGGTTCCGTAGCCGAATGGCAAAAAACGGAACCCTTATAGTTTCGTCAAGTCTGTCTGTCTGTCTGTCTGTCTGTCTGTCTGTCTGTCTGTCCGTCCGTATGTCACAGCCACTTTATTCTGAAACTATAAGCATCACATAGCTGAAACTTGGTAGGTAGGTGTATTTTGTTCACCGCTTTCCGATTCAGATACAAAAAGTAAGAAAAAATAATATTTAAGGAGGGGCTCCCATACATGAAACTAAAACCTAAAATATTTTTTTTACTCAAACCTATGCGTGTGGGGTGTCTATGGATAGGTCTTTTAAAATGATGTTGAGGTTTCTAAAACCATTTTTTCTAAAGGTGTAAGGTTTGAGATATAGACGCTTCCAAAGTGGTAAAATGGGCGTCCCCCCCCCCCTCTAACTTTTGAACTAAGAAAGTGAAAATTTTGAAAAAAATATATGATGTAGATCTCAACAAAAACTTGCAACGAAAATTGGTTTGAAGGAGATCAAACCAGTAGTTTTTGAGATATTGCACATTTTTATCAACCGCAAATATAACTTTGTCTTTCATACAAACACTATGAAAAACAAAGTTATTTTTGCTGTCGCAATATATTGTGATGTTTTCGTTAAGTGAAAGTAAGTGGACCCTGAATTCAGTTAAGGGTGGCACGGAACCCTCAGTGCGCGGGTCCGACACGCACTTAACCGGTTTTTAGAGAAAATAATACTTCAAATTAACCGCTTATGAAAATAGTAAAAAGATCAAAGTCTCTTTTGAAGACAAAAATAAAATAATAAAGGTATGGTTAAATAAAATACTATTAAATTAGTTTACGTATGATTTATTTTTTTGCAAAATATAAACAAAATTTCCTTAAATCGTATGCAATGTTCTTAATTAACACTAAATAACATTTATACAGATTAACATAGTATCTACTAAATAAAAAAGGTTTATAAAAATCTCAAAAGATAAACACGTTAAATAAATAAAAAATGTTAAATTATAGAATAGAATAAAATATGATTATTTGCTCAAAACATGGTAAATTTGATAACGGAATTTCATCATAGACCATCATGTTTTGCTACAGGCGGCATGCAAAGTTGATGTTTTTAGGTTGAAGTTAAACAATTTATTAATTTCAGTAACACTATACACATTTTTTGCTGTTTTAACATTTCAAGTAACATTAATTCATGACACTATTATTTATAGAAAACACATCAACTTAATAATTGAAAAATATATTTCGCAATGAAAATAAAACATTAATAATTCACTGTTTACAGATACATTATTAAATATAATTGGTTAAAATATTAAACAAACATACTTTTTTCAGAGTATTGCGTTTCCAATTATTAACATACTAGCTTTTATCATAGTAACGTCACCCCCTTATTGTTTCTGAGGGAGACAGTATGAGACAAGCAGAATGCCATGTCATAATGTTAAACCTTCTAATGTAAAAACTAAGTTAAAATATCATTTTTTAAAGAAACTTATAGCGTCGTAGATTATCACGACATTCGTCACAAACCTCATTGGTTTATTGAATGTTATTAGTCTTAATTTATGTAACTGTTATTTTATTCAATAAATAAATGAAAAAAAAAACTTTCAACTTCTATGTTTTTTCACTCAAGGTACGACCTGAATATTCTACATAACAAGATTTATATCTTACGCATGCTAGGTATTTACAAGACAGTATAATATAAGACTTCACAATATTACAATTTGTGATAAGTACAAGCACTAATTTTATCAATTTTAACCTTATCCTATCTTTCCTTATCAGCTTTTTGGCAATTAACATATCTTAGGATGTCAAAATGTTAAACTATTTATTAAACTTAATTGATTGGTATTTTTTAAATATTTTTTTAAATAACATAAATAATTGACAAGTTTTGAAAATAAGATGATTTTGCTCAATTATGAGCAAAATCAATTTATGGTTTGACATGACACAATTTAAAAAAAGTCATTACTTGCGACGTTTGGGTAAACTTCAGTATTGATTTTTTCCTTTTTAATTATTTAATATTTTACCTCGGTAATGTTAGGCATATTGATTTCAGTTTTATGTACAGTCTTGCTTCGTAACAAAGGTTAGCTAAATTAAATAACATTGATATCTAATTTAAGAACAGCTAAAGTTACAAGTGTTAATATCAATAATGTCCTTGAAAACACTTTGTTTGAATCACTAAACGCAGTTGCTTGCTTCACTGCGCCTTCAGTTAAGCCTGAAAAATAGAAATAAATATTTAAAATCGTCTTATTCTAAATTATCAACTATTTTATAAATTTGAGTCGTGTCATCATTAACGGGAGTTAATTTTAAAAAAGTTGATCTTATATTTTCAAAGAAAATTGTCTGAGATCTGACTTACCATTATTTATTGAATTCTATGACATTATTTTTTTATAAAGCCAATAAATCGGACGATTGATCCTATTGCGTAATTTAAAAACAAATCTCGTGCTACCACATGAATTGACACCGCTTGTCATCAACTCATATATGGTTTCATATTCGAAATTCATATTTCAAGGAATATCTATGTCACAAATTCACAATCTTTTCGTCGTATTTGCAATACATTTTCTGCTTGGCATAGGTCCTCCATGCGTAGTTATAATTACTACGTCTAAATAACTTTATTTACTTACTAAAGACATAACAATTGACCATGATATCATCTAGCAAAGGCTGATGGTACATTGAGATTCAGTATTTTCAAACTAAATTTCTTTTTAAAAATGTAGTTAAAATTAGACTTAGTTTGGTAGTTAAAACTGTTCCTTTAACAGTCCCACAAAATAACATAGTTCAAGATTTGACGGTTGTATTTGGCCTCATTCATAATTAAGTTAATCCTTTGAAGGCTCGTTTATACACTGAAAAGGCGCAGAAGAACCGCTTGCTTATAAAATGGTTAAATGTCATTAAAAATTTTAGTTCATTTTAGACACAATTTTAGTCATTAAAAAGTTATTATTTTTCTCTAACTGCCTGTTTCACAATATCCTAATAATAAGTTTTGGTTAACGTTATGTTCAATAATTCAAACGAAGTCACGTGTCGTAATTAAATTATTAATTGGTTAGTAGTCAGTGGTGAATCAGGCCCTTGCTATTTTAAATAATTTAATAAATACTTTAACGATTACCATTATCTTGAAGCTGCGTATAGCTAACTGTTGAAGGTTTTGTCTGACAACTCTACCTTTACAATGAATTATCATGACTAGCAGAATATGTAACTTATTTTAAATTGCAAGCCTACTAACCATTTTGAAAGTATATCTTAAATCTTAATTACTTACCGCCTACATTCACTTCTGCGGCCGACTGCGAGCTTGGGTATAGCTTTATTTCTGGAAATAGATTTGAAATGTGTTATTTTGGATAACATGATAAATTAACGTAAAATGGAATAGGTTAATGTTGCCACACGATATTTTTTTTACATATTTTTCTAACATGCACGTCTCGCATTGATAAAATAAACGAAATGGTCCGAAATTACAAGGTTATTATTTTCAGTGCTGAGATAAAAATATCTTTTTCGTACTTAAAAAAATCTATTTTTTTTTTTCGATTTATTAAATACAGTTATAACATAAATTAACAGAATGTTTGATGCAGCAGAAATCAGACGATTGAACGTATCGAAGTGAAAAGTGTAAAATATAATATTTCTAAAAATATTAATAAAGTCGAATGAAAAAAAAAAAGAAAACAAGAAGTAGCATGTTGAACTTACTGTTGAAAACGTTGATATTATTCAAATCATTTTTTTTTTCAATTGAAACAAGTGTATAAGAAACAACTATTAGTAATTTCTCACCATACAGCCTTAGAGTCCCTTCACTCTTTCCAAGTGAATTCGTGCTGACGCAATTGTAAGTTCCGATGTCATGTTTCGAAAACTGCTTGATGGTCAGCTTCATGAGCACCTTGTAAGATAACCTCTCCTCATTTATTACGTATTTGGGCCTGAAAAAAGTTTAATACAATCTGAGAATGCCGGTATAATATAATCTGGCAAATCCTTGTCGGGGTCAAGCGATGCAATAAAACTGTATTTTAAAATCCATATTTAACTATAACTAAACTCTCAAAAGTCTTCATTACTTAAGATGCTACATTAAGGAATTATGAAAAAATGAATTCTAAAATACCTTCTCTTAAAATTGGTGTTAAAAATCTGAAGGCTTTTTTTATCAATGGTCAGACAGGTCCTAAACCCTCTCTTCTAATGATTATACTTATCACACTATTGCATGTGTTTTATTTTGATGTTTTAAAAATGAAAATATAAAAGAAGTAAAAAAACATTGCTGAAAATCTATTCAAATAAAATCGAACCCTAATACTATAGCATCAAAGATCATACCCATCCAGCAGCATCTCGCCCCGGTTCTTCAGCCAATAGTTGATGGTGTTTGGGTAAGCTTCAACAGTACATTCAAGAACAACGTCGGTACCCAGAGGCGCTCCTAGCAGCTGATTTGGCACAATCACCGTTGGTGGAACTGTAGGGAGAAGTAAAGGGTTAAAAGTTAAAAGTAAAGGGTAAAGTAAAGTAAAGGTGTCTGTGAAGTGTTAGTTCCGGCACATAAGCGAATCAGTAAAAAAAAACTTTGCGTGACTGCACGAGTCAGTAACGACACTGAGAATGTCGTCACCGACACAAACGCTGTTAGTGCACCAACACATTCGCATGCGGCATGCGAATTTCACATAATATTATGCTATATCTCGCTCTAGAGGTGCTCGTAGCGCAGTGGTGGCAGCGCTTTGGTAGTAATTGTCCTGCCTTCGTCTCTGAGATTTAATTGACCATGTAGTAGGCCCTGCTACGCGTCCATTCACTCGCACACAGGTTTAGCGCAAGAAAGAGAAGGTAAAAAACTAGTATCCCTCCCTCCTTCCTGCGCCTCACAGCACTGCCAGCCGCCTGTCGCTCATTCGTGTCCGTGCGCGCGCGCCGTTCCGACGCACGCAGTAACCACAGCAAAAAAGAAAAAACCGTTAAGTTTTTTATTTCGTGCTAAACGAAAGTTACCTTATTGTGAACGTGAACTGAAGTTAAACGCATAACCCAGCGTGGCTGCTACATGCATGCTTTACGCTTCGCGGCCGAGCTTTTACGAGATACTAGCCAGTCCGCATTTTAACGCTCCGAATCAATACGCGATATTGATCTGTAGCAATTTTTTGGCCGAGCTGGCACGTGATGCCAGCCAGTCCTAATTATCTTGAATCGAGACGTATGGTATGCGTTGCTTTCAATAAGCCTACCCTTATTTTCATTGCGTTTCGACAAATGAAAAAAGTGAACTAATGGGGCCACAAAGGCATTTCATTAAAAATGTTAAGCAGCGCTGACGACGCGCCATCAGGGCCTCTCAGTGTGAAGCGTTCCTCGCTCACACTCATCTAGCCCCAACAGGCATCATAGTGTGTCCTGCCTGTGCCAACGCGACGCCATGCGCCGTGAATTGCTTGTTTGTTACGGTGAACTACCGTCCAACCTCGCCCAACAATCCTAGCGCTTCAACGTCTCGCGCTCGAAATCAGAATCCAACCAAATAAAGGTAAGGTCTTTTTCCATTAAAGCTAGCTAAGCTTGAAGCCGTACTACGTGTTACGGGCTACCGTATTCCATTCGTGGTAAAACCACGACCGAACACTTCACTCAGTCAATCTTTTGACATACATTGGAATTGAATTTAATGTGAGCTTTTACACTTACAAACAAAAAGAGCAATATATATGTTTTACTAAGTACTTTTTTGTAAGCACCGAAAAACAATAGTGGCAGCAGATTTATTTCAAATCTAATAAATTTATATTTATTTTGTACATTTTTACCTGAAATTGTAAAAATGAAAGACTTAAGAGCACTATAACTGCCTAGACTGATAAACATAAGTACGTATAGTGCCACCTGCGATGCGGTGTACGCTCCTTATTTTTTTCCCCAAAGCTCTAAAAACGGTACTATACACATCGATACTACATAGCTCACAATATTATGGTCCTATGTCTGCAATTGATTACAACTCTTTTTTATTTATTTCTGGCTAATGACTATAAAACTTGTATTGCTAGACAATGCTATGGAAAACATAACATCGCTTATTAAATGAAATATTTAACATTACTTAAATATCGAAGTTTACGGATTGTATAAAAAGAAGACAATTATTATTTTTTAAGTAAGCAAGTTCTTACTTACATTTCTGATTTCTACTCAATGCATATGGTTGGGTCCATATAAGAATTATGTAAAACTGATTTTATTTATAGCTCACAATTTAAATAGCTATGCTAATAATATTGAGCTTTGCTCATTAACTAGCATTTGTATGATTCTGAATGGTGGAATATTTACAGTAGGTACTTATTCAGTCTTGAGATCCAACTAAGATTTGTTTCACTCCTCAGTTAATAATTCGGTACAGCTTAGATTTTATTAACCGACGTAACAACAACCAGCTGGAAAGCGTAATGTGTTTTTGGTTTATACCAATGAGTTTTCTTGTTAAATTGCGAAATCAATATAGCACTACCGTCATATTCGATTTAAATAGGTAGACGGTAATTAATTGTTTTAGATGCTATTTTATTTTTCCAAAAATATGGTGTGATATGCACTAAACTTTTCATGTATGCTTCTTAGATTAAATCGTCGCAAAGTTCGGTACTTAATGTGGAGTCTGAAAAACTAAATAAAGATCTGTGTCCATTATCTTCAGAAAAGGCGATGCCTGAGCCACCGCCAACAAAAAATTGTGACAACCATAGGTCAACTTGAATTGACTTTAGTTTTTTATGGGCTTGTTTTTTTTTCTCACCATTTACCACCACAAACACCACCGAAGAATAATTCAAACATAGAATGACCTATTGTTTGAAGTACTATTATTATTCTTTATATTTTTTGGCTATTTTTATTCCACTATTTACACACCTACGTTAAAGGTTGGATAAATTAAAGACATGGTCATTATTGTACAAATTACAAAAATCGATCTTTTTAAAACAAAAGGCAGCAACGCAGCATCAAACCTAAATTGCACTACAAGCATCTAATTTGAGTTATTGGGAATATAAACTATGCATATTTTACCCACTATATTCTGTGATTTAAGAATTAACTTTATCGAGTAAATATCTTCTCTCATCATCAGTTTTTTTTCCAACTAATCACATACACCCACTCCACAACCATCTCCCCAGCAAAGCCACTATGATATTAGGAAACCATTCATATGGAAACATTGCTGCATTAACTATAAAACAGATTATTTTATTTTATGAATTGTATCGTTTAATTGATGTTTAAAAGTATTGAATATACTATGTTAAATAAATTTTCAAAGGAAATCTTGTCTTAATATTCACCAATTACTTAGGTATGGTGAAACAATTGCCGACCACAAAATAATAACCAATCATGGTCTGCCAAGTTTTAACATATTTTTTGCAAATGTTATTTTTTACGCTCGTTCTTATACTCTTGCGCCGTAAGACGTCGATTAGTTCGACGATTTATTTATAAAACCTAAAGGTAATTTATTTATTACAAAGAATAATGCTTGAATCTTTTTATTTATCATTTATATTTGAGGGTGTTTTTAATATGTATGAAACCAGTGTTCCCTGGTAACATCGATCTATGACATACTTGTTGTAACACGACATATTCATTCACTTTTGGACTTCTTGTCACAATAGGTACCCTAATTTTGAATCATCAAGATTTATTTTACACTGCTCATAATATTGAAACAAGTCTCATCTGAAGCCAAATAAGACACAAATACATTGGCGGCACAATAATTGCGGAAATGCACATTGCCATTACCCCCAAAAAAGAAGAATAAGTCACAAATATTTGTCAAACTCATAGAAAATATAAACTTAAATAAAAATAAAGTATCTCATCAAAACCAAATCGATAAGATACGATCGCATTTACTTTTTTTTAAATGTAACCCTCAGTAATTCAGACATATTTTATCCAGTCAATATTTATGAGTATTTTTTTTTCCGACTATGCGCCGACTATCGAATACTCGGCGAACATTCCTGTGCTGGAAGTCTGAAGCGTCATGTTTGATATTTCGCGTAGATAATTTCAATATTTTGATTTTCTACTCCATCTAATATCCTTCTAACTTACATAGCTAAATCTTTAGTAAATCTAAAAAAAAAAAAAAAATAAGCTTGATTAAAACATTATTCTCAATCAGTAAATACACAAAAAAAACCAATTTTGTCTCAGCTTTTTTTCGAGCGCCAACTGGTGTTTTTTACAAGGAACTATGTCGAGACTTCCGCGCCTGGTTGATAAGTAAATATTTGGCAAACGTCGGGTTAGGTGGTACCAAAACTTCTATCGGAGAAATCGTTTGCGCTCGTATGACCTTATAAAGCCACAACGCCCCCAGAGGTCGTTTCCAAGCTTCTTTAGAAAAAATTTAAATCACTCAATCATTACCTACTTCCTTAATGCTTTCAAGTTTTGATAACGATAATATTTCAAATTCATTGAAATATCGTATTCTTATTGTAACCCAGAAAATAATAATAGCGTTGATATACACCGATGAATACATCTAAAATCTTATATACCCACAAATGAACCAACAATTTTTTTTTACCAATCATCTTACACTTATTACAACAAAACATTTTCTTTAGAATTCAAAATTCGAATAATGAGTATTTTGTTTTCGGTATACGGCTGAATATATTTCAAACAGCTGCATAAATACATAAATACCCAATACTTAAAAGTAATCGAATATCATGCGTGTATTTTTTACAAATCTATGATTGTAAAATACGTTAAAACTGCAAGACAAAGAGACCCTCCAATACGCCCGTTAAGTGCATTAAAAATGATAGGGCGCTGGATGAGAAGTATTTCTATATGTAGTTTTCGCAATCTGTCTCAACAATACGTACTCCGTATTTATTTGCAATTTTTATAACAGACCAAAAAAAAGGAACTAAGAAATTTTCGTCCTATTTCAGTTAAGATTACTAAAATTATTATTATATTTACATATTCTTGGAGTTTAACATTAATAATATATATATATAAAAACTAATAAATATATTCTTTCTTTCCCATTAAAGAAATTACTTATCATGCACCCATAACAATAGTGCATAATGCCTAACATGGTAACATAAAACATTTTTGTTATTTAAATGATCATTTTAATAATCAAAGATTACTAACTATAGAGGTGTCAACTTATTTTTGTAACAACATTGATTTACTCCGAACATCTACATGGTCAATTAAATCTCAGAGACGAAGGCAGGACAATTGGATGATCAAACGAACTTACCTGTAAGTGAAGTTCGATCCAAATTGTCCTGACTTCGTCGAAGAGATTTAAGTTCCCACCCTTCCCAATTCCCATAGGTACGTGTATTTTCTGCAAAAATTGTTGCCACCCGTACCATAAATCAATGTTGTACATCTGGAACATCGGTCTCCTTGCTCTGAAATGAATGAGCGACAGGCGGCTGGCAGTGCTGTGAGGCGCAGGAAGGAGGGAGGGATACTAGTTTTTTACCTTCTCTTTCTTGCGCTAAACCTGTGTGCGAGTGAATGGACGCGTAGCAGGGCCTACTACATGGTCAATTAAATCTCTTCGACGAAGTCAGGATAATTTGGATCGAACTTCACTTACAGGTAAGTTCGTTTGATCATCCAATACCGAAGTTAAGCAACTTCAACGCTGTCAGTGTTTGGATGGGTTACCATTCCGACCATATAAGTGACATAAATCACGAGCATCTCCGTGCTTCGGAAGGCACGTTAAGCAGTTGTTCCCGGCTAATATTGCTTAAAATTAATCGTTAAACCTATTCAGAAGCCCTATGGGCGGCTTGATAAAATCTGAAAGCACGGTTGGTCGCTTGCCTTGCCAGCGTGGTGGAGTATGGCTCATACTACCTCATATTTGAGGTCAGCCTTTGCCCAGAAGTGGGATGCTTACAGGCAAACATTATGTCTCGCTTTAACATAGCTAGATGTGATAGTTGCATCCTTGTCAGTATCATTTGGCCGTATCGCTGCTGCATTAGCATGCGTTGATGTTGGTTAGAACATGACGTAAGTGAGGATGCGTTTTTAGAGAATGTATGAAATAATATTCACTCTTTACTTCGCCGGAATTGAAACATCACTGATATGTAAATGAACGTTAAAACTTTTACTGTTAAGAATATGGTGTTTATGGCAAACTGTATAGAACATAAAAGTTACATTTTGCGCAAAATAAGCCGTAATTTACATATTCAAGTGAATGTAAGGTCTCACCACAAATACCTCCCTAATTATGAGTAATACGAATGTATCGTTTGAATTCGATTCATTTTGATACGTTGAAATAGGTAATTGGCTATAATATAAAGGCGGGAGATACCGATACCACAACCGATACTCATAAAAGAGAAAGAGATAAAAGAGTTCAAACGTCGATATATGAAAAGGGGGTTAAAAAGTCGTTACGTCTAGACAGCTCCTTAGTATTGGAATGTGTTAGTATTTTTGTGTAAAAATACTTAGAGCAATCTCTTGGAAAAGCAACTGAATGAGTGGTCTCAAACTGAAAATACATGAGTAATTTGAGCCTAAAATATACGTTAAATAAAATAAAATAAACACGTTGTCTGCTAAGCCTAAAAAGGTATGAATTTTACAAATGGTTTGTAGCAAGTGACTACCAAAGTTAAAACGTCAATAACGAGAGGGACATTTTGTTTGATTTGATGGTTTTTTTTCTGAATTAATATTACCTATGGAACCCCATGCAACCTATTTTAACATTAAAAGGATAGCGTCAATAGAGTAAAGTCTTTGATCTTTTACTCGGATTAGTGTTGATTGATAGTATTTACTATTTGTATTGACAATAGTGACGAACCTGACGCCTCAATACCGTTTATCGTGTCGATAAAATAATTTTGTTTCCAAACGACATGCTTTTTCACATTATTTGAACTGGTAAGGCAGTATTTACTACTTTTTAAAAACTTTGTTTTATATGATAAAAAGATGGTTGAAATTTAGCGATTGCCGCGATAAACGATAAAGTGTCGCGCATCTTAGGCGCTGCTTATCGATATAATCAATATTTTTGCATGACTTTCGACAACACTAGCCCTTGATATTCTGAAAATACTTCAGCAGCCCTATCGGATCCCCGTAAAATATATCCTTTGTTTACGGCTATAGATGTTGTATTAGAGCGGAGTTTATGAGCTCTTTATGTTCTGAAGGTAAGACTTAATATTTATCTAGAGCCTTTATGGTGGGGAAAGAGAAGGTTGAAAATATGCATTAAATTATGGGTGTATACTCTATAATCTACATAAACAAAATATACGCCTTCCATATTATCCTACAAGTAAAATTCTTATTAAATTGAATTAACTTTTTTGTGTAAATTTAAATTATAATTTTTATCTACTTTTCGGTGATATGAAATTGGACCAATTGCTTCAATTTAAATTTCACACAGAGTTGTAAGAATTTTAATCATAATTATAAAACTACAAGGGCCTTTTACACCATCGACTGATAAGTACAAAGCAACGAACATTTTTAATATGTAACGTCATTTTGTTCGAAGTATTGGGAACAGATACTTATTAGGGCATAGATGAAATGGGGCGTAAGGCTATATTTTTAATCACACACCAGAACATAAAGCTAATCTTATATATATATAAAAGAAAGTCGTATTAGTTACTCCACTTATAACTCAAGAACGGCTAAACCGATTTAGCTGAAAATTGGCAGGGAGGTAGTCTAGAGCCAGGAAAAGGACATAGGATACTTTTTATCGGTTAGACGGGGCCGGGGCTGGGGTGGGATGGGGCCGGGGCGAAACGGTGGGGAGGTAGCGTAGAACCAGGAGAAGGACATAGGATCCTTTCTATCCCGTTCAACGGGGCCGGGGCTGGGGCGGGACGGGGCCGGGGTGAAAATAGTTCGCTGGGACTGCTAGTAATTATAATAAAACAGTCAGTATTACACTAGCACCGAAAGAAACGCGATCTCTATTCCGCAGACAAAAACCAGTGAAGAGTGCGCAGTGAATTTCACGGACCATCGGATTCTGAATCTCCAATTCCGCAGCCGTCTGCGGGATGAATCCCAGTTTATCAGTACATTGCCTTAGCGTTCTAACCGCTAAGCAAATCCCCACTCATCGAATCTCCTGTACTATTAAGTAACTCGGTTACCGTCGCATTTAAACTTCATGTGAACGATCATGACGACATGATAGTATTTCGAAAACTCCGAAGTATGCTTTGAAAGGTTCTTTTTTAAATTTATTTAAAGACAATTGCACAAATATAGTGGTGTACAAAGGTGGAATTAATGCTAAAAGCATTCTCTGCCAATCAAACTTTTAGGTCATGCAAGGTTGTTGTCGTATAAATCTCGAAGACTCGCGCTACCCTTCTTGCCTTACTCTTTAATCCTAATGATTGTTCCTGGTTAGTCAGTACATTGTAACTTACTTGTGCATTAATTACTAATCGCCAGGCATCGAATACAGAATACATAGTTACATAGAAGCGACTGTGTGTGGCACTGTATATTTTACAGCGCTGGCAAACCGCATGCGTTTACTCCAGCCATGCCACAAACGGATAGCAATTGCATCGCTCTCGTGATACGTAATCAGCACCACACCAATTCTGCTAGAAATTTTACCCGATTTGCGGATCATTTGAGGTGAAAGTCCCATTTTAATGCATTCGGCTACGTTCGGATCGCATAATCATGATCTGTTGGCTGGTAGATTGGGGTTTTTAAACGATCCCGCTTTATTAGCTCGTTTCGGTGGAATTGGGAGCGAATTAGCTGCCATATTGGACTTTGCTACGTTATTGGCTAAGAATTTTAAAGCTCCGTTATTCGAAGAATTGGAATTTTGTCTACACTACACGAAAAAAAAAAGATTTTGTTACGGTCAAAGTAACGGATCTTTTAAGTGCTGCTCGATTTATCGAAGCTACTATTACAGCGTGAAATGGGTTGCATGGGGTCAACAATCATGGAATTACATAACAATGACCCGTTTCTGACCCACTGTAATAAATAAATAAATAAATATGCGCCAGACAACACACCAGTTGTCTGGTTTCGTGGTAAGGAATTTTCTTTCTTGTGTTACGAAGTACCAGACAACGATTATGACGGGGGATTATGATTATATAATAATAAATTGAATAGTACCTACCGGTTGTTTTGTTAGTATATGGACCGAATGTGTCATCATCACCATCATCATCGAGCTAGGCTTTTATTGGTGGAAATTTAAAAAAAATATCTTTAGATTAGGGAAGATAGTGTGGTGGTCACCCTCTTGCCTTCCACACCGCTCCCCACCGTTTCCCACCTTATAATGTCTAATCCAAAGAATTGCCTTATAAACCTAATCTCCAGCCTTCTGCCAGTACTGATGTTGATACTATCCAACACCAGGGGAACGCTTATTTAACGGCGGCGTTTACTCGCCATGGCTCAGGATCGTCACTGAATATTGTACATTTTAATAGAAAAGCCCATCCCACTAGAATCCCCACTACCTACCACTACTACTACTACTACTAATGTGTCTCACATACTATAAAAACGAAATTAAGATAAAGTAGAATTGATCATTCCAATCAATACTGAATATCTTACGGTAGCTGTATTATTATCGATGTCACAACTTTTTTTCACACCAAAAATACCTTCACATATAACGTAGATAAACCGATAGTATTGCAGAAGGGTTCTGTATCATAAGGACTGCAATCGTACAAATTGGAATGATAGGACCGCATCATTTGCGAGCCGTGGGTCTCCGCAACTGGATCAGGATTGTACTCGTAGGTTAACCGAATTCGTGTGGCTGCTTGAAAATGATTTCCCATCAAAATCTGTTAAATACTTATATCTGTGTAAAACAAAAACTATTTGATCTGATAACATTTATACGTCAGCTAAGTCTTTATGTTATGGGAAAATCAATTAACTTACATCATACGAGAACATTACAGCGCAGGTTCACACAGGCATTTTAATAAATATCGATAATCATATTGAGCGTCAAGTGAATCTTGCAAGTCCTAATAATTACTGAGTCGAGCAAGTCGAGTACGTATGTTAGTTGTATTAGTATTTGTTCTTTCTTTATTTTTATTTGTTGGTAGTTGGTATTAACAGATTTATATAAAGCAATTTTGAAACGACTTACTTAAATATATATTTTACCATACCTTTTATATTCTTTTATTTCACCTAAAACCAAACTACGGGATATTCCAAATCCTCCCTTAGTCATACTTAAAGATCATAAACATTTCGGGATTGCAATCCGTACCTCTATATCAGTTATAGGGAGGCCAATGACAGGGAAGAGTCAATTATACGCAAGGCCGACTTACAAGAGGAAGATCAATTCGGGTTTATCACGACTTTGGGCACTGGTTCAAGGGATGAACTGGGGAGAAATTTCCCGGGGAAAAATGTGAGGACTGAGATTATCCGGCTGGATTATTGTGTTGGACTAATTTGGGGAGAATTGATTTATACTCAGCGTGTACTTTTGCCTTTTGGAGGGTAATATGCAATTTTTCATGCTTTATGAATAATAGCTCAAAGTGAGGTTTGCTATTTTGTAAGAATAGTCAGTCCTATTGTGTCTGCTGTAATGTTGCAGCATAATATATGAATTCTGATACGTTCGCTTAGTTATAGCTTTTTATGTATTGAACATAAAAGTAATGGTTTCTTTGACTAACAAATATTTTCCTAGATTATTTCCCATTTCGTTGAAAATTTCACTATAAGTAGGTACAGTGTCTGACTTTTCTTCCGAAACACAGAGATGTTAGTGATAGACGTTACTTAAACGGTCCGAATGGTCAAGGTCACCCATCAGGGGGTCAATTCCACTATTTACAACACGAATCGTTCGTCTTTAGTTTAGGTAGCAGTTCGTTTGTAGTTACGCTCGAAAATATGACACAAAACAGTATTCCACTATTCATTCTACCGAACTTAAGCTGAACGCAAGACGAAACGCAGCGTAAACAAACAGGCAAGCACAGATTAGTAAGAGTATTAAGAGATTGGAAAGCTCTTTGAGCGTTTAGGACCCTAATAAATATTGGAAATGCAACCTGTGGTGTCGCTAGCGTCGTTTTATTTATTTTTTAGCTGATTTTGTGAAATTTGTCTTTTTTTTATTGTATTTCTCATTAATAACAGGTTTAGATTTTAAATAACACCCTAATTGACCCAAAAAAATGAGCTTTATAGAAATACTTGTAAGTTGCAGATTTTAAAAATATTTTGTAAACATTCGATCATAAAACATCAATGTTTTCGACGGCTCTTGAGGTATTTAAATTATTTAAACTTTGCAATATTTTACTTGATCCTCATGATCAAGTATTTGTCAGTGACATGACTGTAGGTAAATATTTTTCTTTTCTTATTTTAGTTGGTTTGTAATCAGTATAATGAAGCCTAAGTCTTTTACCTAACGCAATATAGTATTCTGTGGTACAAGTACAACATGTACACTACGTATTTTTTAATATTCTTGACTCAGTGTTCTCATTAATGGCAGTGACGTTGGTCGAGGAATCGTAAAAAATAGTTAATTACAAAGACATTCATACATAGGCCTAATGGTCTCAGATTTGACAAAACTGGCTGGCTATGGCAAACGGCGCTAGCGTGGCGCACGTGGCAATCCCAGGTAGATAAAAAGACAAAGGGAAGGGGTTGAAAGTTTTTTCTTGTTCTTGTTTGCGTACCTTTACCGCTTGTGTGACGTTGCCAATCGAGCTAGCTATTGTGTTATCCTAAACAGCTTTACAGCTGGCAAGTAATAAATACCCTAAACATTCCGTTATCTATTTTGAAAAATACTAACGTGCTATTTACAGAATAACTTACCTATTGACTTGGCAGACGGTAAAATCAATGAGCAGTTTTCTTGTCATTGATGTTTCTATCATCGAGAGATCGCGCTAGCGTTACTTTAGGAACTAACTTTTAAAACTTTATTTAAGAATTATAGCAGAGGGTTATTGTTTTTTGCCAACGTAAATAATAAACAGTAAAACAATATTAATGTGAACTTTTAGTAAATTAAGGACATAATAATGGCAAAAAATAAGTATCCTAATTAATACTTAATATAAGTCATTAACGCAATTTACAATATCTTTTTTTCTTTTTCTATGGTTTTCCGCCAACGTGAAAAAAAATGTTCCTAAACTGACCTTAACGCCATCAAGTGAGAGCTGTAAAACGATGGCAGAAAACTGCTCATTAAAGGTTTACACACCAAATCTGCTAGGGTTCAAATTTAAAGTCGTGTTGTCGATAAATATTGATTGATTAATATCTATGGTATGATGAGCGGTTGTTTAATATGGTTACTTTCTTGCTTCTTATAAATGGTTTTATTTTAACATTGTAAATCGTAACGTGATGAATCGAATTCATTCGTAACAAACTCGATATATTTTTTATAATCTATGCTTGCAACTTTCGATTTATAAAGTTTGCATCAGAGCACCACTAACAGGCGTTCAATGATTGGTTGAAATAATCGTCATTTATTGGTGGATTCGTAAAGTTCTTCTTCAGTTGCGGTTCGGTCGACCTAAACGTCAAAACATTAGTAGAATATGAATCGGCTAATCTTCGGTCGAACGATAAAGTTGAGCTAAACCACAACCGAACCGCTTTAGTGGAATTGGAAATGTGACGTTTAGTTGATTATCGTCACCGGTTGAGTTTACGTTAAGTTCGATTTTGATAGTGGAATTGGTCCCCAGGTCAGGGCTGTCTTTTGGTATTACTATACTAAAGCGTCGCCGCCTCTACGTCTACGCTACAAGCACCTCTTATAGCAAATATTATTATAATTATTATAGGTAGACCGCAAAATTGAGACCTCGCCTGCGGGGTAAAGGGGTGCAGGGGGAGACGAGAGCGCGGTTAGTGAGCGGTGCGGGCGGGTGTTTCCGCGCCGCCCGCACCCTGCGCGCGATCCGCTATCGCCTTCCCCCGCACCCCTGTGCCGCGCAGGCGAAGTCTCAATGAAGAGGTTTACCTATAGTATATTAATAATTATTTACCTAGTATTTTGTAACTTGTACCACCTGTATCGGTATACTCAGGCAGGTAAGAGGAATAATCGTCTAATTGTATTGCCGTCAAAGGTAAGATGCCTAGTTTATTCGATTCTAGTCCTTATTTGATGGAAATCTGGACGGTTCTATTTATATTGAAGTCAATTTGTTTCGTTTGAAGAAACTGGATTCGTTTGGATAAACCGAGTTTGTTCACAAAAAATGTATGTATCAAGAAGAATTTGTTGAAGAAAATTTTCAAGATAGAATTTTTAACATGGGCTTACTTATATATTATTGTCAAGTTGTTATGTTTAGGCAAATTCAACTTTTTTAAAGTGCTGTCGTTTTGTTCATTTGCCGGCGAAATGAAGGTATGTAAATCTCAATAAACAAACACATATTTACTCACAATTGACGTTAAGTATGATCCTCTTGCTCACTGCAGGTGGCACGTCGTTAGATGCGATGCACAGAAACGCCCCCATCTGCCTCCGATCTACCCTCCAGAGAGGCAGAGAACTGCCCACGTAGCTTTCCACTGAACAAATATAAGGTTAAATAAATGAAAGGGTACTATTAAAGTAAATTATTTCAATTATGCCTGGCGCAGCCCACGCTTAGCAGTGAAAATAAAATATGATTAAAAATAATCGTGTTGCACGGGACGAAAATGATGAACGTTTAATTATTGGTTAATTCAGTGTATAAATTAAGCTTTCAATGAATAAAAAGATAGAACGATCAACCTACGTAGAGTTTTTATAAATAAAATAAGAGATAAACTTATTACAGAGGAATATTAAAATATTAATTTCTGATTACAGCGCCCACCCATTCACTCGATTTGATACTTACGTTGCGGGGTATGAATTTCACGCAAAAAGTACTTTCAATTTAAGCGAATACTTTTTGAGATAACATATAACTCCGTGTCGAAAAAATATTGATGTTGTTACAAAATACCTTATTAATTTTTACCCTAACAATTTTTAAATTATATATCTTCTTCTTATGTAGTAACCAACTAGTCATTCAATTTATTTGTTCAACATTTAATAACACTATAAATTGCTCTTGTAAAAAGCAACTGTTACTTACGCTATCCGGGCGCATGCCTATACGCCCGGATATCGTAAGACACAGGGTTCGATTCCTAGTCTGAAACAGTTGCTTTTTAATAATAATAGTCCCCCTAGCCGATTTCGACTACGGTGGCCAGTCACAACGACTAACCGACTGCGCGGGACATATTATAGTGCACAAGTGTGTGCGCGAACACAGGTGCACTCTCTATTCCTTTCACTCTCATAGCCCGATGGGACAGCAATCTGACACGACCGGAGAGAGATCAGGCGCAGGACCAACGGCTTTACGTGCTTTCCGAGGCACGGAGGTGAAACACCGCCAACTTCCGAACTCCGGGCTACCCTGAGATTTTCTGAACAGAAAAATCCAGGTACACTTTTTGGCCCGACCCGGGAATTGAACCTGGGACCTCCGGCGCAGCCGTCGCTTTTAAAATGACCCTCTCACCGCTGCGCCATCGAGGCAGTTAGTTAGTTAGCTTTTTACAAGTGCATTTAAAATTATTAAGTTTGTTTAGTGCCAAAACATTTTAACAACAAAAAATTAATAATTTAATAACACTTTTTAGTAAAGGGCACGAATTCCGCCGAAACCTTACAAAGAAAGTTTGACATCAACTTCTGAAAATCCGCGTCGCTAATTACTGGGCACTACAAATTTAACTTGATTTACCATCGACACGCTAAGAAGAAAAAGAAGATCAACTTCTGTGACTCTCCCTTATATTTTCCCATACCTTTATAAAAGTCTCTGCCGCCGACTCTCTTAAGCAGCATTTGCTCATGATCCTCTCTTCTCCAAGTGACCTTCGGAGGCGGGTGGCCGGTAGCTTTACAGGAGAGAGTCACGTTATCCAGTTCCTGAGCTGACACGTCTGTTGATGTCTCCTCGTTTATTATGTCTGGAGGCACTGTAACAAAATATGGAAGGTTAAGACTTAAAAAAATACGAATTAAAGAATTAAAAGCCTTGTAAATATGTTTGATCATTATGCAATGATCTTGTAAAAACAGGAACGTAAGGTTAAATAGGTATACACACACATACCCATAAGTGTATGAGAAATCAGACGAAGTGTCGGCTGATTTGACATTCAGCAGTCGTGGTTTCTTTAAGGGTTTTTCAACTTGTGAACCAAGGATGGATCGATTACGATCTTTTCCATTAGACATTTTACATAATATATGGCTCGTTTAGCAGAGGCAGCAGCTACGATTAGCATTAAAAGCTAATATAATCCCGTTATTTTAGTTAAGTTGAGAAATTCCGTACTAAATAAGCACTAAGTACTAAGTTCTTTCTCCCTTTGTAGCTCCGTTTTTATTTCTAGTGCAACTTTATCAGGCTGATATCCAAAAGGAATTGTCAACGTTGATAGCTCTTGAGTAGATACAAGTGTGTCGCAAAGGGTGCAAAGTTAAAAGGCAATAAAAGGCAGCGCACTCCTGAACTCGTTTATGTAAATACAAGTGTGAGTGTGACTCGAACAAACGAGGCGAAACACTCCAGTGGTCGTAAACTGTGACCGTAGAATAACTTGGGGAAAATATTCGTGTCATCTAAAACAATATGGAAGAATATTGGGACAAAATATCGAACATGGAGAAAGAAGACATGAACCAGAGACTCCGATATTTAAGTAATACTTGTTAATAAATCGAAGCTTTTTTCACAAATGGAAAATACGTGAGAATGATTTTCTGTATAAAAAACGGTATTTGATGATGCTGTCTACTTTAGATAAATGATATGTGCATTTACCACTTAATAGCGAAACATAGTACGTTGTGTAATGTTTAATTTATACTTTCGATTATTATGGCAATGATCTCTCCACTTATACAGTTTACATTATTATCAAGTACTGAAATAATATTATTCTTATAAATAATGCATAATTATTTCTGCATGCATGCCACTCACATAATCAAATACGAAATTGATTTCGACTTGAAAAAGTAATCGGCCGTCGTTCCATTCCCACAATTCCCCTTTTCAAATAATTTCCCGTCAACTCAACCTCAAATATTCCGCAGCAATTTCGTCAATTTCATCTCACGTCAAATAACGATTGCATAACTCTGCAACGTTACTTCGTATTAAATTTCCCAGCACGAAAAGTTGCGAGCCACATGCCTCAGAGACATAGTAAAAATTCAATATTGAAATCCATACTTCAAAACTTCAGAAGTGAAAAAAAGAATAGCCTCGAACTAATTTGAACTGAACGATAAAACTTGGCAGGCACCTCCAATGGCGCGAGGAAGTAACGCTAACTTTTCTTAGGTGATTTATTTTTCCAAGGAAAATACTTTTCTACCGTTTTCATTCGAGACATTTCATTGATATTGAGTTTTGTTCTTAGTTCAACGTAAGTACTTTGAAATGTTTTGAAGCCGACTCCTATCCTTAATAAGCTTAAGTCGTCCCCTCTTTTTTATTTTTGCGTATTAAGTGTTTAAATAAAATCGTTCGTTGAGAGTTTCTTTTGAAAATATTTACGGTTGAATTCACCCGGGAAAGTTTGCGAGTCGGTTTGTTTCTCTGTAATTTACTTAAGTTCTTACAGCCTTTCAATATAACCTGCGAAGACACCCATTTTCGTTTACGCTACTTTGGAGTTTTCATATTGTCTCAAGATGCTTTGTTTCTTCGTTTGCTCAAACGTGTTGTTAAGTAGGTAACTTACTTCTAAAAGTTTGGAGTACGACTGACATATTTTGTTGGTCGAAATTCAAAAAACTATTCCATAGAAGTTCTTCCAAAACTTAGAGTCTTCCTTATAACTTACTACTAACCATAACACTTTTCTGTTGTACAAGTAGGTATTTAATTTTAAGTAGAGTCACCGTCATATATTTTGTTTTTGTAGCAGACAAGGTGATCAAATACTTCTGACCTCGAAAACGTCCGCCGCTGCTATGTGCTCAGAGCGGTATTGAAAACTTGCACGACCTTTCAGCAAAGTAATTAGAAGCAAATCTCACCATACACATCGATGCACCCGATCTGCCACTTCATACTAGGCTGGGTGTTGATTTGGCACATGTAGCAGCCCCGGTCCTCCGCTTTCAGAGGCCGAATCCTCAGCTGCCAAGTGCTGGGAGTGTCCACGCTGACGGAGTATCGGGTACCAAGGACCACGCGCTCGTGCAGAGATAGCACTGTCTGGTCTTCTGCTCGGAGCCAGCCCACCTTGTACAAAAAAAATACATTTTATGATGTAACAAACCAAAGTGTCTAAGGTTTGGCTCATGATAATTCTGTATTAATAGAGTATTTAAGCCTAGAGATCATCGGACTAATTTACTACCACTGAGTAAATTACGACAGACAAGAAACGCAAGACAAAAATGTTAGTTATTAAGCTGTTTCTTCAGAATTGTAATTGATCAGATTTAGGCATCAATGTGATAAGTGATCAGAGACAATAAGGGAAATTACGCAAGACTCTTCCTTCCCTCCAGCTTGATGCTTTACAGCCCATTTCCCGATAAATAAGTTATCCAACACAAAAATAATTTAAGAAATCGGTATATTAGTTCCTGAGGTTAGTGCGTTAAAACAAACATACACTTTAGCTTTATTATATTATTATTATAAATATGTAGATTATTAAAACAAATTCGGAGAAACGTTACAAAATAACACTTTTGACTTTTCCCGTATACAAATTGCAAGAGGGAATTTATCCACGACTTAGTGCCTGGTATTTAATTTAGTTCACCCCAGCAACGGAACGGAATGTTAAATAGGTAGAATTAGCAGCTGCATTGAAGCAGTTGCCATTTGAATTAGTTAAGTATTAACTCGTAACGTTGGTACAAACGATCCTTTTGTTACGTTTTCTTTGATATAAATCGATGATTAGCTTTGTTTAGCGACGGAGTACCGTGTTTGTGCACGATTTGTTTTGTAGGTCTAACAGCGAACAATTAACATAGCTGAACTAATGTAAGATGATCCCTAGTTCTTATGTTTTAAAATGCTTTCAATGTCTTAGATAGATATAAATCTAATATTTGAAAAAAAACCGGAATAATATTATGTGTTTAGTTCTGAAAATGAGATAATTGCTATTAATAAATAATGATTGAACATCATAGGGAAGGAAAGATCTTAAGGAGAATAATTAAGGATCAAAATAATAAAGAAGAAAAATAATATCTGTGTTAATATTAAATAATGAAATTTGCTATTGCTAATTATACTCATAAATATTAATAAGCATTAACTAGCGAAACAAAAGCAGAAACTCTACTTAACTTTGCGAAGATCTGAAAGCAAAAATAACTTGTCCTTTGTTAAAGATTTTACTGAACCTCGGTGACCTGGTTTTCTGAGAACCAGGTCGTTTTGTTCTCACTGCTCCGGTATTGACTATTTGAGATCTTGTTCTTAAGAGAATTTAAAGAAAGATGGTAAAGGCTAATTATCTAGAAGTCAATAGGTAAGCCCTGATAAAATCATTTTCAATATCCCTTTAGGTAATTAAAACAGGATGAAGGATGTTTTCAAATTGTCATGTGAGAATACCAATACAAATAGTCATTATTGGAGAAAGCTACTAATTAAAAGTAAAATATGAATATCCACATGAACACGGTATAATAAAATCGATGACCGTAAGAGCAGAAAAGCTCTAGATTACAAACCCTTCGACCAAAGGCGCAGCTTAAGACGTCCAACGTCAAAATAAGACCGACAACAAGAGGCAAGACAGTCTATCTTGTAAAGATTGCAAGATCACACTGGGTACAGACCGCTCGCAATCCGTCGCTGTGGAAAGCCACAGGGGAGTCATATCTTCAGCAGTGGACGTCCTTTGGCTAATAATGATGATGATGACGCTATTAAAGCGTTTAAAAAGTCTCCCTTCCAAAAAAATCTCGAAGAAAAACATATGTTCCTATCTTGTTTAATAGTTTTGATCGATTATTTTGGTTTTCTATTATTTAAATACACAATTTTGATGATGTTAAGTAAAATTTTAACAGAAAAATAGTCTAACAACTGGTTTTGATCGGAAAATTGTGATCACCTTTTGTGACCCAAATTCACGTTTCGGAGGTAAGACTATAAATGTCAGGTAATTTGAAGGTGGGTAAATGTCTAGTCGATACAGAAAAGGGTTAATACATAAAGTACATACCTACTTACATATTTTGTTAGATATATAAAAAGGTAATACATGCTATCCTTCGTCTATGTAGAAATCTACCTTTTGGTATAGGTACCGCCGTTGTTCTGATCTCCATAACACAAGTGCATAGCAACTTACTTTGGAATCAGAGTAATGTATGATTAGTATCTAATAGTTAGGTATTGTAAGTGATTTGATAAGTCCTACTTACTACAAAATAAGAATAAATCGTCCGCCACATCGGTAAAATCAAATATTATAGTTGATTCTTGTTTTTATAGTGTTTTGTCACTATACAAACTTACAGACGAGGAATCGAACCCCGTGTCTTACGCTATCCGCCATGCGCCCGAATAGCGTAAGACACGAGGTTCGATTTCTCGTCTGTCACAGAGTCACGGTTGCCTTTTACAAGTGCAATTCATATAATAAAATCAAATATTTTTAAGAAGTATAAGATTGGATTCAAAAGTAAATAAAAACAAGGACGTCTTGTATAAAAGTATTATTACTTGTTTAAAATACTCTTTCATCGACAACCCTATACCAGACTTACAATATTAGCAGAAAAAGATTACGAGAACAAACATCCAGCACAATAATCGTGGCCATTACCACACCCTTTGTGTGGGCTGCAAATTAATCTGAGAATAACACAGACATTGTCTGCCCCTTGCTTTCTAATGTACTGGGTAATGGTCTCGTTCTCCCTTATGGTTTCAATAGACGGAGACCGGCAACGTTATTATGTACCTAATTTTGATCACTTGCTTATTGCAATCTTTGACAAATAAATAAATATGCGCCACACAACACACCAATTGTCTGGTTTCGTGGTAAGGACTTTGCTTCCTTGTGTTACGAAGTACCAGACAACGATTATGACGGGGGCGTCTCTCATAAATACTTAAATACATATAACATCCATGACTTTGGTATAAATGTTCGTGCTCATCACACAAACATTTGCCCCTTGCGGGATTCAAACCGGGTTGATGATGTCATGCCAGCGCTATGACAGCTTAGAAGTTAGCGCATACCACTGTATTGATTCTACGCAACTATCGAAGATGTCACATCATGATTGTCGGTGTTTCAAAATAGCTGGATGTTTATTACATAATTCATTCATTCGCTAAGCAAACAACCCTTCAAAAATAAATAAAAAGAAAATGTATAATTATTTATTTTATTCAATATCCTTTAATATCCAAAAATGATTACAAGAATGGTGCATATTTACGGACACTGTCAAATCCGATGTAATATTATTTTACCTCAAATATGTGACCAAAATCCATACAGTAATCATTTGAAACGTCCTTTTGATGTCCTTTTAGGTTGATATTTTTATCGAAATATGTCCTTCTAACAATAACAGTAAGATTAGAATAAATTGTTTGCCGAAGCCCCGTTTTCTTATTTGATAAAACAAAATTAATACTTTGTTGTGGAGAAACAAATTTTGGGTAGAAATTGCTACTTTGTTTGGCAAAATTAATGGATACTTGTAATTAATTTTTGTTGAGAAGCCTTTATCCGTTACAAATATTGTTTGAAGTAACAATTAATTTTGATTTCAAATAGAGTGTTAAATTGTACTGACTAGAGAAGGGAAAAGATTTTTACAAATTCATTTGCTCGAGACACCTTGTAGATTTTTTTTATTTTTTCTTATTTGAAATGGGTTCGCTCTTGTCTCCAGGCTAGACCGGTGGCATAGACAGAGACGACGATGGAGCAAGCTCACCCAGAAACCGTTTTACCGTTCAAACACCTATTACACAATCATTATGGCATACCTTTGGTTTTTAAATACAAAACCATTACATTATAATTCGCATATAATGGCGTATCCCTAAGAGACCAAGAATTTCGCGCGGTCTGCCCGACAGCACGGTAGCTCAATTGGAAAAGCAGTTTGCCCGGTAAGCCAGAGAGATGCTGGTTCGAGTCTCGCCCGTGCGCAATTTTTGGTTTCTTATTTCATCTTTTAAGAATACAAATATGACACTGAGTGTTAAAAACATTCTAAGCTAGCATATCTTATATATTATAAAACATTATCTTTTACCACGAAGTTACAAAGAAGCCTGCATCCTCCGTAGCCATAACGGCATTTCCCACCTTAAAACAAATTACCAAGGCAAAACATTCAGAGCCATCCAAGCACGCAATGAAACCCAATGTTATCCCTAAGGACATATCACAAAACACCACGCATTAAGGTGCTCAGCTATTAAGCATCAGATGGTTTCGTAAGAGCACTTCATTTGAGATACCACTTCACTTTATCATACGCAATGTACCGTCATCGTGGTTATGGCTCAAATTAATGGTGCCTGTCAAATGGCTCTTGAAAGATGTGTATTTTGGTCTAAGATAAAGGGTTTGTCTAACTGATGGTATTACTCATTCGATAATGGGTCTGCTACTTTATGTGAATGTCTGAGAGGTGCTAACATTATGTTACGTGCTCAAAGTTCATCAGATAAATTTCGCCCCGAAATGTGTACTTAAAATTACATTTGACATTTATGACGACCATTTAGCGCCAAGCTTTTACAGATTGTTATCATTTGTGAGTCAGTGAAAGGGTAAAAAATATATAAATATTTTATAAGCTTTGTAAAAATTTAAAAGTTTTTTTTATCATATTTTGTTTTCCAATTCAGGTGGGATTGGTTCGTTTTCATCAAAGCATATTTTATAAAAATAGTTTAAGTGAATGCATAATGTTCACAATTTTTCGGATAAATGAAAAACAATTTTTATATCAGACAGTCAATAACATGAACCAATTGTTGGTAGCAGCTGTGTTTGCATGTAGATGATTTTAACAAAAAATTTGATCCTCTTTTGTTTGTCAATAGTAAAACCTAGCCTAAACATACAGATTAAACGGATTGAACTTTTACTGTTAACGCAAATGACAATTTTCAAATTACAGTCTCAGTGACGCGGGATAAAAAACGAGAGCAAACTATAAAAACTCCAATTTTTTGTCACAAACGTGTGCGATTCGGTGCGTCGAACGCCCCGATTGTCGAAATATCGGAAAACGAAACAAATGACGAATGTATCGCAGCGTAAACGCGGGCCTTATCTCTTGACGTACATTGCTACCGGCCGGCTTCCCTTTATTTCTTGTACATTTTATTGCCCCATTGTTGCTACAAGTGAATGATGGCGGTTTTACCAGGGCCCGCTTTTGTGTACAACCTTCACGTCTCGAGGAGCGCTCTCAACAAATTCTGACAGGTATCATTAATTTAATACGCGCCGCGATGGTCCAATTTCCCGTGATAATGTTAGGGAAAAATTGTTTTAGACGATCAGATCTCTCTTGACATCGCCCGTCATTGGATCAATCGGATCGCTATGGGTTGGGTGATTTATTATTAAACGGGCTGTCTAGCTGAGCCATAATTGAACCGTCATGACGAAATTTTTGCAAGTTGTCTCTGTAAGAGTTTATACATATATGTTTGAAATTTTAGACGATTAGTTAACTTTGATTTATCAGATTTCTGTGTAATAGGCTTTTCAACGTATGATAAATTTATGTTTTTGCGTGTTCTTATAAATTGAGTTAGGTAATATTTTAAATTATGACTACATACTGTATTATTTACATAATTTCAATGGCTTCTGGTTAGTTGAACTTACATATTTGACAAAAGACTGTCAAGGTATTTCAACTTGGACCACATAAGGACGGCTCAAGTACGTGTAGACAAGAACATCTACCAGCTACATCTTAACCTAACACGTGCCCCACATATCTCACATGTTGCCTGTTTAACAGCTAAATAGCATACGTGAAGCTGTTTCTCTCAAATCGGCTCCGACATGATAATTATTCATGACTTCGCGATTGGCGACTGAAATATATATTGTGCTTTTGGCTGTATCCATTTTTTTATTAAAGATTACTCTCAAAAATTGGCAAAAGAAATACTGAGATATTGAAAACCCTATTGCGTTTAGCAATATTTTTACAATTAAAAAGCCTTAAATCTTGCTGAAAGACCTGAAAAAAATACAGCTTGAAGTACACATATAATATTTAGTTAGGAAATAAACACTCGCTATTAGTATTAATGAATATTCATCTAATCCATATTTAATTATTCTTCTTTTGAATGCGAATAAAATTGTTACGTTAACTTAGCTGAACCTGGATCATTATAAATTTAGCCTAAAGAATTATTCATTGAATCAATACCGAGATAACAATTACAATTGAAATCAACAATTAAGCAATAGTAAAAAAAGATAATATTTTTCATTGCATAATAATATTATTTTAGTATTTTCCGTCTATGTTGAAATTCATTATACTACCTGACTAGGTACTTTTACCAAGATAACGTAACGTGGTCGTATACGTTTCTAAATAATCCAACGACTAAGCGATATACTTTTTATCTTCCAATGTTCCTAGCATCTACTCTATTCTGCATAGCAATGCAAATTCAGTATTTTTGGAGCACACCATAAAGAACCTAAAATATTTTAATGGTTTCCGTTGCCAAAAGGAGCGATGTTTGGTACAATCCACACGCTAGTACATTCTTGCAATGACCGAAAGTTTGCGTTCATGCACTTATGAGGGCCCATTTATGCCAGTTTCATTTCTAACCACACTCCAAATCTATTTTTTGCATTATACTTTATAAATCAACTCAAAGGTGCGTGAGTGCGTGTGTGCAACAGAAAACGGCCTAAGCGCTTAGCAACAAAATGGCGGATATTGTCTATGCGCTAAGCGCTTAAATAAATCTCAGCACTTTTTCTAGAAGAGCACGCTGGTCGCTGATTATGCTAAGCTGTCAAACTCAACACAAAGTCGTGCTCTTGCAGAAAAAGCGCTAAAATTGAATTAATCGCTTTGATGCGCTTAGGTAAGCCGTTTATTTGCTGTACCTACACACCCAATGTAATTAAAAGGCACGTGGCTAGTTTAACATTATTCCTTATTTTTGTTGCCTTGTTTGTAATACTGATCTTCCAAACAATAACGATTTGAAAAATCAAGCAGCAAGTTTCATGTACCAGAAAGCAAGATTTTACGATTGAACAGATTATCCTCTATTAATTTTATCTGTTCAACGTTTCTCTGGATCGGTGCTATCTATTACAGGGTTTGTTTTATTTTTAATCTGTGGGATGAGTATAATTGTCGTCCTTTATGTTTTGCTGTCTTCGCCGCTCATATTTCTGGACCCTTGTTAATGGGAATCATGTTTTCGAGTGAACAACAGCTATCGTTTATTTTTTTATTTCGACCATATCAAACAAATATTTTACTTATCATTGTTTTCATTCATCTTTAACTTGTAACAAAAGTAAATGTTTGGTACCGCTATCTATAGAGAAAATAAAGCCGGATTCGAATTTTATATTTACCTACTTTTACACATCACGTTTATTCTTTCTCGTAATTGTACTAAATCGTTTTACCACATTTTTTTTCTTTTCTCTTCTATAGTCAAATTAAAGAAACACCATTTTATTATATCTCTTCAATTTACGTACGTAGCTTTATAATCTTAACGAGTTTTTCTTAAACAATTTATCGAAGCAAGCATACCATTTTATAATTAGTTCTCAATGGACATTTCGCGTGACATTTAATGTTTTTAATTATATTAGCTTTAATAAAGGAGATCCTATGCAAATGTATAAAATTAACCCTAAAATGGGGCGGGTTTAATAACCAAGTGTTTGTAGGAGATGATAATCATATTTCCGCTCTCATATTAAGGCTATATGACCGCCATAAAGATATATTAGGCCTGTGGAAGTGGCGTACTTTATTAGAAAATATTTACGTTTCATTAGCCGCCCTCGCGATGGTTATGACAGGATATAAACGAGAATTAATTAGTGTAAACACGGAAAAACTAGCAATAACATAGCGGGCGATTAGTTTTTAGTTAGCACGAGAGATCGGTTTTGTAGATTCAGTAAGCAGGATATAAATTTTGCTGGTAACATAGTTTCTACACTACAGCTTAGAAAATAAAAAGATTTGTATACATAGTTTTAGCGAATTCAAACCTAAGATATTAATACACAGATTCAGAATAGTGCTTACAGATAGGTGAGAAGGTATTTTCTCACAAAATGACGTTTACTTATAAATTATGTCTGCAAAATTCATGTCTACGAAAAAACTCTTTTTTCGGAATTCGAAATTACCATCCTTCTGCATGACTATGAGGGTTTGACTGGCATTAAAGGATTTTAGCGTCCACATTTTTACACATATTTACTTATTTAATAAATTTGTAACATAAAATAAATATAGGTGCATAGGTATCTTTCCTTCATTACCAGAACTGAATCGACCAAGGCGCAACGTATATTTTGTAATCCCAAATTCAATTTGTAAGCAAATATAGTTTAAACAGTCGCAGCCAGAATATCTTTAGGCCGTTTCCTTTTAACTAGTGTTGGGATTAATCGATTAATTAAAAGCTTAAATATCGGCGCATGGCAAATGCTTTGAAAGTAGCCTAGGCGGCTTATAGCTATTACTATAGGGTTTTTTATGTTGACTGTACAAACAAAACGCTACTCTGAAATGTACGTGAGTTTTGAAGCCCAAATCGTGAAATCGAAAAACAAATCGATATGCCTTCCAACACCACCCACGGCATTATTACCTAACTCCCCTCCTTTCATCATATTACAATTGTTACTGATGTCATAATATTACTTTAAAAGCTATGAAATTAGGATCCTACGATCTTGTAGAGCTGACAAATAATCATTAATCACATTTACGCAATCCAGAGTCAATCGTTAACTCGGGATTAAAATGACAACGCTTTCTCTGACTCTGACATTATCAAGTAAACTGTTAGTTTAGCTATTACAGTGCTTACTCCATCCATGCTACACGCGGGCTACAATCGAAAAAGCGATTTCTTGCTAGTAGATAATACGTTAGCTGGCCTTTTGCAATTTTCAAGAATTACATAACATTAGGTGCGCGGGATGCCATTACTATTCGAGCGGGAAGCATTGTAACTTTTGCCTCACAATAAAACTGAACGTGACCGAGGATTTAAATGTACTGCTCGCGAAAGGCAAATCAATTTAGTGATGGGGCGTGATTCAAATTCTTCATTTCCCCTCTGGACTAAGGGACAGTCGGTGATTTGCGACTGTTGTGGAAGCTGCAAATGAATTTCAGCTAATGTGTTTTGTTATGGTTATAATTTATCGCGGGTGTTGTGGCGATAAGTTGCGACAGAGGGAATTTATAGCCAGTTTGCTGTCGTAAGATCTTTGTTGCTTTATAATAACAAAAGTCTGATAAAATTTCTTGCTTGTTTCAATTTTGTAACTTCACGTGATGTGATGACGCAGGAGATATTAAAGTGCCTAGATGTGTGCACAAAACACAAATGCACTTTTTATTCCTTCACTCTCATTAAATCGTTGATACAGCAGTCCGACATTACACAAGAGAGTTCAGGCGGAGGACCAACGGCTTAACATCCTTTCCGAGGCACAGGGATGTCATCACCACTAATTTCCTGACTCCGATCTGCTTCCGAGAATTTTCAAGACAGAAAAAAAAACCGAAACAAATTATGGGTCGACCCGATATTCGAACCCGGTACCTCTTGGACTAACAGCGAACTATCCACTACACCAATCAGGCAGTATGTGGTTTTCCTTCAAAACACATAGACATCTTTCGACTTTTCATACACTTTCTACTTACTAACTTCTTACAGCTGTCTAAGATAATCATTATTAAGTTAGAGGGGTCGTGACCTCCTATCCAGTAATAGTCTTAAAATATTCAAATTCTGAGTATTCTAAAAGCTATTTTTTATTATTTTATTTGACGACGCGTTTGGTGTAGTGGTTAGCGGTCCTGACTACTATGCCGGCGGTGTTAACTACTATGCCGGTCGCCGCGGGTTCGAATCCCGCAAGAGGCAAATGTTTGTGTGATGAGCACGAACATTTGTACCTAAGTCATGGATGTTTACATGTATTTAAGTATTTATGGGAGACGCCCCCGTCATTATCGTTGTCTGGTATTCGTAGCACAAGGAAGAAAATTCCTTAGTTCGAAACCAAGATAATTGGTGTGTTGTCTGGCGCATATTCATTTATTTCTTGTAATATTTTGAATAAATTTTATTATAGCTGTCTTATAAGCCACAAATACTTCTCTAATCATTGACAACACTTACTCAGAAATGCCTATTTAATTGCAAAACCAGAGCTTTTCAAGTAATTATATTCGTTAAAACCTTTATCGAAAACGCGTCCATACATTTTAAAGCTATCGGAGATTAAATCCGCCATTTTCCTAATTGAGATCGTAATATCAAAAGGGTGCTAATTAATTGATTGCCAGCTGAAATGTCAAAAGATATGAGGTGAACCACAAAATACAAAATAATGATTTAACTTAAGATGAGTATATATCCGTCTGTCTGCATCCAGCGCGATCCCGCGATCTTTACAAGGTCGTCTGTCCATCTTGTCGGTGGACGTCCTACGCTGCGCCTTTGGTCGAAGGGTCTCCAATCTAGGACTTTTCTGCCGCAACGTCTATCAGTTCTTCGCGCTATGTGCCCTGCCCACTGCCACTTGAGCTTACTGATTCGCAGGGCTATGTCCGTTACCTTAGTTCTTCTACGTATCTCCTCGTTTCTGATTCAATCTCGTAGAGAAACACCGAGCATAGCCCTCTCCATCGCTCGTTGTGTAATTTTGAGCTTCTTCATGATGCCCATAGTTAGAGACCACGTTTCGGATCCGTATGTCATCACTGGTAATACACACTGGTTAAGACTCCCCATTACAGTAAGACTGCCACTGTTTGGTCGGAGACTGATTATTAACCATATTCGCAGCTCTAACCACCATATCATACCCCGAGTTTTTACTGTTGCCTTTTTTTTGCTTCGTGTGTATAATATTGAATGTACGTAGAACGTGGTGTTTGTGACGTCTTTTCCATTTGAATCTCTTCTTTGAATTACATAAGTACCTACGTAGTCTGATTACGTTTGTCCTTGACATTTGGTGGTTGAGTCTCTTGAAAACATATTCAAATCAATCTTCATAATAATAATAAGCTCTTCTTAAGAGACAAACATGTTTTCGTCTTCGTACAATATCGAAGCTTGTACCAAAAGTGTATTTTACTGCAATATGATATGGAAAATATGATTTCAATATAAGGTAACTCTTAGCAAAAAAATAGTTTAAAATCTGTTTATGTACGCTTTACCTTTAGGTGACTGAGAAAATATTAAGAAAAAACAACCATAAGCACCCAAAGGTATCGTATAAACTCTAATAAAAAACAATAGTTTCTTTCTAGGTTTATAAAAAAATCTGCGCAAAATATTTTTTTCTGTTCTTTATACAAATAAATGAATGCTTATTCCCTCCAGATTTGTATAAATCTCACACACAGTTGAGGTGGAATTGGTAAAAATGGCGGGATCTTCTACGCCCTTTGAAAAATCTACAAATGAATCTCACTTAAACGCAATCCATCTTCATTGCACGCACCCAAGAAGGAAAAATGTTCTTACAAAATAGAAAAATATTTTTAACTTACAAAAAAATAATCTTGCATGAGGCCCAGTTTTTTTATCGATAGTAATGGTAAAGTTACGTTACCAGCGGTTGAATATTTTACGATTGTGTGTGTTCTGAAGAAAAACTACCTTATCTAACCAAATGTCAGAATGCGCTATTTTAATGACCATTGGTTAAGGTATTAACTTACGTACCATTACTATGGATCAATAAACTGGTCCTTAGTGTTGTAAATGTAGATTATGTATTTCCAGGATATGAGAGTGTAGTAGTATTTATTTTGACAATAACCGTATTATTTCCGTTGGTAACTTAATTGCTACAAGAATTTTATAACTTAGTTATAATTTAGCAGGACTGAAATCGTCTCAACTTCTCTTAGAGCGTATGCACACGGCGTATTTTTAACGCGCAGACGACGCGCGTATTAAGAACGCGCGTCATCGGCGCCATAGTCGCTGATTTTTGCGTTCGCATTGATGATACAAACAAACGCGCGCATAAAGCGCGTATACGCGCATTGGAAGCGATACAAACGCACGTACAAAGGAGCGGTGAAGCTACGAGCGACTGCAGCGCGTAAACGCGCAGTAGAGGCGTTTCACGATCGCCCCGTGTGCAAGTTACAAGGTTGCGTTCAAACCTCGTATGAAGCGCGTATACGCGCGTCATCTGCGCGTCGTGTGCGCTTTTAAAAAACGCCGTGTGCTATGGGCCTTATTACTAGTGGAGTCCCAACCTTACGCAGAAAATGACCTAACACATTTGTTTTTATTTCGTCCTAACACAAGTTTTGCAATTATCCAAGGTGCGTTAATCTCAATTGCCTTGCTTTAATAATGCTTCCCCTAATTAGCTACGGACCCTTAAATGTACGTACATTTTGAGTTTTCTTGGCCGGAATGAATTATTTATTAGGGAAAACCACTAAGTCCAAAGTCGATCATTTAATTTGCTAATGCAAAGGTTTTGTAAAGGTCGCAAGTGGATCAGTGGAGATAAATTTTGTTGAATATTTAAGATACGGGTATTTTTTTAAGAAACTGAAGAATCATCAGGTATCACCCATAAATGCCTTATTTTAGTGCTTTTTTTTAGTTAAAAATATTTTCAACTGTTGTTAAACAAACAGTCCAGTTTTATTAAAGAATCGAACAACATATTTCCCAAAAAAAACTTTTCTCATTCTAATTTCGTAGTTTTGTTGTGGGTGTATAAATATTGACTTAACAGGTGATTGTAAACGTTAGCGTCCTGTATTCTGGGGCTGGGTCATTGGCAAAGTAATTATGGCAGAACTGCCGTATCCATTCTAGGACCCTATTCCAACAGACCTATCTATGTAACTCCGGATATCCCTATTTCTCACAACAGCTGTACCATGCACGTGAAAAAGATGACACGATACACAGCGCTGATGCCGAGCTGCCGTGTATAGTATGAAATTATCGGCAGCGCGACTGTCGCGCGTAAGTCGCCTGAATGTGAAAGCGCTCTAAACAGAGCGGTCTGCAACTGTCAAACTACATATTTTAAGTTACATTCTACTCCATTAATAAAAAAAATACAATTATCAAAATCCGTTCAGATTAAATCGATGTAGCGGTTATAGCTTGATATTTGATGTTAAAATGTCAGATCATATTATGTCGATTTGTTGATGAAAGTATCAACTGATTTGTCAACTATTTGCTTCATAACGCCGTAAGTACACGAACGCATGCGGACGTGATGCAGTTGGAACGATATCGACAAGAATGCAACGAATACATCTAGCTATGTTAGAGCAAGACATAGCATAATGCCTTTGTCACATGACAAATTCAAATGTCACATTCCGCATGCGAATGTGGTGGTGGACTTATATTGCGTTAATGACGCCGTTAGTAACCACCAACGCATTCGCATGCGGCAGCGATGGGACTGAACGATACAAACACGGATGCAACTATCATTCTAGCTATGTTAGAGCGAGATATAGCATTTTTTTTTTAATTTATTGATCAAGTACACAGACAGGTTACAGACAGTGACTAACAAAACATGGAAATGAAACTTAAGGAACTAGACTATAACCTATGAATTGCGTACATAAAATTACATACGTATTACATACATTATTTACGATCGCAACAATTTCAATGAAATAATTAATAAATTATGCCTATATCACATTCCGAATGTGAATGCGGTTGTGAATTATCGGCGTGAAGTACGCAAATGTAGCAATCAAAGTTTAATTTATTAAATTCAAAGTCGGTACATACAATATTCTCAAACAAAGCCCTCACTGAGCATTCCGTTTTATAGTTGTTGGCCGTGCAGGTGATCGTCAAACGTAATAGCTACCGAAACTCCGGAAATTCGGTGATAAACAAGACGTAATTAAGAACAAGGAACAAATACCGCATTCTTCTAGCCAATTAAAGTTTTTACCATCTTGTTCAAGAGGTTGGAATAGTTTTAATTGCTGTGTTAATGAGAAGTTACGTTACCTAACCTGTTATATTGAAGGATCCGATTGGCTCATATATACAAATAGAGGCATTAAACCGATGTGTGGAAACAAAAAATAGAGAAATTATAATAGCAATATTTTATCATATGAAAGAAGACAAGACCACATAAAATTTTGCTGGGTATGTTGCCCAAATATCTAGTGAGTTGTTTTTTATGTTTAAGTAGTAGATTTGTTGATTTTTGATACCTGCAGTTTTGTGTTTATTCTTATTAGGTTAAATAAGAAACTCGTGCCAATTTTTCATTTTTTATTTAATTATCAGATTAGTGGGAAGGCTATTGGTATGGGCTTTTGTGTTAAAAGCTACTATATCAGTGACGATCCTGTGACATAGCGAATAAATACCACCATTCAATAAGCGTTTCCCTGGTGTTCGGTAGCAGCAATCTACCTTTAATTCTATCTCTATCTTTCCCAATTTGGAGTTTTGGATAACGTGCGCGTTTCTTTAAATGTTAATAAATCACAACTCAATAATTTACCTTGTGCTTTCCTAAGTTGATAACAGAGCAACCGAGTACTGCTTCTCGACCAATGTGGAAGGTTTGATTCCCAATCGGTTTCTCAAACTGAGGTACATCTGCCATCTTCCGATGTATGATGTTAGAATCTGTAACAAAAACAAAGGTAACATTCTAAGTCCTGTTGCTATAATTACACGAAACCTAAACAGTTTTTTTTCAATCAGAAATAAAAGGAGCATGAAAAGTTTTTTGTAAAGAATTCTAATTACGAAATCAGGTTGA
The DNA here is from genome assembly GCA_963584085.1 of Pyrausta aurata. Classification (NCBI taxonomy): domain Eukaryota; kingdom Metazoa; phylum Arthropoda; class Insecta; order Lepidoptera; family Crambidae; genus Pyrausta; species Pyrausta aurata. The sequence goes on from OY757268.1 coordinate 10,437,228, forward strand.
CCTTAATAGGCTTCTATTATTAACAGAAAAGTTGTTTACTTCGATGTTTATTTTGGTTTCAAGTTATATATTTTTTTGTGTTTTGTCACTATGCAAACTTGATAATGTAATTTGCACTTGTAAACCGCAACTTTGTCAGACAAGGAATCGAACCTTGTGTCTTACGCTACCCGGGCACATGTTTATACCACTCTCACTTCTTTAACGCGTAGGCTGCGTCACCTCATCAATATTGAGAGATTGCTCTCTCAACAACATTCTTGTAAAAGAAAGCACTTGCAAAATTCATCAGGCTCGTCAATGTGTCGGTGGCTGAGTGATAAAGGCATGTGACCGGATAGAGTAAGACACAGAGTTCAATTCCTTGTCTGATACAGCTGTTTTTATCAAGTGCAATTTATATTATATATGTATATTCATAAGTTTTTAAATAATCAATCAAAATGAAAGGTTGCACAAAGCTCTCTTTTTTTTAAGCTTTGAAAGAAACAGTAACAACATTTTTTCGTGTGTAGTTTTGATACTTGTAAATGCAACGATTGTCACCGTAAATATCAACCAAGCCTTTGAGGCAGAATGTTAAATGAGCCTTAAAAAATATGGAAAAGTAACGACAACAGCTGACTTAACAAAGACTAGACCTAACCAACCGGCTAACAAGGAAACTACAATAATAATTTCCATCAACGCCACTCGGACAAAGTTTCAACAGTCATACAGACCGCGCTGCCCATGGAACTTTGTCGCTCTAACCGCAATGTGACATTTTGTACCCAATGTGAAGTGGTTGCGTGCGTTGTTTGTTAGATGTAATTCGTATTTAAAAAGTTATTTTTATTCGCTCAGTCTTTGGTGTCTATTATTTTATAATATTTTTTCAAAAGGAAAAGTTTTCCTGCGATCTTTACAAGGTTATCTGTCTATCTCGTCAGTGGACGTCCTACTGCGTCTTTACGAGTAATTATTTTGGATATAGGTTTAAAAACAAAAAAAAAACACCCATGTGTTTTTATTTCATCTAAGACACTAGAATAAATACAATAAAACAATCTTACGTCTAACAATATTTAAAAATAAATGTATTGTATTATCAATTATAGCCTACTTACTGACACTAAACTATGAACGTATTACTGAAACCAAAATTAAAATCGTTAAGTTTCAACTTATTTTGAAAGCAAAACGTTTCTTTGTTTGCATTCCGAACTTACAATTTCACTAAACAAGAACTTATTTCTTCAACGCTGCCAGCTGTTTCTTACAAAACTTGCGCGATACAAACTTTCCTTGTAAAAGTACGTTCAAAGCAAAAGAAAACGCTAGAAATTACACATAACGCAATTACGTGGTAGATGAAAAATTAATGGAAATGAAACTAGTGGCACAGACAAGGAGTTTGAATAATAGATCAGCGAGAATGCACCGGGTAGCCTGTATTTACGTTCACCGATCGATACACACGTTGAGATCGCCACAAATGTTATACGTAGCTTCTTACCTACCTATTCTTATTTAATTGGGGTGTATTTTGTACTTCATTTAATTTTAATTAGCTCAATTTGTGAAAGTCTAGTAGATTCTGTAAGTTTGAATGGCTTTCATGGAATTGCATACATACGGATGCGACTTTTCTAGCGACAACAAACTACTAACGATATGCCGTGGAAAGCTGTGCTGTAAACTTTTAGTAGAGATACCGTTTGACGAGACTTCAACGCGCCATTGACATGGCAGAAAATATTAACAATGATTTATTGTCAGCTGTCTCAAAGTGCTGCTCGTGTGTCAAACCACTAAAGATATCCAATTGAGCTCTAAAATGCTGAAAAAAATTGTATTAAAATAACAAAAAATAACCTACCTTAAAAAAAATGATGAATGCAATATTTTAACAAGTGTTAAATTTAAATAATTCCATTCTTCAAGCCTTAACTCTAACAAATCAGCCCCCTTACTCCATCATGCCCCTTTATGGTCATAGCCATCCTTGTCACTCATACCAGGCCATGTATGGCTATATTCATTGGATCAGGTTTTGTGTCCAGAGTACGGCCTCAGGCCTACCTGAGCGAAGAAGCGAGATTTGCAACATCTCCATTACCATGAGCTGGCTAAAATTATTTCAGGGTTGTGAATCTTATCTGAACAGCACACTCGCTACTAATCTACGTCAGACTAAACTTGGACCAATTGCTTTCAGAAGGCCTACCACGAAAAACGAAATCCGTCAATACGATAATCGTTTTGCGGATCCGAAGCATTTCGTAGTAGGGATTCCATACTTACTAAAAATGTTTCGGATCCGAAAAACGATAATCGTATTGACGGATTTCGTTTTTCGTAGTAGATCGCCAGAGCCTTAAATAAAACAAACTGTATAAGAATGATGATAAGATAAGATAAATTTTTAGTACACATCACAAATTCGTGTTTAAATGAAATGTTTAGCTTTGGCGGTCTTACCGCTAAACCGATCTTTTATGTCAATTTTGGGGTAAAAAATAGTTAAAGGATAGTTTAAATTACATCCATCAGCAACCAGTACGTAGCAAATTAAAAAGCTACATCTATACTAATATTATAAAGCTGAAGAGTTTGTTTGTTTGTTTGTTTGTTTGAACGCGCTAATCTCCGAAACTACTGGTTCGAATTGAATAATTCTTTTTGTGTTGGATAGTCCAGTTATCGAGGAAGGCTATAGGCTATATAACATCACGCTACGACCAATAGGAGCAAAGATATAGTGGTAAATGTGTAAAAAACGGGAGAAAGAAGTCACTATTCCACGCGGACGAAGTCGCGGGCAAAAGCTAGTGTAAACTACAACACGTTTTTTTTTTCTTTTTTTATTATTTGAAATTGGTTCGCTCTTGTCTCCAGGCTAGACCAGTGGTATAGACAGAGACGACGATGGAGCAAGCTCACCCAGAAAAAGCCTGTATATAAATGAAAACAAACCATGAAAAGATGCTTGAGCACTAGCGGCAAACTCCAGCGCTCTGCTAACAATACCGCGTTTATTAAGCGTCAAATGAGCGTTAAACTTTGAATTTCATTAAAGAAATGACCCAAGTTTACAGTTGTAGACAAAGGGCAGTAAACCGCGCGAACACGGCATAAATCGGTTCGCAAGTGCAGACGATAATATCCATTGGATGGGATCTAACTGATGTTGCCAATGAAGTACACTATCTAGATATGGTAAGAAAAAATATACGGGTTAATAAAAAACAATTTGATTATTTTTCTCACAAATTTTGGATTTGAATATGGCAGCTGCGAACTTATAATACCCAAATATTATCCAAACCCAACGATATAGCATACATTACAGTTAAAACAGTACCCCAATCACGAATAATTGCGTCAAAGTATTCGTATAGTAACGTAATCATTTGTATAAGAATTTGAAAGCGCCTCTATCGGACGTAAAACATACTAAAATTTGACACTCGAATAACACAATACATTTCAATAATTTTAATTAAATAGATTGTTTAACTTGTTTCTGGACGTGCTGTATTTACGTTAGTATGACGTCATCTGCGATAATGCTTTCGAGCTTACTATACGGCACGGGAGTGCTTCGAAGTCAATTTCAAATTTCAAATTCAAATTTTCAAATTTATTTATTTTCTTTACATGTGAGTAGTAGGTATTATTTTAGTCAAAAGCGCTACACATGCACCCTGCAAGGGTATAGCAAGAAACATTCTTATATTGTACAGTTACAGTTAATATATCTTATACAAATATAACTGCATCGTGCTGCCGACTGACGTTACCTCGCTACGATTACGTGATGAATACGTCCAATGTTCGTGATTGGGGTACTGATTTCCATTTGTCAAAAATTGTGATACTTAGCTTAGTCAATTAGAGCAAATCCTTTCCTAATTAAAAAAAAAGCTTGTCACATCTAGTCAAACCTATAGCCACGCGAGTTCTCGAAGTAAGCACCCTTTATTTGCCGATGGTAGGAAATGAAACAACGCTATGAGCTTGAGTCGAGAACGTAAACTCGTAATGAAGCGAACAACACCAGACGTGTTTTGATTATTATTGCTCTCACAGTAAACATTCCGATAAAGCGCTTACGAGTATTTGGTTTTCTTGTGCGCGGTAGTAACAAAATTTATACAGCAAAGGTGCTATCTAGTTCAAACTGCCACTAATTATCATCGTTGAAAAAAGAAGTCATAATTATTAAATTCAGATTTTCATGAAACATGGCTAAGAACACATGGGATACAATTATCTATGACGCACAAAAAAAACTTAATGAAATTTGTTTCATATGTTTAGGAGCTACCTTCGTAAACTTTTAACACCCTTTTTGCGTAACACCTGCTAAAATGAGAAATAACAAAACCTACTCGTAATCCGATTCTTACATAGTAGGTTGCACAAAGTTCCTATTAATATATATAATGTCGAAAATATTTTAATTTACAAATGAGATAACCCATTTTTGACGTTTCACTATAAGAAATCAGTACCCCAATCACGAAAAACTATCGACTGCGTAAGCGTATTGAGAAATGTCAATTCGTATGGAAATTGGACTGGCGCCCACTGAAACATCAGTTGAGCCGTAACGTTCACGTAACTCAGTGCAATTTACTCTCACCAAACATTATCTAGGACAAACTCCCACATTATCCAAGTACCCGAAATTACATAGTCCAAACGCTCAGCAACGATTCCCAACAAATCTTTGACCTTACTCAAAATGATTTTTCAATTACATACCCAATCCTCAGTTAGAAGGATGCTATTAGATTCCTCCTCACGTTTCATCGAGAGTACTCAGCCCTCTCATTTCCTCTACTCATTTCTAACGAAAGGGTACGCAGGTTTATCCACTGATGGCACAGCTTTCACATCTATTGCCTTAGTAATAAAGATCAGATTGCGATGGGTTTCCATTAGTAAAAGTCTAGTGAATTCCGCCGATTAAGCAATTACAATGCGGGTTTGCTTAGTGCTAATTACTGTTTGATTGTTTCCAACTGGACTGAAAAACTCTATGGTGATACAATTGGGCTCGGTTTATCGTTGTTCATTACTACCTGTGTACGTGGTCGGGTTATTATTTCCAATTATTGCTGGTATCCGTTCCCATTATTGCAATGTTTTTGCATTTTCCCAACGATTGAATCAGGTCCAATATTGTAAAGTCAGTTGATAATACTGATTTTATTTGAAATAATTGAGGACACACCGCCTACATTCATTTCTACTTAGCCCAAAGGTATGCCTGGTAGAGAATGCTTTAAGGTATTAAGGTCACCTTTTGTGTATAAATTTTGGAATCATTCATCATCATTCAACAATCAAAATTCATGGAATCTTTATTATTCAATAAAATAAAGTCATATTAGTTACACTATTTACAGCTCAAGAACTGAACCGATTTGGCTGAAAACTGGTGAGGTAGCCTAGGACCAGGAGACGGACATAAGATACTTTTTATATCGGGGCCGGGATGAAACAAACCGCTTGTAAAGTATAAATAAATAAGAAGTATTAGAAATCTCAAAAAGTTAATAAATGTTAATATCTATATCATTGGAAGAATATTTTTCGTTTCTTGGCCCATAATAAAATAAACAAAATTATTAGATCATGTCTATTCATTTGGTATATTCTAATAATTTTGTTTATTTTATTATGGGCCAAGAAACGTAAAATATTCTTCCAATAATAAAAATATTAACATTTATTAACTTTTTGAGATTTATGCAACACTGCCGTAACGACATTGTTACAACTACAGTCTTATGCAGAAACAGAGGAACTTTAAACTCAAATATTGTGCGACGACAGCACATCAAGGTAAACACTGCGGTGTCTTATGCAGTTGTAATAATGGCTAGCAAGGTTTGCAATAGGTGTGGTAACCTGATGTGCTGGTGCTGTACTTTAATTTTTAAGCTCTGTTCATGTTCTGCAGATCCTTCATTTAGTCTCAACTTGTATTTTTTTTGCTTAAGCATCATCCCCTTTTATTTTTCAGATACATTACATACATATACAATATATACATATTTAATAAGTGGGAAGAGCTTTGCTTAACCTTAAACACAGGGTTTACCCTAAATTAGGAAGCAACTTCACGTTTTAGAACATATTAAGTAGAATTAAGTTCCATTGCTCGATTTATTTGTATATCTTCATTCTTTTCTTGAATAAATTTATCTTTATCATTACATTGATGAATAATATTTCAAAACAATGCAATAATTAAAGAATACAACACCAAAACATGTCATTGCTATAACAGTACTCAAAAAGCCGTACTTCAACCAAATCGCCTACACTCAAACTTCTGAAAACGACGCTAAAAGTCGTTCAACCTTTTTACCCATGCAGAGCATGAAAGTTGAAAATCATCAAGTTAATAAATTAAACCGTTATGGTACTGTCTACCGAATTTTATGCGTCACGGCATCTGGTTTTGTCAGGCCATTCTCGTCCATAGATAGAAGGTGTCAGGGTCGTTTTCACCTTGCCAAGGAAAGTTACACGCTCACGAAAACTGCTTTATCCAACATGATTACTGCAGGTAGGCTTGTTATTTTAAGCCTGAATTTTTGTAGGTTGTGCCGGAAAATGTCTTTTTCGTCAGCCTATTTTCGATGGTTCTATTTTGTCCACACCAAACCTAATGAGAAGTAACTTGGATATGGCATTTTTATGATTTTGACAAATAGGTACTGCTGGTAAAGCATTATTTTCGTTTTATTTCTATAGGCACTTAGAACACTTAGGATACAATTATCTATAACAAAAAAAACTTAACGAAAATTGGTTTGTCCATTTGGAAGCTACGATACCACAGACAGATACACTAAGTTCAACATAAACACGCCTCTCTTGTTGCGTCAGGAGTTCAAAAAATAAATGTTTTTATCAGTCTAATCTATGACATGGTCATTGAGCTTTATTTTGAGAAACCATACTAGGTCATTGACAAGCTAGGCTTATTTTTCCATACCAGTTGATCAATAAAAAAACAACTATACAAAAATAATAAGAAATATTGCAGCTACTAATTCTTGGTCTTACTCGCTTGCTTCTTCCTAAGAATAAGCAGCTGCAATATATCTCAAGCTATAGTTTTTTAAAAAGCAAAAATTTCATGTCAGCTCGTATCTGTAGGTCAAGAGAATGGCGAAAAAACGTGAAGAATGGAAAAGAACTCCACCGATAAGAGATGCTAATGATTGTAGCTGCACCGATAAATAATTAAACTTGAATCCTTAGTTTACGCACAGAATAAAATTAGGTACAAGCATTATATCAGTTTTTTTTTGTAAATACTGAACTGTTATTAGAAACTTTTTTCAGCAACGCTTTCTGTTTCGATTCGAATCATTTAGTTAACATCCCGGTAGCGCAACAAAAAAATCCAATCTAGCAAACTCAGCGTATCTACCGGAATGACGAACGGCTTGAAATGGCGCGTGCAAATTCGCCATCGTCCCCGCACAGGGCTATTTCGTAGCATGCGATAGCAAATATTATGCAATTATCGAAAAATACCGCGAAGTTGTAATTCGCCAAGAAGTATAACGGTCAACTTTTGCGCCCACAATAATATTTAGACTAGATGCCATAAATAGACTAAGAGTTTTTGCGGATAAACCTGAACACAGCAATTCCACACAACTCACTGAAATTCTCAGCCACAGGTTTGTAATTAGATTTATTATATTTTTTTAATTTTGGTGATAAGCAAATAAGAGCAATTTTTGCAAAAAAAATGCTATCACAAGTTACGTAATCTCCCTGCCGATCGATACTCCAGTCAATGCCGATTCAAAAAGCGGAGTAAGCAAATTAAAGATAAACTTTTTGGGGTCATTAATCACACGATTCAAAGTGCCCGAAACAGTTCCACTTCCGAAAATTTTAATTTTCCCGACATCGGAAAGCGAAAATGTTAATTTTAACCGACAATTATATTCACGGAGGCTCGCGAGGTGCTGAGTCGATCGCCGTGACAGGTGGTGGCTGTCACGACGTTAGTGGACGTTTCCATTGTTCACACGGTTTATTGATCCGTTTAATTTTTTAAATGTAAATACTAAATGTTCGGGAAGAAGACATACGTTTATTAGAATACTAAGGCAAAGGCTCGTTATCAGCCTTCATGAGTTTCAACATCTCGCGGTCAACGTTTCACTTGTACATCGATCGGGGTATCTCGGGCCTAACCGCTTTTCTACGACAATCGCATGCGCACACTATAAAACAATGGGCGCCACACAAAAACGCGAGGTGCAAGTGGATACCTCGACCGTACAGTTGCCAGCACATCCAGAATAACGGTCTATTTTTGTTCAAAACCCTTTGACAAAACATTATAAGATACTGCTGTATTTACCCTAACCTGCTGTTATCAGTACTCCTTACTTCCATTTGATTATACTATAAACATGAGATAGAAAATATTGAAATATTCACTTAATTAAATTGTCAATATGTATTTTTATGTAAGTCTGATATTGACGGCCTACTACGAAAAACGAGATCCATCAATTCGATCATCGTTTTGCGGATCCGAAGCATTTTTAGTATGCAATCCTTACTACAAAATGCTTCGGATCCGCAAAACGACAATCGTATTGACGGATTTCGTTTTTCGTAGTAGGCCTCCTGACCACTGGCTACTAAAACTCATCGAGCTATGCTTAGCTAATGGTTAACAAAACAAATGCTTGAGGTCACGACAATCCAAAGCAAAAACAGCATCCCAAAACTAAGTACTCAAACGGCGTTCAAGAACATCGACAGATATAACCGAAGCTACCAAAGTTGGCATTCAATATTAATACCTTCTCTGTGAAATCTCTAGAACAATGCAACGGACATTTCGTTGAATGCAACCCACGGGCGGCATTGGTACGCAAGTGTTCACAGATTTGTAGCTAAAGAGATGACGCATTGATACTTTGCGTGACTGAATATAGTGTTAATATAGTCATCGTAATCATTATGTAAGAAAGAAATACTAAGCGCTAACTTCTGCATGGGCACGTTAACTACCGGCGCTGCCAGATGCCCACTAAGCGCTTATTACTGGTATAAAGAACCAAAATAAAATAAAATGGAAAAACTACATAGACCGTCTACATGGACATGATGAATGATCAGCACCGGTCGGCGCTGCCTAGTGCATGAAGTCTATTGTCAGCTGAATTTATTGCTCCTCTGCTTACTTTTATAGCTTCATTTGATGATATTTACACCCAGTATCTACTTGATCAAGCAAACCGAGTCTTATTTTTTATATTTTTTTATATATTTTTATTGCATCATCTACTTAGACATATGTCTGCGTACACAGTTTCTAAATTGTATTGTAGCCGGTGACGTAAAATGGTTTCTGTTCAATAGATGCCGGTCGGGCGAGCTCAATTGTGCTGCAAGGAAATTCACGGATTTGGCACAGTTCGCTCGGACAATGTTGATTTTAATAAGAAAACTTGAATGGAATGTTATCAGAGTACTTGCATGGTTAATTGCATTATTAGTGTTGGGAAAAATTAAGAAAAATTGGTTTAGTTTCGGTTCAGTTCAGTTGTTTATGAGAACTTCATGAGTCAATTTGGTAGCTACTTACATTAAACAGTCAGCAACCTATTTTTCAATCCTCTATCATTCTTGTAGTTGTCACTTCGTTTAATACAAAACGGCAAATTATGTCGTCGACGTTTGAATTTGATTTTTTTACAAAGTATGTTACTTATTGCACCTATATTTTGAAAACACCAGTCGACGACCGCGCCGTAAGTTGCTTAACTTCAGTATGACTTACTACCAAATATCCTGCCTCCACAGCGCTACGAGCAATGTAACTGCTAATATAATATTTTTTTAATAATATCGTTGTACAATGGGAACACGTAATCTTTCGCCATAGCGTGACTTCGCTAAGGCTGAACAGAACCAAGTTTGGGCTCAATTATAAACCTCATTTTAATGCGCAGCTAATTATAACGTTAGCCCCTTAATTGCAATTGCAGGCTCAATCTGATGAACTTGTTTCGATTCCAGTTCATGTCTTGTTTCATTGGTAAGGTTCTCACAAGAATTAAGAACTTTGATGGCAGCACAAACAAAACTAGAAAAAGTTTTTAAACAATGACGATCTATTGCACTAATCCTACTACTATTATAAAGGCGAAAGTTTGTAAGTATGGATGTATAGATGTATGGATGTTTGTTACTCTTTCACGTAAAAACTACTGAATGGATTTAAATGAAACTTTACCACAATATAGCTTATACATCAGAATAACATATAGGCTACAATTTTTGAGGTTTCTAATGTGAGGTTGTAAAAAAACACATTTTTTGCGCTACTAGTCGGGACGAACCTGAAGTCCACGCGAACGAAGTCGCGGGCAAAAGCTAGTATTAAATAAATCAAAACACTTGTCATATCCTAACGAAAGCACATATTCCTGAGCATGTAAGAAGGTACACCCGAGCTTTAATTTATTTGAGGTGTTTTTTTTATGACTGTAAGGTCAAATTCTTTAGCGCCTTTCCTCTTTAGATTCTTTGCACACTACGCTACTTTAAGCATCGATACAGTCGCGATGCTAACGCGCGTTAGTATCGATGCAGTCGCGATGCAGAAGTTGGACATTGACAAATTGTGTACTGTATGCATCTGCACTGACTGCATCGATACCAATGCGCAACTGCATCGATGATCAATTAGATCTGTTCATTGCGTCAGTCGCAATGCTTTTTCAGTTTTCAAAACGCGCGTTAGTAACGATGCTAAAAGTCGCAGTATAAGGGGTCTTACATCGAAACTCACTTGCACTACACAAAAATGGGTGTCACCTCAGACAATATACGACGCGAGGTTCAACAGACTTTGGCTTTGGCTGGACAAACGCAAACACAGAGTAACTCAAAAATATACTTTTGCTAAAATTTTTTTTTTAATCTCCTTCACCAAAAAAATGATTGTAATTTTTTTTTTTGTTACGAGTACTTATTTCAACTGCGATTATTTTATTAACTTTACATGGGCTTATAACAGATATGTAGTTATGTCTAGATTTTTTATTAGCTCAAAAATTGTAAGCACAACATTCTTATCTGGCCGTCAAACCGAATGAGAAATAGCCCAAAGCAAGAGTTGGGGTCAAATTCGTGTTTAACTTTCACTAATTATTTGCCAGTATGACCAGAACACCAAGAGCTTCTAACTTATAAGACCTTTCATTTCACAAGCCATTTGAGTTAGGTATATGAGCACGAGAGGTCAACATAAACTGGTCGTACATAAGCTCCAAAACTGATGTAACATGGGAACTTTTAATATGATTAATATTTAATTTGTTGTAGTTATCGGCTCCAACTTGTGTTGCCGTGTTATCAAGAGTTACTAAGCTTTGATGGATAGTTTAACTTTACGTTGTAGAATGTAGATAGAGCAACAATCGTAATATTGCTTGTCAACCTCTTTTGACCAACTTAAAAAAGGAGGTTATTGACATAAAGCAAGGATGGATAGAACAATAGACTCTACAATTTATAACAATGAACAAAATATGGATGCGTTAAAATTGATTTTTGAGAAAATACAAGCACTTCCACGATCGAAATCTCTCGTATCTTACCATTTTTCAACGAACATCCCTTGCACCCATGACACAAAAACAAGCGTTACCGGGGCGTTTCGCACCACATGGTCTTCGAGCCGTGGGGCAAATAGCCAAGGGCTTTTACAGTATGGGGTTATTCGCACAGCAGTGGTCTATGAAATGGGTCAATTCAAAAGGAAACCTTAGGCGATTTGCACCGCTAAATCACTGGGGCGGTGCGATAATACAATATTCTAAAATAGCACTTGGACGATTCAACGCGTGGACCAAGAAAAAAAAACCGGTTAAGTGCGTGTCGGACCCGCGCACTGAGGGTTCCGTGCCGTCCTTAACTGAATTCAGGGTCCACTTACTTTCACTTAACGAAAACGGGTTCCCTCTATCTGGCAGAATTTTTTTGCTCCGAAAGTCACTTGGCATAACACACTTGGCATAATTTTCTTTAGTCGAATATTATTCAGGCAGAATTTTCTATTAGCATAATTATTGTTTGGTCGAATATTTATATTCCCGAATTTACAATGGCATACTTTTAAGATAGCAGAAATTTATAAGGCATAATTACCTTTGGCAAAATTTTACTTTGCATACTTTCGCTAAGCATAATGTTTATTTGGCATAATTTGACTAAGCATACTATAAAGAAAGCATAATTTCGTTTAGAATAATTTCACTTCGCATATTGCTATTTTTCTTTTAAATAGTATTTTACCCTAAAATTGAATTAACAAGTAATAAAGTTGTGGTACAAAAGTTAGTGACAGAAACGAATCGGTGCAAAACCGACTCCACGCAGTCTTGTTTGCCCCACCCCTAGAGTGTAATTCAAAATCGCGTAGGCGCGGAGGGGTGAGGCAGCCCGCGAGCTGAGGAGCAGGTGGTTTGAAAGCTCGCCGCCGCGGCTGAGGCTGGCCGGCGAAGCCGGCCAGCAAGCCGAAGCAGCGGTGGGGAGCGAAAACCATCTGCGACGATAAGCTCGCGTGGGACTGCCGGAGCCCCGCAGCGCCGGAGCCGTGACAGAAACCATGCATGTTGCATGCTTGCTTGCTTGCTTGTTGCATGCTTGCTTGCTGCATGCTGGCCTGCATGCTGCATGCTTGCTTGCTTGCTGCATGCTTTGCTTGCTTGCTTGCATGCTGCATGCTTTGCTTGCTTGCTTGCATGCTGCATACTTGCTTGCATGCTGAATGCTTGCTTGCATGCTGCATGTTTGATTTGCCATGCATGTTGTATGTTAGTGTTGCTGAGATAGAACTACTTGGGATACACAGAGAAATAAAAACCATATGATAGGTCTGCCTTGTAATGATATTTAATATGAAAAATATGCCAAAAGACGATTCGGACTGTGAACTTTCTGCGATAGGATGATTCTGCCTATTAATGACTATATCGTCCCCGTCGTGGCAAAATTAAATAACCAACAAAACCAAAGTTCCGAGATATTTGAGTTTTTGTGATTTTTTTAAACAAAAATGGCGATAACATTCCAAGCCGAAGGAAATTTACTGTCGAGATTTTGATATGTTATGAAGCTGCTTCAACTTCATAATTTAAATGGTCTATCATAATGCTACTTTATATTATTTTAAATATAAAAATAAAAAAGTAATTATTTAGTTTTGCCACAAACGTATTTTATAACAAAATTGCAATTATCAAGTTTTTGTACGTCACTTTTGCAAGTTTTGGCACACAACCAAGTAATACTTTTTTTTCAATTACCTACATCATCCCACTGTTGGGCAAAGGTCTGCCCCAATTCTATCCATTTGTCTCTGTCAGCGGCCAACAACACCCAATTTCTCGCAAAGCTGAACAGATCGTCACTCCACCTCGTCTGGTGGTATCCATCGCGTGACGATTTGGGCCCATCTATTCGGGTGCATTCTACACACATGCCCCGCCTACTCCCATTTAAGCTTTGCTGTCTTTTCGCCTACATCTGCTATTTCAGTTCTGGAGCGTATTATGGTATTCCGGATCTTATCGATCCTTTTAATATGGTGAAAGGAACGCCAGGGTACATTTCTTCCAGAAGCCACCTCAAAGGAAATGGACCTGGTTGAATCCGGATGGCACGACGAGAAATGAGATAGACTTCTAAGACTACCAAGAAACGGTTATTTAATGATGTCTCCGTGATCAACTGAATAAAGACCGGTAGGTTGTGTTTACCGGATGGTTCGAGGCACATGGAATTTAATGTCAAATTGGAAAGGTCTCGCTTGATGAGGTCCACGCTCTGACCTACTCGTGCCCATATCCAAAATCCCGAGAACTTTCAACTCGAGTTGTCAAATCGCTTTGAGTGCCTAAAGAATTGCGTTTCAGTGGACGAAATAAACAACGAGTTTATGGAAACTATTCAAACGGTGGGGTCTAAGATTTTTAGTCCTGGCCGTAAAAATCGTCCTCTCAGACTCTCAATCCACACTCTCGACCTTATAGCAGAACGTCGATCTATAGCATTGAAGACCTCCTTTAATGTTGGAAACTACAGTAGGTGAAAAGACGAATATGGAAGTCCCTACGACACGACATTTCGTCCTTTAACACGAACAGTGTTAAAGAACCGATAGATAGAGTGAAAACGAGGCTCCCAAGCAAGAGACATGTCTATTGGGCAAAGCCTGTTGACGAAGCTTAAGACGGAGGGCGGCAGTGTAGCGTCGACAAAAGCAGATGTTTTGAGGGAGATCGATAAGTTCTATGGGCAGTTGTACACCTCAGTTGCCGAACCCGTTAATAGCTAAGGCCGGACACTCAAAAGCTATCCTGACCCGACACTACACCGAAGACATCCCGGACATCAGCCTCTACGAGATAAGGATGGCCCTGAAACAGCTTAAAAACAACAAGGCACCTGGTGAGGTCGGAATCACAGCAGCGCCTTCAAAAGGGGGGAACACCGGTACTCAAAGTCCTTCAGAGACTCTTTAATTCCGTGCTGCTTGAGGGCTGCCTGAGTCATGGAACAGGAGTGTGGTGGTGTTATTTTTCAAAAAAGGAGACAAAAGGTATGACTGGTAGAGAACGCCATATGGCGTTAAGTACACCTTTTGTACAAACTCTGGTTGTGCAATACAGTATAAATAAATAAATAAACAAAACTTACCACCTCAGCCCTGAGCCATGTCAACAAGCTGATTTTAGAGTTATCACAAATCGTCTCGCACGTAGGTTTAATAAGTTTCAGCCTCCCTAACAAGCCGGATTAGGCCTGATGGTCGTTGGGGCAGAAGAGTTCTACATTGGAGACCCTTAGACGACCTTGTAAAGATTGCAGTCTTTGTGGGAAATCGTGGGGGAGGCCTAAGTTCAGCAGTGGACTAGTCCTTTGGCTGATTATGATAAAAATATATAATACAATGTTTTAATGAAAAATTAAACAAGAGCACTTATTCAATTTTGCCACAACCAATTTTTGTAACAATGTTTCCGAGTCAGTTGTGGCAGAATTCAACAAAGTCACTTATTGATTTTGTTGGTAGGTATGTCAAAACCCTCAATTGTAGTTATTTAATTTTTTTGTCATTTATTCAGTTTTTCCACGAAACTTTTTTAACAAACCTTGTTGTAATATGTGGTCAATAGAGTTACTAAAATTATGATATCTTCGCGAATATCATACATATTGCAACGAAAAATAGACCAAAACGTAGCTTACACTTTAAATTATTTAAAAATAACAAAAAGTGAATTTCGGCAAACGTGTCAGTTATTTAATTTTGACACGATGGGGACGATATATACGAATTGTATGCCACAAGACGATTCTATCTGTGAACTTTCTACGTTAGGATGATTCTGCTTTAAGACTATTATGAATATTAAATTTCTGCCTAAAGATGATTCTAGCTTACACGATTATGCGTTTTGAACGTCTGATAAATGAGTGAATGCTAATTGATGTTCTGCGAAAGGAAGTTTATGCTATTTGATGATATGCCAAATAAAATTATGACAATAAAAATTCTGCGAAACAAGGTAGACCCAACGAAAACATCACAATATATTGCGACAGCAAAAATAACTTTGTTTTTCATAGTGTTTGTATGAAAGACAAAGTTATATTTGCGGTTGATAAAAATGTGCAATATCTCAAAAACTACTGGTTCGATCTCCTTCAAACCAATTTTCGTTGCAAGTTTTTGTTGAGATCTACATCATATATTTTTTTAAAATTTTCACTTTCTTAGTTCAAAAGTTAGATGGGGGGGACGCCCATTTTACCACTTTGGAAGCGTCTATATCTCAAACCTTACACTTTTAGAAAAAATGGTTTTAGAAACCTCAAGATCATTTTAAAAGACCTATCCATAGACGCAAAGGTTTGAGTAAAAAAAAAATTTAGGTTTTAGTTTCATGTATGAGAGCCCCCCCTTAAATATTATTTTTCTTACTTTTTGTATCTGAATCAGAAAGCGGTGAACAAAATACACCTACCTACCAAGTTTCAGCTATGTGATGCTTATAGTTTCAGAATAAAGTGGCTGTGACATACGGACGGACAGACAGACAGACAGACAGACATACAGACAGACTTGACGAAACTATAAGGGTTCCGTTTTTTGCCATTCGGCTACGGAACCCTAAAAAGGTCGCTAAGTGCAGTGATCATGGCTTAAGATTGGGTGCAAGATACCTCAACAATACATATAGCTTTATCTTCAAATGCAATATTACACTAGAAAAAACTTAAACTACCTACAAATTAAATCGCGAACGATAAATTAGAAGATCAATGGCATAGTAATGGCTCAATTACAACAACAAATGAACCTTTTGTAATTAGCTTTATAGGCTTTGTTTCATTGCATCCAGTTGCGAGGATAAATTATGTTTCAACTGAACAAAAAGGGCTATATTTTTGTGCAGAAGAAAATTAAAAAGTAATTTACATGAATTTGAGTGAATTCAGATTCAAAACTCTTCTTTTATCTCCGCTTTGATTGTCACCGCATAAAAAAAAATCTCCTATAATACGCAAATCCGCTTCAAATAGCCGATATTGTGCCTAAATATAGTTCTCACGCGCCGCAGGTCTATGTTCGTAGGTGTCTGGAGGTCTTTCTCTACGAGGTAATTGGCTTTTTCATATTATCTTGTGGGCCGTGATCACTAGATTCCGGACCTCCTTCATGTGTGTGGTTTATTTACAGGTCCATCCATTTATTTTGAAAGATACACACATAATAATAATATTGCGTCAACACCCGCACGGCTGTTTAATAAATACATACCGGAAAAATACATCGTACAGCAAAATTACAAAAGCAAAATTTGAAATTCATGGCTGCAATAAATAATTCATGAATTGTAAAAAAGCTATTTAAATTCGTTTTAAAGCGTTCCTGAGGGTCATTTATCAAATAGTGTCATCCCGGATTGCGAGTGTGAGGTTGGACGTGATCCTTGTTTTAAAATATTTGGACAACAATATACCTACGTGTATTTTGTGACCACGGGCCTTCGTTTCTATTGGGTTACAAAAGATAGAGTTATTTTTGTGTACACTCTCTGAATACTTTAGTAGATATCAAATCAAAAAGTTTGTTATTTGCGAGAAATATAGAAGAATGGAAGAATTGTTATTTTTACTCAGCATCTTTATGATGCTGAAATAACTGAACCTTGGATGAATAATATCATCCAAGGGTTGACCGCACTGTGAGCAACAATGGCTAGATTAAGATTAGACCTTTACCCAATAAAAATATGGAATGTTACAGTGACCCCCCTTCTTTTATAATCGATTGATGTAATGTTAAAACAGCTCTGCTTCGATTGATTTGATGACACTTATCTCCCACATCTTGAATAACGAGGTTTACCTAATTACACAAAACTATTTGAATAAGTTGTATTGTTGTAAGTTCCAAGAGCAAACCCATTAAGGAAATTTGTAAAAAAATAGGTACCGTAAATTAATGTCCAATTGTAATTTACAGTTGAAATCCAATAATTATCATCCATTTAATCGTGAACAAAAGGCTAACAAATCGGGTGAAACATTAAAAAGTCTCACCCGATCCCAACCTCGGTATTTTTGAGGGGTCCTTGACCAAGTAATTACCGGTCAGTAGAATAACGGGAGCCTCCGTTGTTTAACTTTGGCAATTATCTCACCCGATTTTCTGAGGTAACTACAGATTTTGGGAGAAATTGATGACGGGGAAGAGTTGAGGGCGGATTTCTTTGGCGGTATTGGAGTTTTTTTTAAGGGTTTTTGTAGAGTGATGGTTTTGAAAAAGTTTTGAAAGACTTTTGAATGAAGACTGTGCAAGTTTGATCACGGAGACATTGTCAAGTTGAGGGCGTATTTTGACTGCAACGGATATCTATACTTATAACGGCAGTATACATTTTCTCTTCAAACGTCAGAGGTATTTGTAAATTTGATAGTAAAATGATGAAAATGAAAGCGATTGATGAACATAATGGACTTATAATTACGATGAATAAGACTTGAACCACCAAAATTGAAATAAAAACTACCAAAATTATGTGTTGTGATGACAATAGATTACAAGTAGAAGTCGAATCAAAATTGTAATACACGTAGAGACAGATATTGAATAGCATCGACTGATTAAAAATTTCACCAAAACGAAAACTGACGAGCAATATTTTATATGATTCGACGCTTTCCTGAAATAAACTGTAAAAAACTTTTTTTATGCGAACCGTAAACATAAAATGGGAAACGCCATTCTAAATTGTGCACTAAATTTCCGAGTGACGAGCAATGAATGATATTTATTATGAATGGCTGTATATTTGTTTTATATTGGTGCGCGTTTTGTGAAATTCCCATGATCGACAAATTATGGTTTTAGGAAGAAAAATTTGAATGTTTGCATTTTGGTTCAAAGCGTACTCGTACGTAATATTATGTTTATTACATAAAATAATACCTAGTTAATAAGAACTTGCAACTTGAACAAATCAGTTCTAAGACTTGCTCACAGATGGCATTAGATGTGTTTTAAATCGCGGTGAAGTTGGTGTTGTTTGTTTTTTATTTGTTTAAACATCGAACTGTCGTTTGTATTTCAAATAAGTTGCAATGGGTATAAAAAAGTTACATGTACCTATCCCAATGAATGTACATGTACGAGGTACGGTATTTAAATCTTTTCCTCTGTAACTACAACTGTAATTACGGTCAAACTTCGTAGAGGTGGGTTTGTTTTACCTCCAATTTTACGAGTACGACCGCACCTACGTAAAACCCTGAATGAGCGTAAAGGCAGTTACACACTGGTATAATAAATAGTACTAATGTTATAAAAGCGAGATGATGGTTGTTGCTCCTTCACGCTAAAACTACTGGATGGATTTTGATGAAACTTAACAATACTATAGCTCATACATTGGAATAGCATATAGGCATATACATAAGTGAAGTGTGATATATGAGTATTTTAATCGCTTTGAGATAGCTTTCAGGTAGGCAACACTGTCCTAAATTTGCTGAGCAAGATATTTTTATTTATTGAATTAATACAGTTACATGAAGCATATTTATTTAAGTCTACGGTCCCTGACGTCATAAGCTCCTTTCCTCCTTTCGCTTCAAGACGTAACACCTCCTCTCCAGAAGAAATTTAATGCCCTGTTAACGTAAAAGAACTAAAAAAACTATAAAAGTTTTAGCTGCAGCTTTGTGTAGTTAAAGCTTACAGAAGAAAAGTAATTACCTAAGTTAAACAATAAAAGGGCAGCGGACGACCCTCGGACTGCGCGTTTGGATAGCCGAGCCGCAGCCACTGTTTAACGCACTATTTTCAGAGTAAGTAGGTACAGATATATGTTTTTTTTTAAATAGATGAGAGTAAGTAAGCAATGGGATTTTTTTCGAAATCATTACCCCTTTTTTTGAATCACTCGCGTCAATATTGCTAGTGATTTTCGTTCGAAAACGAGTAATTTCGTTCGAAAGTTCGAAATTCGTTGACTTTTAATTCATCTTTGAACGAAAATCACTTGCCATCTTGAAGCGAGTTCAAATTCAAAGATAGAGCTCCTGGTATGACCAATAAGCAAATAAGTATCTTTATAAACATATTTCAATCTGGTATTTTTTGAAACAAGTCGTTTTTCGATTAGAGGATGGTGAGTATCGTCATAGTTTCTGAAATAAACACCCGTTTCACAATCAAAAATAAAGCACTTCCCAACGAATAATTAAAATAAAGAAGACCATTTCGTATGAAGTATCTGGCTGATACACTAACCAAATCTTACTTTGATATCGTAAAACAGGCCCTAAGTATAAACCATAACGGTAAAGTGCATCCTTTTATTAAACAATGATTGCAACTACTGTATCCTTCAAAATTTACAAAACTTTATACCTATGTAGTGTGCGCATCACGTATCTTACTCACGCACACTTACTTGTTCCCGTAATATTGAAGGTCGTGTATTACAATAAATGCGCTCTTAGATCACAGTCAGTCGTATCATTTATATCGCTCCCAAAATGCCCATCGCCTATGTACGAGTATAAGTGTAAAATGAAGGTCTAAATTCTTATAATAATAATAAATAAGTTTATTTCAGGCAAAACACATAGCAGTTAGTAACAATTATTCTTAAAACTGGTGTTAGTCATGATTACATTTACATTCAGGCAGTACAATACAATTAAGGCAGGCCAAAAGGTCAGGGTGCAGGTACATGTAACCTGCTCAGATGAGCCAAGAGGAGGCAGTCCCAGCAGTCAGCTAGGGCCGTCAGGATGCTGTCGGCTTATGATCAATTCACTTTTATGTGGAAGATTATCCTGTTTTTTTTTTTCATTTATTACCAAATCTAATGTTACATGTTTAAATAAGATAGTCATAAAAAAACAGTAAGGTTTACAATAAACTATCGAGTTCACATATATAACTATAACACGAAAAGATAAAACCTTTTTAAATATAAGTATTATAAGTATATAAAAACTACAATAACTTTAAAAAGTGTTTCTTCAGCTTACTTTTGATATTCTTACAAGTAATATTATATTAACCTTGCTGTACCCTTAGCACCGCTTATGTATAACATAACTTCGTCCAGAAAAACATACTACAGAGAATTATTTATTAGTAATCAAGAATCTATGATTTAATTTTTGTTTTTAGTGTTTTGTTTCCTATAAACTAACCTTTTTCCTTTATTAATAACTAACAAACAAGAAACATAACTAAGTCATGCCTCATAAAAAATAACCTACCTATTCAAAAACGAATTATTCCCTTATGGCAAGGAGACTATGACGCTGGATGCGTTGCCGCGTTGGATAGCTATGCTAATCCTTTGAGATAGGAACCAGCCAGCTTTATTATTTACTCGACTTAACTTTACAAGTGCAATTTACAAACTCAAGAATCTATTTGCATTTTCTCCGTGAGATTCTAAAAGTTTAATGACAGATAAAGTTATCTTTTTTATCAAACAAATAGTTAAGTAAGTCACTTGGATTAATTAAGGAGTTGTAAAATGGTCCCAAGTTGACTATAACATAAGTACTCGAAGCTTTGAAGTACTCGAAGTACCTTGAATGCTGGACCATCACCTTAAAACTTCTAACTTCCCAGAGCACAATTACCATAGTTGAAATAAGCAAAAACATCACCTTCCACTTTGAAGTCGGCTAATTTATACAGCTGCTGATATTACGGCTACTTAAATATCAAAGAGAACAGTCAAACCATCACAACAAAAAGAAAATGCACGTTAAGTTGTTGGTACCGGCTAATGTCGGTTGATATTAAATTAGTCAAAAAGCTCATTCAGAGGTCCTATGGGCTTAATAAAATCTGACGGCAAGGTTGGTCGCTTGATATGGCTATATTAAAATATGATGATAAGCGTAACAATACTCATTCAAAATTGTTTTTTATAGATATCCAGGAAGACCACGATCTCCTCCGCGGGAAATAAGGTTAATGTAGCCAAAGATGGATCATGTCTGACTAGCAACATTCACTTTTAGATGTATAAACTGTTGTGATTAGAGGCTGTTTTCTTCGCTCTATAATAAAGTCTTTCTCCCGGGACAGTCCACGCTGGTAATGGTACGTACTAACGGCGGGGAGGTAAGTGCTATCACCGTAGTCTGCGCTATCACGTAATGATAATGGCAGCGACGGCGATTGGACGAATTAAGGTTGAAGTAGATCTAACCACCCTTAAAGGGTACACCTCGCCTACGAGTGAAATTTGCTACAACTTATAGGAAACAGTTCTTCTTGTGAACGACAGCATGCTTAGCAAGGTGGACAGATATTCGACAAATATTAAACGACTAGCCATAAGCGCGTGACAACGCATGCGCGAGAGTGGGTTCCGAGTTGATCTTCATCACAGGCGTGCGTTGTAGTATGATGCAAATAATACTAAACGCATCGAGTTGATATGGTGCTGTTTCCTTTACGAGTGGTTAGATCTGCTTCAAACCTTTAGTAGACAACGTTAATTAACAATTAAACTTTGTAGGTAAAAAAATGGAAAGGGTTATGAAAAATATTATTATTTTTTAGCCATGTTACAGTTTTTTTTTAAAGATATGCTAGAAGAATTGCTCGATTTTGATGTTAAATAGATAAACAAATAAATAATGTGTGTTGACAATCACTTGTTTGTGGAGACTGGTGACCTATGGTAAGTAAGAAATATTTGTGTTACAAACCACCAATCCCGTAAACCCAATTTCGCTTCAAAATGAGAAGAGAATTTATTATTTGCCCAGTTTCAAAGAATTTTGAGTAAAATTCGTAAACCTATTTTAAAAATTTGAATATGTTATCACAATTTTAAATTAAACTCAACCAACGCGTATTACGTAAAGTGCACCAGGTGGGAAGAAAGTCATCAAAATATATGACTTTAAAAATATGTTAGCTAAGTTAAGAGGAATAGTATTCTACCTCCAAAATAGGTTAGTTGCTGTGCAATCTCCGCAAGGTGGAGCCGTACAATCAGTATCGAAAAAAGTTTGCATTTTCGGCTATTAACGAACCGTTCCACTTTATTGCCAGTACTTGTATAATAATTGTTCAAGCGGTCGAAGTTTCTGTCGCCTTCTAAACTAAAATCGCTTTCAAACACGTTACAAAATTGGCGTCAGTTAGAACAAAAGACGACGAAATATGAAAATCGCTTGCACACACAACACTAGTACGGGCGTCACTTTATACTGTAGACGACGCAAGGTGCAAGCGATTTAGGCTCTTGTGGTTTGGCGGCGGGGACCTCAATATCATTTTTTTATTGCTGAACACTGTTTTTTTAAATAATACTTTGACCCGTAATAAAATAGGTTTTACAACTTTTTTTTTCGATATCAGAAACTATAACATTTCCAGGACCAAAACAATTGAGAATATATGACGACCGAGAATCGAAGCCAATTGCTCATAGATGCCGTTAACCAACGTGCAAGCCACTTAATCACAGAAGAGAGTAGTAAAAATTGTTTTGGGTAGCTTTATTTTTTTGATAAATTGTTAAACTTTATTTTTGAAGCTGACTGTACGTGCTATAATTCTGCAATTTAATTTAAATCCGAGCTCGGGCGGATGCATTTGGGGTCGACACGTGTTTAACTAGTATATAGCAGTAATGGAGTCATCTTACTTGTCATTTATACGTGTGTACAAGTAGTTCTGCGTGTTAGTGGCTCACGTTTTCCCTATATTATGTACGTCCGAGGTCTGCCTAAGCACCTTAAGAATAAAAATATCATGTACCTCACGTTTTCTTTTGTTTGAAGTGACGCCAGTTTTTGTGCCGTGTGCAAATGATATTTGTTGATAAGTGATTAGGCACGCAAGACCTCAGCCGAACCTAAACTGGGCCGTACCTAATTTGGACTTAGGATTTTCATAGACAATGAAAATCAAAAAGTGGATATCAACTACTCTACAGACCTTATTTCTTTCCTGTATTTTTCAGTGTATTATTAAATTACTATGTTGGCACTTTAGCTTTTGTTTGAAGTGACTCCCGTTTTTGTGTCGTGTGCGCAGGCAATTTTAGTTTGAATGTGATTAGGTGACAGAAAACTTGTCAGTACCTTTTCCTTATTGGTCTTATGCGTCTTCCAAAGAAGCGATTAAAGTTATGTAGTTGTATCGTTCGTAAATGAATTTATCCGCAATGTTCGCAAGTTGCCAATGTCACGTAGCTAACACTTATAATTTTGACGTCTCAACTGCAAGCTTTTGCTCATTTTACCTCTTAGGTGCCCTTTCGAGCGGCAAAGAAAATGTTAAAGTCTTGTCACAGTAAAGGTTAACTCAGTGCTCTTTAGTTTCTGGCTTAATTATAATCATACAGTGGGGATAGATAAAAGTTTGCGTTCTAAAAGTGATGCCAAATAACATAAGTAGTAGTCAAGACTAACAGGCTGAAATGGATCAGAATGTGTGCCAAAAAATGGAACAAAGTCGTTTGAAAGAATTCATATTCACATTACCCATTTATCGTAAAAATGGACCTGTGCGCTGTGACTCTAGGAAAGGTGTCCCCATAAGAACTGTATTGACACGAAGCGGACGAACGCGGGAGGGTGAGCGGGGAAGCGAGAGGGGCGTGACATACATGACAGGTCCATTTTTATGACAATCGGGCAACATAAGCAATGCTTCTGTTAACGTGCTGTATTGTGCTAAGTTACTCTCTGGAGTAGGTAAGAAAATGTGTAAAGTTTCTTGCGATGCGACGGGCCAATATCAGGTCTCAAAGGTATGATAACGAGTTGACCCCCGGCCAACCGGAGGCTGACACTTGCCAACTATTATGTCGGGACTGTAACTATAGGTACCAAGTATCGTGTGTTTTATTCGCAAATAATACAAACTCTTTAAATGCGCCGCATGAAGTCAACTTACAAAGTGTATTTTTGTGTGATATTGCTCGTAGCGCAGTAGTAGCAGCTCTTGGATAATTTCTTCTAAAGTTAAGCTAGGTCGAGTCGAGTTCGTTGAGAGAACAACACTGTGTGCGGGAGATGATTGGGGAAAGCCTAGCTACACCAGTTCCCCCACACACAGAGAGACGGCACGGTGGTTATTTTAGTGGGTAGGCCTCTACCTCTGGAGAGGAGAGCCCCACATAACCCTACCTGGCCATATGGAGGGTATGCAACAGGTCGAGTTTGGATAGGTGACCACGAGCGGCTCCGTGCTTCGGGATGCACGTTAAGCCGTTGGTCCCGGCCAATATCGGCCTTATCGGCGGTATACTGTCCGTATAAAGCCAGTCTTGTCGTCGTTAATCATTGATATACATATTCGTCAATAATCAACAAACAACAATCCCATTGTTTCACGTCAAAGTCAAAATCCAAACAAAATTTCTTATTTTTCTGTCCGTCAGTCTGTCTGTCAGTCCAAGTCACCAGTCCGTCCCGCGTGGTGGAGTATGGCTCATACTATCTCATACTTAAGGTGAGGGCTAAACGTGGTTAAATTTTCCTGTATTTTAAACATTTGCCATTTTTACCGTTACCTACTTAATTTGAACAAAAGAAGATGCATAAATTCATAACGATTTCATGGGACGATTTTTACAAGGAAATATAGCTTGAATTATTCAAATTAGACTTTTACAAACGCTTATGAATGCAGATGAGGACTCGGAATGATCCGGTAAAAATATTGTGGTCTTGAGACGGGGAAGAAAGATAAGGGGTGAAGATATAATTTCTATAAAAAACAGAAGAATGTTTTAGTAGACTGAAATCTTTATGAATGAAAATAGTGCGGAATGATTTCTTTGAATCTTTATGAATGTAAAACACACATTCGGATTATGGTATCTAATTATATCACCCACCATCCTTAACAGATCTTTTCGTACGATTCAATTACTGTTTGAGTAAAACAATGTGAATAAATATGTCACGTCTCAAGATACTACATTTTATCCACAGACATGTGTCAAAGTAGGTAACACATTCTCACTCTGGTTGAAAGAATATCTTGCCAAGTTTTCCCGCCCAGACGAAAGTTATAGAATTTTTTTTCTGCAATCTAGTTGAATAACATGATTATTATAATCGGGTGAAGATAGAGGGCGGTAAATAAAATAGCGTTCAGGGCAGTGAAAAATTTAAGAAAGAAAGAAGACCACCCTTGACGCTATTAAGTAAGATATTACTATAGATGTGCTGTAGCCAGTTGGTTTATACGTCACTTATGTGGTCCCAGCGAATATCGGTTGATATTAATCTCTAAGCCTAGTCAGAGGGCATAGGGGCGGCTTGATAAAAATCTGACAGCAAGGATGGTTGCTTGATAGAGCATGGCTCATATACCACCTCATACTTGAGGTAAGGCCTTTGCCCAGCAGTAGCAGCCACCAGCAGGATGCTTACAGGATAACTTTACTTTTTACATACACCTGTACCATCTACTCATAATCATGTCTGTGATCATACCCATATTTCAGGAGCTCAACACGCGATCCCAGCGCCATAGTGGTGGATGTCAGGATGTCACGTCGGCGTCTATCCGTCACAGCAATGCGACAAAGTTATCGAGCGGTTCGCACAAAATATTGCTAAGGAAGCACGTTTAGTTTAAACATTTACATACATACGTCAACAAAGGAATAACACACGTTTTTCACAAGTAATGCAATCGTCTTATCAAGTAAAATAGACCTCAAAATTTTCCACTGACTGCATTGTTTTCACTGCAGGATTTTATTAAATGACAGATCAGGGTGCCTATCTCGTGCAATTCGCATTCAAACAATTCATCGATCGGAATTTCCTTCTACTTCCTTCCGACAAATTTTTTTGTATACGAACTCCACGAGAATTGTCCCCCTGATTAACACGTTCCGGGACAGTGAACGCGTACAGGCGTTAAAACAATTAAACATCTATTGTGTCTGGAATAGTGTCCCGAACGTGTTATGGGTCATTGATATAATTTAATGTTAGTATTTAATTATTTTAGTATCTCTACAATTCGCACCATTTGATCATAAAAATCACCTATGTTTTGTGATGGCACGTAGTCAAGAACATCTAATAAGGAGGCTTAACTGTTAGCACTAGTGATGTTTTATTTATTCTCTTACAATTACCAACAATCTTTCCTAATTTAAATATTTTTATCAAAATACCCTTTTTAATCATCTTAAAACTAAATAAAATATCACTAGCCGAGTACATAATTTCCCCCTAAAATTATGTAAGCACGCTTCACCGCCTGGCGGACCGTTACTAAACGGATATAACATTATTATTATTCTCTGGGCGGGCGGCAGCCGTGGGCGCATACAGCATTAGGCAATTCGTTAGTATTCCTAGGAGACGAGTAATACCGGTTATATTCTGATACAACACTAAATATGTGTAGCTGTGCTCATCATGTGTGTTGTGTTATACTTGCCTATTTACTGTTAAAGTGTTCGGTTATAGAAAACCATCTTGTTATAGATATGTTTATATTTAACCCCTTAACACTCGATAAAAAAATAAGCTATTAATCAGTCAGGTATCAAACGACTGCCGGGAGTCGCATAATAATGGAATTTCTATTGTGTCTCGTACACACATACTTGACGAGTTAATCATGTGTGTGTGACGTCAAATGTCACGTGACATCACAGGAATGCGCGGTGTCGGATTACATGGTAACAAAAAACTACTTGTCTAGCAGTTCGTTACATCAATCGTAGTGTTTAAAACGCTCTAAAAATCAATATGAGTTTTGGTCCAAACTGTCAAGAATAAATGTTCTTCACGGATGTGTTTATCAACTTTCTTTTTTAATGATTTATTTTTGCGACCGCCGGCAAGGCCTATCGATTCCTGAGCGTTCAACGAGAAATAAAATGCATGTTTGTATTTACGCTTGAGTACCTACTGCTTTCTTTCCTAAAAAACTTTATTAAATTGAAAATGGTTTTAATATTGTCGTTAGTAAATTCCTTGTAAAGATTGTTAACGTTCACAAGTCCTTATTAGAAAAAACTTCACTCTCAAGGTTCTTTTTATAATTAGTTTTTAATCAATTACTAAACATCTTTTGATCTCTATATCGGAATCCTTCTGTTTTGAACAAAACAAAGCAGGCATTGGACGAACGTACAAAATATGAAGATATGAAAAAATAACTGCCCATACAGATAATAGGGGAAATAAGTAAAGGTATGCCTGGACCCAAACGACGCACATAAAACAGTGACCTGCCTTTTTTCTAAGGAATATTTCTTAACATTTTCTCTTACAGACCAGTGGGCCAGTAAATATGGAATTGATTGTGAGAAATGTACCGGTTAATGCATGTTATTATGCCGAGTGTACTTAGGCGGATAGTATTGAGACTTAAAAGCAAGACAATAAGGTTCGTTTTCGGACAATCGGTTTAAAAGAAGCGCCTCAATTGATTGGTGGAAGTAAGTGGACTTTGTGATATTAGAAAAATAATATACATCATTGAAAGCCTTTTGGGTTAGGGACGACGTATAAAATACGTTATGTGATGTAAATTCTTATTATTACTTTTATAATACTTGCTCTAGCATTTTAAATGTGAATTAGCCTGGTTCATAATATAACGTGATTGTATTGAATATTTTTATTCAAACAATACTATGTATTATCTAATATTCAAAGGTGGAATAAAAGCTTTTAATGCTCATCATAACTGAAAATATAAACTCTTCTTAATATTAAACAACCTATTACTATTATACTCAACAAAAACACTCACAGTGTTTAATGTTATTTGAATGTTTATAGACTGCTATTTGTATGGTTTCAAAGCTACACAATATATTTTAAGTTCTTCTCGGAAATACACTTTATTAAGACGTCTACTTCTCACATTACTACGACTTATAAGTCGTTGTTAATTTATGGTCCCGATACATGTTATAGTAATTATCTCCAAGATATTGAAACACCTAATCAGTTCTTGGTATCTACCTCTTATCTCGATTCCACTCAATATAGTAATATTATGGAGAATAATTGCTAAGCCGGCACTGTGAGGGCGTAACGGCCCTATTTACGTCTTCGCATCTAAAATATATACCAAGGGTTAAGTCTAAAGATTATGGACCCACGCAATAAAAACTACGTTTTAAGCGCAGAACACACTGAGTCAATGAATATTTGTCATGCTTGAACTAACGTTTGTTTTTAGTCGACGCCTGAGGCATGTTAATGGTGAAAGGGTAGAGAGTAGATCATCGTCAGTCTATACAGTCTAAACTTTTTTGAACAATGCTGTGTTCACCTGTTATTGAGTTGCATACTAGATGCAACTTTCATTTTGTTTATTTTGTCAATGCTTGTATGTAACCTGTTGGTGTACCAAATTAAAAAAAAATACAAAAACTTCTGTTCGAGTTTGACTTAAAAAATCATCACCCACGAAGTTTTTATCATTAAACATTGACTAACAAATAAATGTTAATTAACGAATATGCCATCCAATCCACCCAAAACTCAGACCTAGAAACTTTCTTATATAGGTGTTATTTGTTTATTTTAGATATTTATCTTTTGATTGCAAACATAAAACTAATCAAATAAGCTTTATTATTGTCTTGATAGAAAGTGTAGAAACAGCCTTATTCGTCTTAAATTTTTCATCCTCTTCAAATATTCAGTGCAATAAAAAGTTATGCCACCAATAATTGCACGTTTGGCAATAAAAAGTACAAGAGAAAATGGCCTCGTATCTAAGAGGCAAGAGCGAAGTCCTTTTAAGAGGATTATACGCGATAATAAGGTTTGCACCGACACACTTCTCAGGTCAAGTAGGGCTTACAAACTCCAGTTTTGTAGCTTACTAGTTAGAGAGAACGTTTTTGCTGAGAGTGGGCAAGTAACTGCTCCACCGTAAGATTTGAAAGGGGCTGTTTAACGTTTAGTTGGGATGGGTTGAAGGTCTTGTCCAGAAGTTATTAATATATAAAGATATTTATTAAATATTTTTTGCAGTTCAATAGAAACGATAGCTTAAAACCCCAACAAGCAGTTGATTTGTAAACAATGGCCTTTATGTGGTACGTAATAAATACAGAAGTCCACTTATTTGCCATGTCCATCTTACATAAAGCTTTCTCTCTTTTTGTGACTCTAAAACGTAATTAGGGTATAAACGTGGAATAGAACGTATTTCATATTTAGGCGACTTTAGCAGCGCGGCAGTATCAATTTCATACATATATGACAGAAGTAAGCTATAGCACTCTATAGATACGAAAGACAAGAGAGAGTGATACAGAAGAAGAAAGTTTGAATGTGAATAAGGAATGCAGTAGATGATGTTATGACTGTCACATAAAATTAATATTCCAAATAGGATAATAATTATATAGACTGGCATGTTAGGAGAATGGGAGAGATTGAGATTTGAGAGTAATCATCACGAGAAAGACGTGTAAGAGTAAGAGGTTTAAAAGAAGTTAGTGAAATAAATTAGAAGACCCGGAAGCCCTTGTACGTACTCGTATTATCTGCACCCCTATATTCCCCGTACGTACCGGCCATACCGGCCGTACCGGCCAAAAAACTAGCTGTGGCAACTCATCTCACGTCCGATTCCCCTTCATCACAGAGCCGCATTCAAATGGTGTAATATAGGATACGTGTGCTATCCCCAAGAGAGCGTATCAATCTCTCCCGCGCACATTAGCGCGACACGTCAAGTGAACATCAATCACGCGTTTGATCCGAGTATGGGAAACAGAGGTGGTTGGAAAAATACGACGTGAGAGCACCAGTTATGGGATATAGATTGATTTGAAATTCAAACTCTGAAATTGCGTTACGTTTGTTTTTTATCTGAGACGGAAATTAAACGTCAGAGACTGTCTCAAGTTGAACAGTTCTACAGACAACTAAAAAATAATTAAGTAGCCATAAACAGGCACAAGAAGTAAAAACAAACACCCATTATAAATATGCAAGTAAAAATAACTTTGGATATGATACAAATTTAATTATGCAAGTAACATTTAACATTCAAGGAAAATTACTGTCATTAATTATATAAAAACTGTACTGAACCATACAGATTAAATAGTTCATGCCCATTTTGAGCTTCGCAATTGACAAAGAACCATTTTCTTCGTATGATAGAATTAAGACATTTACCAAGCAAACATACCATCACTGGTGTGCTTACGTTACTATTCGGGATGACAGATAGAATGGGTAATTTGTCGGAAGCAGATGTGGAATGGATCCTGCCGTACGGTCTCGGAATAAAAACAAATAAGAATAAGAAATCCGCCATTTTGACTATAGTAAAAAAAATATAACACGTCCGCAGCAAGGAAGAATAGCAACAGGAATTGGCTATTTGGATTCTATTTGTCGGTTTGTAGGAGAAAAACGAGGAAATTTTACGGTTTAAGGGTGGCACTTTGTAAAGATACGAAAAATATATATTACTTGAACAACCACTATAAGAAAGAAAAAACGTCAAGTAGATTCGATCAATGATCTTATTCAAAATAAGCTAGGTAATAAATCCTTTAAGTGAAATATATAAACCATCTTTCTTCAACGCTTCTTATAATACGTACAGCTAAGTAATTTTATTTGACTCCAGACCAAGCCAAGTGCGGCTCTGAAGGAGTCTAAGATGGAACCTGTTCACTCTGACTTTGAATAGTTTCGGAATGAAAGCACAAGGAAACACCGACGCGGGCAGCGAGTTCCACTTCTTTGACCTTACACGCTGCGTGCAAACGCGAGTTAGTATCGATGCAGTCGCGATGCAGAAGCTTGACATTGACAAATTATGTACTAAATATTGCCCGCGTGTAAGAGGTCTTTGCCGTGTACATTATAAAAGTTGATGAGATATGCTTAGTTCTTTAGTGAGACATCAACGAGTAAGGATGGTATTCCGCAGTGCGCCTAGACCGCTTTTTTAGCGTAGCCGAATGCCAAAAACGGAACCCTTATAGTTTCGTCAAGTCTGTCTGTCTGTCCGTCCGTATGTCACAGACACTTTATTCAGAAATTATAAGCATCACACCGCTGAAACTTAGTAAGTAGGTGTATCTTATTTACCGCTATCCGATTAAGGTACAAAAAGTAAATAAAAAATACATTTAGGGGGGGCTGCCATACATGAAACTAAAACCTAAAAAAATTTTTTTAAAATGATATTGAGGTTTTAAAATCATTTTTCCTAAAAGTCTAAGGTTTGAAATATAGACGCTTCCAAAGTGGTAAAATGGGCGTCCCCCCCCCCTTCTAACTTTTGAACTAAGAAAGTGAAAATTTTGAAAAAAATATATGATGTAGATCTCAACAAAAACTTGCATCGAAAATTGGTTTGAACGAGATCGAACTAGTAGTTTTTGAGATATAGCACATTCTCATCAACCGCAAATATAATTTTGTCTTTCATACAAACACTATTAAAACAAAGTTATTGTTGCTGTCAAAATATATTGTGATATTTTCGCTAGGTGGAAGTGAGTGGACCCCAAATCTAGTTTAGGGTGGCACGGAACCCTCAGTCCACTCCCTCCAGTCACTCCTCACTTTGTTGGATTAACCTCTTTATTATTGAGCAAACGAATACATGTATTCGTCTTCAGCTCAAAATCGGCTGTCACACTCAAAACAAATCATAATACCATTTCACAACTGTCCGATCTCGCAGCGATATCAATTATTCATTTCAAAATTAGGGGTAATTTGCCAGACCACTTGGCAATCTAGATAAAAGCCTGCCACAAATGCGATGGATGCCTATGCCTGGGTAAACGATGGGTCTAGTAGTAGCGCTAAGTGCTGTGCGCTAAAATTTGGCAGACTAAAACTTATAAGGTTATATGGGGTGTTTCAAAGAAAATAAAGGTTTTTTGGGATATTCCGTTAAATACGTATAACAGTCATCGCTTAGTCTCATTGGGAGAGAATGCTTTTAGCATGAAGTACTCTTACGTTTGTGACACAAAGTTTTTAAATAAATAAATTAACTTGACTCTTTTAGCTTGTAAAGCTGCATTAATTTTAATTTTGAAGTCCGTTTTTCTTTTTTTGTCGAAACTTAATCCTCATTTAAAAATTACGGACCAATCAATAATATCTAGTGATAGACCAAAAAGTAAATAATAACAAACTCAAGAAAAAAATATGGGAATCGGTCCAGCCGTTCATGCGTGATGGCGTGACCAAGTAAATTAAGGATTCATTTTTATATTAAAAAAAAAAGAAGATTTCAGACAACATAAAAACAATTACGATATGTACAAAACCATACGATGTTTTAATCATCGTCGTTTTTATGTACATGCCAACAATTCGCTTTGAAATGTATGCAAATAACAATCCATTTTCATGACTAAAGAATTTACAGCGTAAACTAAATATTTGCTATCGGAACATTTGCAAATATTCATTTGTTACCAATTACATTTGTTACCAATGCCGATTATTTGGTGCGGGTGAGATAATATGGGCAAACATTTATCAATTAAAATGCTACTAGAGGTGGGATATAATAATAATAAGTAATAAATATAATAACTAATAATAAATAATGATAACTGCCACTTTGATTGTAAAACTGAAACGACGAGTCTGGCTGAAAATTAGTCCGTTCATAATGTTTGCCTTCAAAATCAATTTTTCTTTGCTTGGAGAGTATTGTAAATAATCTTGATATTCCTTTTGGACGAAATTTCATTTTAAAATAAGATGAACCCAAAACTCACAACGTACATAAATCTTTAAAAATTAAATGGTTAATTTAATTTTATTCACTGATATTATTTAAAAAGTGATATAATTATTTTTCACCATATTCGCGAAGCAATTAAAAACTTAGTACTCTTAATTAATATTGAAACAAAACCCTAGGAATATTTTAAAATACAATTTTGATGCTTATTACTTCCAACGACAAAATATTAAATTATAACTAAAAGTATTTTTCTTTTTTATATTAGGACTATTATTATCACCAAATGCAAATTATTTCTTTTTTTTCTGACTGGACAAAGATGAATTTAGGATAGAGATATTCCGCCCTTTTTTTTTCATCTTACCACGCGATAAAATAGCTATTAACGTGATCAATATGCTGTTACAGTCGCGTTAGCAACTGGGTCTTTTGACAACAATTAAAATAGAGATAGGAATATGCATCACGCCGCTTTACCGGTAAGTGCAACCAAGATAGACTTAACGCTGACAGGACTCAGTTGAAAATACATGCATACTGACGCCACGAACAAATTTCTTGCGCCAAGATTTGACGCTACAAGGCATCAACGCACATTCAAATTTCAAGAAATACGTCACAATCTTGTCATTGTGTTGCGACACATTTTTGCTTGGCATAGCTTCTCTATACGTAGTGATATCAACTCGGTGACTATATGGTCAGCTTTGCTGACTATGGCACATCTCTAACTGCCACGTCACTTGTTGAAATGTCATTATAAGTTTTACGTTTGTTACGTAGTAACAGTACAGTAATGAAACTAATTACAAAAACCAGTGGAGCGTTTTAAATGAATTTGCACATTGTAAAGTGTGAACGAGAGTTAAAATAATAAATTTATGTATAATTTATGGAAACGTTTATTATTTTAACAAATTTCAATCAAAATTTTTTACTTTACTCGAAATATGATTTATTTTTATTAAATTATTGTTCCATGTGTGATATTTTAAAGTTTTCACTTACAAATTCTTCACAAAAAGTGTTTTTCCGTACTTAAAATCCTGATTTAAATCTTATTAAAGTCAACACTCAGTAAACTCTTTGAAATAATTGAAAGGAATTGCCAGTCAGAAATAGACGACGCTGCCTAATCCCTCCATTTGCAAACCAAAGTCATACTTGACTGAATTTTTCCATAGCTTTGATCATTTACTATTCTAACCAATCTGCCTAATGGAGGTCCAATCCTCTACCGCTTCCTTAATCATTCGTGATTCTGATGGAATGAAGTTATTTGGCTTACTGCGCTTCCTTGGGAGACTTGTGTTTTACTAAATTAACAAATTTATTTTGGTATTGCTTAATTTTATAAAAATCTATATTATGGAATTCAGGTTTAATGTAAACAATCTGTCATTTATTAGACGTCATAATAATCATTATACGAATATTTGTACCTGAATCATGGAACTTTATATATATGTATTTAAGTATTTATGGGCGACGCTTCTATCATTATCAAGTCTGGTATTCGAAACACATGACAATTGGTGTGTTGTCTGGCGCATATTTATTTATATTTTAAAGCCGGTGTGGATATACCATTAGACTACATCACATGAATCTGACCTCAAAGTAGCTAAAGCTTGTTATACTGAAATCAGTAACAATGCATCGTAGTTTTGACAATTTTTTGTACAATAAAGATTACGATAGGCATATTTAGCATGGATTTCAACAATTAAATAGTACTATAGCCAAGTGTGAGCCACTACATGCCCCGAAGTTAGGCAGATAATACCCCTTGACAAATAGGAGGGTGTATCTCTGGGTCAGACCATCTTAGGGTCTCCCAGATTAATGATGTAAAGTCCTGGCCCCAGAGACATCGTTTGTCTTGAGGTGGAAAACAGTCCGAATGTAAAAAGTATTTATCTAGATCTCGAAATTACTTTCCTTATTGTTAAAACCTTTTTTTGGCTTAGGTAATAAATAGGCATGGAGATATTCTTTTAAACTTTGGAATGTTTCAAAATGAAATCTTTGAAGTGGTTTTGTTTCAATGGCCCATCACTATTTGGACAAAAAACTTAAGCTTTGTTAAATAAGTGTCTCGAAATTGTATAATTGAGGACTTGTGGACGATCTATAATCTTTCTTAAAAATTTCACATATTCGTTCTATATGACATAGTAATAAAACATACTGATCAAACTGACTGAAGTAATGAAAATAAAGTAAGTATAGGTAGGTAGTTAAAGAAAGCACTTGCAAAAGTCAACAGGCCTAACAATGTGTCGGTAGCCGATTGGTATAGGCATGCGCTTGGATAGCGTAAGACATTAGGTTTCATTTCTTTTCTGACATGGCCGCTTTTTAAAAATTCATTTTTTTTTTTAATACTTACATATGAATTATCTCTTCTACCTCGTAAGCGCGCAACTCAAAACATTAGTTAAAAAAGGCGGTCGCAGCGAGCAGCGTATCCGGATCGGAACCGGTGCGATCACGCGCACGGAAATGGAATTTTAAATCGCACATTGTGTTTAACTCGGTGCGCTGGAGGTTTATGGATGGTGTTTCTTTTTTTTAGGGTTCCGTAGCCGAATGGCAAAAAATGGAACCCTTATAGTTTCGTCAAGTCTGTCTGTCTGTCTGTCTGTCTGTCTGTCTGTCTGTCCGTCCGTATGTCACAGCCACTTTATTCTGAAACTATAAGCATGACATAGCTGAAACTTGGTAAGTAGGTGTATCTTGTTTACTGCTTTCCGATTCAGATACAAAAATTAAGAAAAAATAATATTTAAGGGGGGGCTCCCATGTACATGAAACTAAAACCTAATTGTTGAGGTTTCTAAAACCATTTTTTCTAAAAGTGTAAGGTTTGAGATATAGACGCTTCCAAAGTGGTAAAATGGGCGTCCCCTCCCATCTAACTTTTGAACTAAGAAAGTGAATATTTTGAAAAAAATACATGATATAGATCTCAACAAAAACTTGCAACGAAAATTGGTTTGAAGGAGATCGAACCAGTAGTTTTTGAGATATTGCACATTTTTATCAACCGCAAATATAACTTTGTCTTTCATACAAACACTATGAAAAACAAAGTTATTTTTGCTGTCGCAATATATTGTGATGTTTTCGTTAAGTGAAAGTAAGTGGACCCTGAATTTAAGGTGGCACGGAACCCTCAGTGCGCGGGTCCGACACGCACTTAACCGGTTTTTTTTGGGTATCATGACTTTGTGAGATGCGTACACTGGCCAGTGATAAATGTAAAAGGAGTCATAATTATGACAAGTGATATTGAGCCTTGGATAGTTTTGGTGACATTGCAAACAAGTGTGAATTACTCGCAAGTCCTGGGTCCCAAGTTTTTTTCTGGTGGGGTCAATAAAAAAAATCTAAGATTCTGCATTATCTCTGGTTTAGATGTTGTGGTACTATCGCTGTTTCTGATTTCCATAACACACGTGCATTAGCTACTTACTTTAGGACCACAGCAATATCAGTGATTGGTGTCCAATATTTTAGCACTAGCTCGTCTGTGACCATCTTGAGCGTCCTGGCGACCCTGCACTCGTCGAAATACTCCGCTGACGCCGGCCAGCGCCGCTATGCTACTGCCACCGCCGGTAACCACAACGACCTTCCCGCGCAAATCCACTCGTCATGTGCACAGAATGTTTGCTATCAGTGCTAGCAATGCTATATTTTATCTGCAGTGAGGGTAAACAATATCAGGCATGATGCGCACACTGTTGCCTCACCTAATAAACTCAATACGAATACAATCATCTAAGACGGTGGTTGAAGCACGTTTGTCAATGACATTTCCGTTTTACAAAAAACTCGCATTCAAAATAACGTCAGAGATAGGTACATTTTTAGGGTTCCTGAGTCTTAGAAGGTAAACCCGTGACCCAAGGTCAATCCATTGTCTAATGCCAAATCCCACTTTGATTGATAGAGATTAGAACTCGTGGTAAGTATGGAACTTGTTAACTTCTATAGGGTTACTCTCCATAGTAGTATTAATAGTCAGAGCCGACACCTCTTTCAATGCTATGTGGCCGATACTATAGAAGGTATCGTTAACATCAATAGGGCTGTTGATACCATCGATAGGCCTATCGATACTATTGCTATGCTATAGCTTTTTCTCAACCATGGATAGGCTTATCGATAGTGGACTATAGAGCGACAACGCTTCTCATCACCATCATTCATTTGTCAATGTTTAGTATGGAACCCACTAAACATTGACTCTACACTCTTACTTTGTATTTTTACTAGCGCACTTGTTGACTGCATAGGAAACAAACACTTTTCTACTTCTTGATCACCTTGAACTATTGTGTCTATGTAAGCAGTAAGTGACAAGTAGTAGACACAACACATATAATAATATAAGGAAAAATACTACTAGCTCCGGGAAGTAGGTAACCAACGGGTCTTGGATAATTACCTGCATACCTATTTTAATATGTCGTAAAGTGCATAAATTTGCAAAAACAACACAGCACATCAATGTTCCAAGAATGCTAATATCTGATGTGGCCACAGAATATATAATAGTACTACGTACAGAAGGATCACTCTGCTAACACAATTCCATTAAACGCAGCTCTGCTACAACCCAATAAAGAGCAATTCAGCTCGCACGCCTTTTATTCAAGGTACATTAGATACCGCAGTGTTTACCTTGACGTGCTGTTGACGGTACTCGGTACATATCTATAGACTTTCATAAATGTGAGCCTTATATATCGTACTTATATAAATGCTTCGAATTTCGAAACGAATTTTATTGTAATACCTAAATATTAGGGGTGATAC
This sequence comes from Pyrausta aurata, assembly GCA_963584085.1. Taxonomy (NCBI): domain Eukaryota; kingdom Metazoa; phylum Arthropoda; class Insecta; order Lepidoptera; family Crambidae; genus Pyrausta; species Pyrausta aurata. The sequence goes on from OY757268.1 coordinate 10,475,371, forward strand.
TATTTAGGGTCAAATCATTTTAAGTGATAATATTTTAACAGTGACTTTGTATTTGTATACATCATAGAAACAGAAAACTATCATTATTTCTTGGAAATTCGAGATTTTTATTTTTATTATTTTCATTAACATAGACAATATCATTTTATAAAACAGCATCCTGACAATTTAAAAAGTTATCTACGTCATCGGCTTCGCCTCTCTTTATTCAATGCCCAAACCTTCTTCTTCTCTTATCTTAGCCTTAATTTATAAAAAAATAAAATGTGAAAAAAAATATGACCTTAGCCTCGACACCCGAAGTGTTCGGCCCTTTAAATACTCATTGCAGTAGTATGTAGTACTATTATAATATTCTGTGGCAGTAGCCTATAATAATTATCAATCAATTAAAAAGAAAACCTATTATGGCTAAGTAAGATTTTAATTTCGTGTGCGCGCAAGCTTCCATACAAAAAGAGGACACGTTTTCCACCCCTTAAACGTTGTCTGATTTTGTCATCTTTTTTTTCATAATAGAAATATTTTAAAAAACTATGCTCGTACGTTTTATTTTTCAAAATATGTATTTCAGAAAATATAAGAACCTAAACATTCACACTTTTAGACTAAAAAATCTCTTCGGTATTTCAAGCCTTAATTCAAAAAATCGAAGACGTACAAGCGAAGTTCAGGATGTTGATAACGAATGAGACTAAATTTGTCTCATTCCATAATTCCATATAGGTTTACGGGTAGGAAAACGTGTTCGCCCGCAAGCATATCTCGACCGTTAGCGTTCTAAATGTATGAAAACTCGCGCTGCGTTACGCCTGCACACAATCCTCTTAAAATATAGGATCTAAAAACATAAATTGCGACAGCAGCTTCCTTGCTGCATTCAGAATTCTCTATGCCATACTTAGAGTCTATGGTCTTTCTATGACGATTATACCTAGTATAGCAGATAAAACAAAATAACGTAGGTACAATCTTTCGTAGCGCTGGATATTCAAGTGTAGTTACTACTTTAGATAATTATTTAAGAGTAGTAGGTATTTTTATCCTTCGTTTTCAGAGTTCACAAGTCTTAAAACATCTTGTGACATTTTGATCTCTTACTCAAAGTGAAGAAGTCAAAAACTTTATTTAGCGGTGGGTGACTTAAAATTCCCCATCAGTACATTAAAAGCTACATGAACAGTATGTACACCAACGTAAAATATAAATAACAGCAATGATCGTAAACCTAATTTACTGTTTGTTAAAAACACTTTCATACTTTATCATAACCACATTACTTGTTTTTGTTGTAATCAAAATATATTTGCTATTAACCAAACCAACATGCACCTGCAAAGTCAAATTGGACGGTAAAGTAATCCTTATCACGGGCGGGAACGCGGGCATCGGATTGGAAACGGCTAAGATTCTAGCCGGACTAGGCGCCAGGGTCGTGATCGCGAGCCGCAACGTGGCCAAGTCGCAGGCCGCCGTCCGGGACATCATCGCCGCTACGGGGAACTGCAGGGTGGAGTGCAAGCCTCTGGACCTCGCCAGCCTGGCCAGCGTCAAACAATTCGCTGATGACTTCAACGCGAGCTATGACAGGTTGGACGTACTGATCAATAACGCCGCTTCCTCAGAATTCAAGCGAGTCAAGACAGAAGACGGGATAGACAAAATGATGCAGGTGAACCACGTAGCGCACGTTTACCTGACCAACCTGTTGTTGGATAAGATTGTGAGTTCGAGGCCGAGTCGGATAATATTTGTGTCGTCCGGAGCACATAAAACCCACAAGTTGGACCCAGAGGATTTAGTGGGAAACAAGCGTACGTCAAATTGGATGCAGTGGACGCATTAATCGAACACAAAGGTGTGTAACGTGTTGGCAGCAAAAGCGCTAGCTAAGCGCGTTCCGAGTGGTGTTACTGTGAACTCGCTGCACCCTGGGGTGGCAAATACGGAGATATATGACTTGCTCCCTTGGCCGGTGCAAACTGTGTTCCGTTTTCTGATGCATTGGTTCCTGAAGTCGGTGGCGGAGTGCGCGCAGACGAGCGTGCACGTGGCCTGCGCGCCGAGCCTGGAGCGTGTCTCGGGGCAATACTTTGACGACTGCGCGTGCGCGCCGCCGTGCCCCTCGGTCACCGACCAGCTGGCAGACCGAGTGTGGGAGAACACCTTGGCATTGATCGAAGATAGAACTCAACATTTCAAAAAATAAATTGACAAGTGAACTTCTAGTAAATGTAGGGGTAACTAATAGCGGCGAGACATAAAGCGGTGGGGAACCCGCAACAACAAACCTGTACAAGCTAGTTATGGGATGGACCAAGTCGTATTTTTATGTAGTTTGGAAATTCATTAAAAAAGCAAATAAAAGCCGGAGTCGGAGAACTGTTTGTGAAGAATACCAAAATATTCAAACTCACTAGCTCGTCCAGGAGGCCGATTCTCGCATGATCGAACATATTTCGTGTGGTAATTCGATTACGAGTATCACTGTTTTACCGAAAACAATCAAGTAATATATCCACGTAAAAAAACTACCTCACGAAATCAAATTGCATAGAAATCGTGACCCGGATAAAGCAATAACTGTATTTTCTTTGTAAAAAAAACAATCGGTGAATTTTTTTCGTATACGAACTGCACGAGATTTGGCCTACTGGTTAGTCGGTAAATACAGATAACACGACGCTTTGTGTTATCCTTAGTGACAAAGGTGTTTGTTCTTATAGTAGGTACATACTCATACTTCATCATCATCATCATCATCACCCGAACTCAGTATAGATTTAGTTATTTTAAGAGAAGATACGTGATGGATGCAATACAGGATGCTTTTTTGACTATCTGAGATAAAAGCCAAGGACAATTCTGCAAATAATCTAAAACCTCTTTAGGTAAACCGCTTCATTGAGACTTCGCCTGCACCCTCACGCACCCCGCACCCGCCCGCCCGCGCTATTGTGGGCCGCAGACGAGGCCTAGGGGTCGCAATATCAAACCATTTAAGGGAAACTGGTATGTTCGGTTTTGGCTCCAGACCAATACCGATAATCCGGTATTTTTGATGTTTCCGGGATTAAGTTAAAGTTAGCAAATTTATTATAATAATGTTAAATTGCATTGCGGATGAATAGTAAGTAGGTACCTAACCTAAATTACTTTATCAAAATTTTCATTGAAACAAGGTTTTAATGAAAATTTTGATTATTTGATATGTTGGTAATCCATCAATTAGTTTTTAACTATAATTTACTAATACATTTATTTATTTATTTATTTAAAGACTTTATTGCACAAATTTTGTGTACAAAGGTGGACTTAATGCTAAAAGCATACATAATGCCAGTTCATTCCATTAAATAACTTAGGTTGAATAGTTCAAATAGTTAATTAAATGTAGAGGTAGTGTTTGACTAGGAACTCTAGGAAGTAGGATTCCTACATTCAGAAATAAAAAAATAGGATTCAGCCAACAGAAAATATGTCAAAGAACTTGTAACAGTCTCAAGGTTGAGATAAGATGTAAAGAACGGGGTTTCATGGAACTGTGCCGATATAGAGGTGTTAAAGTGTCTGTATAACTACGCCACCATGTTTTTCGGTCCGAGTACAGGAACAAAATACGAGGGCGGTTTCACTGAAAAGAGTTGTAAGACAGGGAGATGTTATATCACCAAAACTGTTAACAGTAGCATTGAAAGACGCCTTCAAACTCCTGGAATGGGATGGATTCGGCATCAACGTCAATGGCAAATACATCAGACACCTTCGGTTTGCCGATGATGTAGTCGTTGTGGCAAAGACGCTGGACGATCTTGGCACTATGCTCGAAGACCTTGACTGAGCATCCCAAAAAGTGGGTGTTAAAATTAACATGGAAAAGACAAAAATTATGTCGAGCTGCTGTGTTGTACCCACTCCGGTATCTGTTGAGAACTCAACTCTCAAAGTTGTCAACTTTAAGAAAGAGGTCAATCGACGCATCCAACTCGGCTGAGCAGCGTTCGAGAAACTGCGCAAGAGCGTCTTCTCGTCTCAATTACCTTAGTGTCTGAAGACGAATGTCTTCAACCAGTGTGTAACAACCAGTGATGGCATACGGATCCGAAACGTGATCTCTACTATGGGTCTCATAGAGGAGCTCAAAATCCCACAACGAGCGATGGCTCTCCATCGCTCGTTGTGGGATTTTGAGCCCTCTGGCTATGCTCGGTGTTTCTGTACGAGATCGAATCAGAAACGAGGAGATATGAAGAAGAACAAAGGTAATGGACATAGCCCTGAGAATTAGTAAGCTCAAGCGGCAATGGATAGGGCACATAGCGCAAAGAACTGATGGCCGTTGGGGCAGAAAAGTTCTAAATTGGAGACCCTTTGACCAAAAGCGCAGCGTAGGACGTCCACCGACAAGATCGTCAGATGACCTTGTAACGATCGCAGGATCAAACTTGTGAAGAGGCAGCACAATTTAAGATTTCCTACTGTAGACAAAAAGAGCAAGTGAAATAACCCTTTTCTACAGTTTCAGAGGTCATTATCCCGAATAGGTGTAATTAATTTGACGTGCCGGGGGCCACGAGAGTAATTACAGAGCCAAATTAAGACGGCCTGGAGTTATCTAAGGCATTCTCACTGGCTGATGGGCAGTGTGGGACTTCTTTACTTGTAAGTTTTAAAGGACTTTATACGCAAAGGTCACTTTTCTTGGAGGTCGTGGAATGTCAACTTTTGCGTTGAACTGTTTAGCATATTCGCTTTAGTTTTAGTACCTACTCCGTTAGGATTTATTACTAATTTGGAATTTTGCGACGAAAAAATGAATATTTATTTTCTACCTCAAAATTATGTGTGAGAACATAACAAATATGGTACAGAAATGAATCGACTGTTAACTCAATCCAGTAACAATTGTTAAAAGTTAAAGCCAATGCGATCTTATGTTGAGAATTCCAACAAGACCGAAATTTAAAATGATATTTAAATAATCGTAAATTTTTATACAGCCATTTCAAAACATTCATGAAAAAGGACGACTCTGAAATAAATAATTAAAATAACTGTATTCCAGTTAAGAGTAAAACAATTGATACTCTTAATAATTCTGTACAAGCCCACTGAAGTGTTATTCCTGATAAAGGGTTGCAATCAAAAACCTGTTCCAGCAATTACATTTTCATAATACTTACAATAAAACACGTACAAAATACAGCTCTGTTTATTCACGCTCACAAAATGCATGGATGATAAATTTAAAACTGCATCCGAGCGACGGATGGCACGACGACTAAGTATAGCTGTGAAAATTATTTATTTACGACCGATATTCCATCGCCTAAATTAGTAGTTTTGTTAGTATAAAACCCAAAACTTTCGGAATCTAAATAAGTGATTAGTAAATGTATTAAAGGAAACGATGAAAGGTCCGCAAATATGAACGAATCAAAAAAGTTAGCCAATATAAACTTTATTATCAAAGTAAATTCACTAATTTATTAAAACTACACATACCAGAAGTAGCTTGTTGGTGAGAACTATCTCATGTGTATGTGGGTGATCCACATACATAAATATAAAAAAATAGTAATGAAAATCGGAAACTATAGTAGGAATCACTTTTATTTTCGTGAACTAATCCTATATTATTGGTAAACATAATCACTATGTCTTTTCCTGACTTTCGACCGTATTTACTACATTGATAACAATCGATGAAAACAATGTCATTTTAATTATGACACACTTAGCTGTCTAACATTGAGCTCTTATTAACACAATTTGTCACTAAATCTCCACCTCTCAACCTCACAACACAACCACATGCCTCACCCGACCCGCTACAGCGTAAAAACCCTAACCCAAAAATCACGCAGCAAATTTAGCGGCGGTTAGTTGCCAATGAGAATGTTGCCAGAGGAAATATTTCATTTTATCCTTTAAGGGTGTGCGTTATGAAAACAGGAGTTTCACTGAGTTTCCGGCCCATTCAGCGGGAGGAAACATCGGTAAGATTTATTAAATTCAACCCGAAGTAGGGGTGGGCGTAAGAGTTTTCCGATTTGCATTAATGTATGCGGGAAGGACGATTTTTTGTTTTATAACTGAACTGACTTGGGATATTAATCTAACTCTTAGGGTCAAACAATATTGTAGACGTAGTCTTAAATTTTCTGTGGACTGAAACGACCAAAACACAAACATATGAGCTTACTCTCATTAGTCAACATAGTGTGCTGAACCTACCCTATATTGGAACTATAATCTTTGAATAGTTGGATACGGGATTGCTACCATGTACCTTATTATTTCTGAACGTAGTGTTGGACGCCTCCCTGCCAGATGGACCGATGACCTAAAGAAGGTCGCTGGTAGTGACTGGATGAGGAAAGCAGGGGATCGTGCACTTTGGCGTGCCCTTGGGGAGGCCTACGTCCAGCAGTGGACTGCAACAGGCTGATTGATTGATTGATTGACCTTATTATTTATGAGCTTCCGATATTTCGGCACTCCCGTATCACAAGCCCGTATCTATCTATTCTAATGTTAGTGACCATGAATGTTTAAAAAAATATATAATCTTTGATCCTATTTTAAAGAATAAAATATCACAATAGTTTAAATTGGTATTTATTTTAGTTGATGTAATAACCGCAAACTGTACTGTAGGAGTTTTCTTATTTTCCAACAACCATGTTATAAAATCATTTTAAATGCCGTCGATATAATTTTAATGACATCACTAGACATTTATGTCGTCGCAAATATCATGAAAGGTAAAACGGGACCTGATCACACAAAACCGGCAGGTTGATTACGTATCTTGCAAGCAATCGTGACGGGATTGCTTGATCGCTGTCAAGTTACTGCCAAGAGTGTTATGATCATCATTATCAGCCACAGGACATAAAGTCTAGAATATAAGCCTCCACTATGGATTTCCACAACTACCAGTTGCAAGCAACCAGAGTGATCTTGTGATCTTTATGACGTCGTCTGTTTAAAAACGTATCTAGCTGGGGTACGCCCTAAGAATGGACAGCAAGAGTGCTAGAGTAGCCCCCATTTAGAACCTTTCGGTTACAGATTCGGTTAGGATTTGATAACTTTATAATGACGTGAATTAATTTGATGCAAACATTAATAATTCGTAAATTATTATATTTGTTACCGAACTAACATATTGACATTCGATCAAACCGAAACATTAATTTAATTAAAAAATATGTATATATTTTTCCAGAGAAATTATCGTTTTGCGGGCTCGAATTATTTCGACAATCGTATTATTGGCAGATTTCATTCTTTATGATGTCACTAGCAACTGCAATGTGACTGTGATCGAGTTACCTAATAAAGACCTATATGGGATATACTCCGTTAGACGACAGCCGTATTATTAAATATACCGTCCTTATCATTCATGTGAGCTTGATGCTTGAGCAAGCGAGATGTCTAGAGCCAAAAATACTATACAAATAAATCTCTGAGCAGAGTAGCTGGCCGTAATTAGAGCGTTATGAGGCGATGTCTTTGATATGAGTTATTTGTTTACAATTTTAATATGCCTTTTGGAGCATGTACACAATTTTCACACGTGTTTTTATGTTTGACGGCGCCAGTTACGCGAAACGAGGTCCCATTTAAATAGGTGTACGTAAAATAAATACGATTTAATGAAAGAAAAGGGATCGGGAAGGGTAAGGGATGTGGGAAGGGAGAGCACATATTTTCAACACATTCGTTAAAAGTTCACACCACGCTAAAAGCCACAGATTGAAGAACTATTAGGAAAACCGGTTAAGTGCGTGTCGGACCCGCGCACTGAGGGTTCCGTGCCACCCTTAACTAAATTCAGGGTCCACTTACTTTCACTTAATGAAAACATCACAATATATTGCGACAGCAAATTAACTTTGTTTTTCATAGTGTTTGTATGAAAGACAAAGTTATATTTGCGGTTGATTAAAATGTGCAATATCTCAAAAACTACTGGTTCGATCTCCTTTAAACCAATTTTCGTTGCAAGTTTTTGTTGAGATCTACATCATATATTTTTTTCAAAATTTTCACTTTCTTAGTTCAAAAGTTAGATGGGGGGGGACGCCCATTTTACCACTTTGGAAGCGTCTATATCTCAAACCTTACACTTTTAGAAAAAATGGTTTTAGAAACCTTAACATTATTTTAAAAGACCTATCCATTGACACCCCACACGTATAGGTTTGAGTAAAAAAATTTTTTTAGGTTTTAGTTTCATGTATGGGAGCCCCCCTTAAATATTTTTTTTTCTTACTTTTTGTATCTGAATCGGAAAGCGGTGAACAAAATACACCTACCTACCAAGTTTCAGCTATGTGATGCTTATAGTTTCAGAATAAAGTGGCTGTGACATACGGACGGACAGACAGACAGACAGACAGACAGACAGACAGACAGACTTGACGAAACTATAAGGGTTCCGTTTTTTGCCATTCGGCTACGGAACCCTAAAAAGTACCTATGCATATTTTTTTTACTTTGTACCTGTTTTTATCTACTTATGATTTGCTATCAAAAATATTTTGTTAAAAGTACGTCCTCACTAATAGCGTTATTTACGCATGTTTGTTGTACTACATGTTTTGTTAATAACTGAAAATGCGATTATGTTGACTTTTCGGATGAGTGCTATTCAAGACAAAGAGAATGATAACTGAATAAATAGCCCCATTTTAAATTATTTGTACCTGCTTACTACCGTTTCACATTCATACATAAACGTTGCATTATGCCTTCATTATTACAAGCACACTTGACTGCACAAAACAATAGCAAAATTGAAACTCCACTGTTTAATTTACGCCCTGTACATAATAGGCAGGGTCGGCCATTTATGCTTCATTAACGAATATTTAATGGCAGTGAGCAGCCAAAAGTTGTTCTGTTTTACTGCTAATCAAAATTCAACTATGCTAATTTGAGAGGGAACACTATTAAACTCACTCTGTTCGCGCTTTTCGCTAGTTGCGGGACGCATGAGGTATTTAATTATGCCCCGACTATTATACGTTTTAGCGTATACAGGGTGAAAGTTTGGTTACTATTTTTAAACGGAAACGGCGGTGCGTAATACTAGTTAAGACGAGTAAGTTGTTATAACTACGTATAGAGAAGCTATGCCAAGCAAAAAATGTGTCGCAAGTTGATAACAAGATTGTGACGTTCAATTTGAATGTCGAAGAAACCGTTTGTATGCGTTGATGCCAAGTGGCTTCAATTCGAAGCGCAAGAAATTTGTTCGTGGTGTCTATAGAACTCCATACGCTATTAATAGTAGTTTAATGAATAAAACAAACATTTTAGGCAATGAAAAATTGGTTCCGGTGCGGCATAATATGATACACTTTTCTCGTCAATAAAAAAATCGCCAATGATCAGACATGTGAATTGGCAGGCCGAAAATAGGCCAGGCGTTGGCCTGTCTTACTTTCTCAAAAGCTAAAATGGCCGCCAATTCATAGATGCCACGTGCGTGGCTATTTAGTAATTACTAAATTATGGACGCCTTTGATTCAACGGATCATTAGGATTTGATCAAGTACTGTTTAGTACTTCATAGTAGGCACTGCTTAAAAAGTTTTTTTTTTTTTGTAAATCTTTACCAGATTTTTTCAATGAAATGCTACTTAATCTTTACAGCAATGTGTTGTCCTGCGGCCCGACTATTAGGCATGAAAGTAATTCAATCTTTTTATGACCAATGAAATTTCTAAATGGGTACCATCAGCCAAGCAAATGCTATTTAGCTGTTTCGAAATAGCGCGAATTTATAGACAATGTTACAAAATCAGTATTCCATTATCATCTGTAGATTTTGTTTATGGGCATTATTCGATACTAATGTAAAGGTTAATAGGACGGCATCGTAATTATTATTGACTTGCGTTTACATTTTTTTTAAACAAAAACCATATGGTGAATTTTAGTGTTTGTGAAAGCTAAGAGAGCAAATTGAATAAAAATGTTTAAAACAAGCTTATATTTTTTTTTCATTGACTTAACACGTTCCGGAACAGTGAACGCCTACAGGCGTGAAAACAATAAAACATCTATTGTGTCTAGAATACTGTCCCGGAACGTGTTAAATATCTTAATCAATATAAAAACGCCCTATATTATTTAAAAATACAGAAGAAACCCAACATAACCATTTAAGAACCTAGGAACTACCCAGCTCATGTTTATATCTAGGTATTTAAACAAAAAAGATAGTCGTGTTAGTTACACCGCTTATATCGTAAGAACGGGTGGAAAATTTTCATGATTTTTATTTTGTTAGATTTATAAAAATAACCATAAAGCGGGGCCGAGATAAAACAAAGTTCGCTAGGACCACTAGTTTTTACTTTTTACAAATACGCATTACGCTATGCTACGATTAGTGCGTAGTCGCTTGCTACATATTTCGTAGTCGGCTGAGCTACGAATGCGTAGCGTTTCGTAGCACTATATTGCGACAAAGCCGATACCCTATTCTATTATAATCATGTAGCCATTTCACACGTTCACATAAAACACACTTTTTTTAGTTTTACTAAAATCCAATTTTAGTGAAATTTAAGTATTTGTATCATGAAAATAAACTAACGTCTCATACAACGTAGGATGTTCATTAGGCCATAGACTAATTTTTGTTGCATAAGTATGCCAGATCGGATAATAATAAAATAGGTACATAAAGTTGATTCAATTATTTTTTTGCTACCGTACTAAATGCACAGAGTTATGATGTTGCATACTGCCTACTGATTTGCAATTCCTAACTTAATAACGCGCACTATGCAATATTTCAGATATTTTAAATCTGGCTTTCATTGCTTCGTACAAATAAATAACAAACTTGATAAAATTTTGCCTATTTATTGTTAACTTGAATATTTTGTTGTTTAACAATATTTTAGGAACAATTTTTAAACAAAAAATTATATTTATCTACTTGCGGTTCTAAAACGCACTACTTAAAATAGGTTCTACTTAAAAAACCATAATATCTAATGTAAGTGCAAGCCAACTACAGGATTAAGCTACAGCACTCTAAATCCTTTGCATTCCAGTACACGTTTAAGCTCGTAATAAGCTACGTTAGTTTCACAAGTTACCAAGACACTTTTTGTCGTATCCAAAACCAGCCATACCACAACTAACAAACATCGTCTTTGAGCGAAGCTTACACTTCGACCTGTTTGCCGACATCACTCTAGATCAGGTACAAACATTATAAGGTACATCCCAACTCCGAAGCTTGTCCAAAACATCCTCTCAACATTCAACCTTAATACAATATGTCAGAGTTGAAATTGAACCAGCAACTTGCGAGCTCATTTAGCTAAATGAACTGAGACACAGTTCGAGTTGCCTGTACTTCGAGAACAATCCAGAACTTTGCCTTGCTAACCAATTTAATTCGGTATTTCAGTATTCGCGCCTTAGGGGGACCGAAATTGGATTTTTGCTATTCGAAAAAGAACACTGAGTTCTGATAGCATACGTGAATTGAAAAATTTGAAAATTCTGGGAATCTCAAGACATTTTTTCATTTTCTTTTTACCCGCCAGTTTAAAAATACGAATGTAATTGTGAACGTTTTTTTCAAGAAGCATAGCTGGCTGGTTCTTATGACCTAATATTTGTTTTCGAGAAGGTTATTTTAATAATAATTAATAAAACCTTTTTTGTTTTAAATTGGTAACAAGAAATAAAGGCTTAGTTTTCAAAATTGTATTTTTCTAGCAATAATTAGGTGAAATGATTTTCACAGTAAAAAACAGACAGAATATGGATTCAACTCTTTTTTGAAATTTCTATTATAATTATTCGACTATAAATCATAATTTCCAAATCAACTAATTAAACTTATAACAAAATGGCGCCGGTGTTATAGTTCATCAGACATTGTAAGTAATTCAGCTCCACCCTTACACAGCAATAAAATAAAGCAAAAAGGCGAAAATATAGCAAAAGCAAATGAACTTAATTACGTTTCATGAATAAACATGAAAGTGTAAAGTTAACTGCGGAACTTTTAAATGGCACGATCAGGAGTATGCTTTATTGTACGGAATTTACTACAATAACAATAAATACTTCTTTTACTGTTAATTTTATTGTTAAGGGTCTACCAAGCAAGCTTTCTATTGTGGTATACCTCTAGGTAAGTGATGATAACGTTGGCCTACAATCAAAAGGTTGTGAAGGTTTTTTTTTTTACTGTAGCAAAGTTATTATTTCTTTATTTAAAGACTTTATTGCACAAATCATGGTGTACAAAGGTGGACTTAATGCTAAAAGTATTCTCTGCCAGTCGAACCTTTGGGTCATTTAAGTTATTCAATGTTCTTTACTCGTTTGTTGTTTTTGAAATTGTCTGTGGATTCGAATGTTTTTAACACGTCTCATAGTTTTAACTACATGGTCTAGCTAGTCACTAGTGTCATAGGCAATTTAGTCACTCGGAGATTGTTATTATGACGTTTTAAATTTTCGAATCCGGGAAGTTTGTCATTCCTTCTACTATACATTTTATGTCAAAATTTAAAACGTCAAATTAGCATACTTTAAGCGGCTCATCTATAGTGCAAGAAAAAGCATATCCATAGGTTTCTTTTGGATCACATATGATGACTGTCTAGTCGACTTAGATAACAATTTCTTGATTTTGGTCTTAAAAGTTGGTACTAACGAATAAAACTTTTTTATTTGTTCACGGAACATTCTTAACAGTATACAGGGGTAATGATAATTCCAAAATTGTACAAACCTAAAATAAATTTTCAAAGAACAGTTACGTGTTTTCCATTACTATTATCTCAAAGCTCAACCGAAATGAGAATCATTTTATTAAACGTCAATTTTACTTAAACACTCATTTTAATTGAGTTGGTTCGCTTTGACTGGACATATAAATGGATTCGTGTTATTATTTCGCTAAGTGGAACGTAGTTAAGGTAATTTGGACATGATTAATGTTATTGCTAATTTACATAATTAAAAACGAGTGATGTTTGTCAGACTCACTGTTGGATTGCTTTGTAAGTGTTTGAGAATACTGTGAAGTTTTATTAGGTTTCATATTGAATAATATTTGACACTGCCCCGTATTGGGTTTTTTTTAATGTCATTCTGTGTGTTTTGATCTTACAGTGCTATTGGATTACACTGTAAGGCCAACGTTGGCTTAGTGTGATTTATTTATTAAAGTTTTTCAATTCGGAAACTATGTTTGGTAAAAAAATGTTGAAGCTGTTAAATGTGGCCTCCTAGGAGACCAAATCTCTAAGTTTATATGGGTCGTGGATCTATGGATGTTGCAAGTAATCATATGGTCAGAGCGTTTAGAGGAAAATCTTGGACATTCTGTTAAAAGGTGTTTGAAGGATTGTATGTCTTGTAAGTCTTGTCACATGGACAAGAGTCTGTAATAGCAATTTTGAAACGGTAGAGATATTCTCTATGATACCCATGATTTGTCAGATATTGGGTGAAGCTGTTGCTAATATTCAGTTATGGGGGAGAGAGAAAGAGAGAGTAGTAGTAGATAAAAGGGGAAGGGAGACTGCGCTTTTTGACTTCGTTCTTTAGTAAGCTGTAGAGTACGTATCAAAACTTCTGATGTTTTAATCACTAAACTCCCAAGTGTTAAGGAGTTCCACCATCAGCATGACTCCACAAAATGGTGACCATCAGACGCAAACACATTCACAATTAAGATACTAGTGCAATTGTCTATACCTATATAATAGTTGAGGGTTTTTCTCAATTACCTACACCAAGATTACATTATTAGATCCCGACTTTGACAACAATGGGATCAATTTGGGAGTATGTGTTTCCTTTAGGTAAACGTTTTTTCAATCGTTTCACAAATAACTGAGATATAAGGTAACAAATAAGTACAAAAAAAACATACACTCGAATTGAGACCTTTTTGAAATCGGTTAACAATACAGAGCATTATGTACTCATAGTACAAACTTAAACTACACAATATTTACACGTAATAATAAACTTATTTACGTCATAGAATTAAAATTGAAATATTAAATAACACTTTTAATAATTTTTCGCTCTAAGTATTCATACAACTTTGCAGTCGTTGTTTAAGTTTCAAATTATATTTCGATTTTATTGATTTTTTAGCTTTATTCCTACTTCCTACATTGTAAAGATACATTCAAATTATTAAACATTAGAGTATCTTCAAATCAAGCACACACAATTTAACACTGGATGCGTATTACCAAAACACATCGCCTAAAACTGAGCTAGGAACTGTTACAAGTCTGTGGCAGACGGCCAAGCTTGCCTGCTGCTCCGCGTCATATTTATTGCGCCACATTTATTAGTCTCACATCCCTGTTGTGCTAATTGGGATTAGTAATCTAGGGTTTGAGTTACGTAAACAAAAAGGGTGTGTGTGAGGTTCAGTCTTAGATACAGAATATTTATAAATACTACAGAAGAATGCAGCAAATGCTAAATGATTTGCCCACAAATGATTTAATTGTACTACTTATATGTACGTATACACTATTACTATTGTTTACATTTGAGGTAAGGCCTTTGCCCAGCAATGGGATGCTTACTGGCTAACTTTACTTTACTTTACTTTACTTAAATGTAGCGCGTTGCGGCTACCCAGGTTAATTAGTGAAATCTTAATAGTGCAATAAATGAATCAATAAAGAGCAGTTTATGGTTGAATGACTTTGTAAATAATATGTGTTCCGTTTTATCACTCCTCAATTTACTCATAATGTTGTATACCTTTTTTAGGGTTCCGTAGCCGAATGGCAAAAAACGGAACCCTTATAGTTTCGTCAAGTCTGTCTGTCTGTCTGTCTGTCTGTCTGTCTGTCTGTCCGTCCGTATGTCACAGCCACTTTATTCTGAAACTATAAGCATCACATAGCTGAAACTTGGTAAGTAGGTGTATCTTGTTTACCGCTTTCCGATTCAGATACAAAAAGTAAGAAAAAATAATATTTAAGGGGGGGCTCCCATACATGAAAGTAAAACCTAAATATATTTTTTTACTCAAACCTATGCTTGTGAGGTGTCATGTCTTTAAAAATGATGTTGAGGTTTCTAAAACCATTTTTTCTAAAAGTGTAAGGTTTGAGATATAGACGCTTCCAAAGTGGTAAAATGGGCGTCCCCCCCCCATCTAACTTTTGAACTAAGAAAGTGAAAATTTTGAAAAAAATATATGATGTAGATCTCAACAAAAACTTGCAACGAAAATTGGTTTGAAGGAGATCGAACCAGTAGTTTTTGAGATATTGCACATTTTTATCAACCGCAAATATAACTTTGTCTTTCATACAAACACTATGAAAAACAAAGTTATTTTTGCTGTCACAATATATTGTGATGTTTTCGATAAGTGAAGGTAAGTGGACCCTGAATTCAGTTAAGGGTGGCACGGAACCCTCAGTGCGCGGGTCCGACACGCACTTAACCGGTTTTTTCTAATGTGATATTTCTATCGTATGACTCCCATGTTTTGCAGAGCTTTTTATTCGGCTCGTGTAGGCATGTGATTTCTATGTAGAAAACAATACATCAGTACGTGCATACAGACTGCAAAGTGGACAAGAGCACAACAAAAAACCGGCCAAGTGCGAGTCGGACTCGCGCACTGAGGGTTCCGTGCCAACTTTAACTGAATTAGGGATTCTTACTTCCACTTAGCCAAAATACCACAATATTTTGTTGACCGCAAATATAACTTTGTTTTTCATAGTGTTTGTATGAAAAACAAAGTTATATTTGCGGTTGATAAAAATGTACTATATCTCAAAAACTGCTAGTTCGATTTCGCTCAAACCAATTTTCGTTGAAAGTTTATGTTGAGATCTACATTACATATTTTTTTCAAAATTTTCACTTCCTTAGTTCAAAAGTTAGATGGGGGGGGACGCCCCTTTTACCACTTTGGAAGCGTCTATATCTCAAACGTTAGACTTTTAGAAAAAATGGTTTTAGGAACCTCAATGTCATTTTGAAAGACCTATCAATAGACACCCCACACGTATAGGTTTGAGTAAAAAAATTTTTTTGGTTTTAGTTTTATGTATGGGAGCCCCCCCTATAATATCATTTTTTCAAATGTTTTGTACCTGAATCGGAAAGCGGTAAAGAGGATACACCTACCTACCAAGTTTCAGCGGTGTGATGCTAACAGTTTCAGAATAAAGTGGCTGTGACATACGGACGGACAGACAGACAGACAGACAGACTTGACGAAACTATAAGGGTTCCGTTTTTTGCCATTCGGCTACGGAACCCTAAAAAAACCATCTAAATCTTATATTATAAAAGAAAGTCGTAATAGTTACACTATTTATAACTCCAGATTGGCTGAACAGATTTGGCTGAAAGTTTGTGGAGAGGTAGCTTAGAACCTGGAGAAGGACATAAGATACTTTTCATCGAGTTCGACGGGGCCGGGGCTGGGGCGGGACTGGGCTGGAGTGAAACAACATTCGCTTGGACCGCTTACCTTTTAGAATTACGGAGCTGGGGGCGAAACAAAGTTCGCTGGGTCCGCTAGTCCCAAATAAAATCGCGGTTTTACTTTACCACAAAACACTAACGTCATCTCTACCGACTTAATTTGCGAAATGAAAAAGTCGCCGTTTCCTCTCGTTTCTAATCTCGAGAAAATCTGCTTAAAATAAATTAGAACGAACACGCTCCACGGAAAACTTTGTTTTAATTTCCTGCACGAAAAAATGTAAAAAGACCGAAACGACTTTAATTAATTAGACGGATTTAGTAAATGCGCGATCGAGTTGTTTAATTAATGCTTTCGCGTTTATAGGATTTGCTTATGTGAGTAATTACTTCGGTTTTAGTTTTTATAGCCTTGAACATTTCTCAACTACTTGAAAAGTTAGTGGTTTTACAATATTTTTAACACTCACAGTGTCATATTTTATTCTTAAAAGATGTTATATGAAACCAAAAGTTGCGCACGGGCGGGACTCGAACCAGCATCTTTTTGGCTAACCGGGCCAACTGCACTTCCAATTGAGCTACCGTGTAATTTCGCGCGGTCGGACCGACCATTCATATATCATCTTTTAAGAATAAAATATGACACTGTGAGTGTTAAAAATCTTGTAAAACCATTGAGTAGCGAAGCGTTATCATTTCCAAGTTGAATTAATTCTGTGAAGAATAACTACTTGGCCCGCTGTTGCATAAACAGACGGGTAAATGGCGCTAACGTCACGCAATGACGTATCAATGAGACCAAGAATTTCGTGCGGTCGGACCGACAGCACGGTAGCTCAATTGGAAGAGCAGTTGGCCCGGTTAGCCAGAAAGATGCTGGTTCGAGTCCCGCCCGTGCGCAATTTTTGGTTTCATACTTACTTCATCTTTTTAGAAATTAGTTTAATGATTTTCTGCACGGTATCTATAAACAACAACTTTTATTTATTTCCTGTTTAAAATAATATTATCCAACCTATTTTCGGTGAAGGCGGCCTCTCTCTACAGAGATAGGCAAGGTACGCAGGATATATTTTGGTGCCAAGAAGTGTGCGCAATACACAAGTATTCCCTGTTCCTTTACTCTCATTAATTCGGTTTAAATTACGCCAGTATTTATTAGTTAGGAACAAATATTTTTCTTGTGATGATGATGATGATTTTTTCTTGAACGTATTCGCTGACGGCGATACCCTTAGCTTGCGTAAGGCTGGGCTCTTGCATGGGCGTATTAGGAATAAGTTAGTTTTTTTAGGATTAAGTGAGAAGTACGACTTTCACTTTACCGACAAAAGCTGCATTCAGGCTACCTATTTACTAATGCCACCCAACCAAATCTTAGACGATATTTTTCGCGAAGAGAAGATTTATTTAATTGTACATGCAGACCTTCCGAACACTTTACAGCGTTCGTGATCACGGATAGACTTTTATTAATGTAAAATTCAATAAATCTTCGCCAAAAATAACCGAATATTGTGTTTTAATCAATATATATATATCGCTAGCCCGTTGCAAAAAGGTCTGTTTCACATTGTGATAGAGTTACAATTTGCCTAATCGTTACAATTTAACCGTGTGCACTACATTTTCAAAGTGTCAGTAGCAATTCTCTGCAAGAATAACGTCGGTGCTAGGGAAGTGATTGGCGTTAAGCCTTGTACTTGTTACAGTTAATTACAGCCTGAAGAAGCCAAACATCTTAAGTCACATGATGTAATGCTATCGTGTTACGAAGTTGTGACAGTGTATGGCATATGTACTGGTGGTAAGTAATTGATTTTAAACTGGATTTTAAGGCTTTAACATACTTTTCTGTTCCGTCGCTCTCTATAATAATAAACACTCAATTTTATTTTACAGGTGAATTAAGCTGTAAAATCCCGTTTTCGAAATAAATTGCCAATCTTTTATTATGGGTCGTGGTGATCGACCCAAAATACAACAGCGTCCGGTCAGGTTTTCTGACTTACCATTACGCCGTTAGTATACCAAAACATTTACATGCGGCATTCGAAATTCGCATTTCATATGTCTCGCTCCAACATAGCTACATGCGATAGTGCGAAATGCGCAGGAAGGAAGCAGCTGAGCACCACTAATCCAACGATGCTGTTTTAGGAAAGTGTTATTTAAACTGTGTATGAACATTATGTTGTAAACGAAGTAATAAAATCATGTCTTAAGTTAAAAAAATTAAAATAGTGGCATCCTTGTCGGTAGCGTTAAAACGCATCGTTGCCGCATGCGAACGCGTTAGTGTACGGGGCGCTATACATTGGCTGGTAAAAAACAATCTAGTACCGTCATACGAGTGAATGTTGAATGACGTTAAGTTGTGAAGATACAAAACCCGCAGAACTATTATTTAACTCAATTGTTTTCCTAATAGGAACAGATACCGACTGGCATTATGTTCACAGCAACAACAGCGCTGATGAATATTCAGTAGAATCCAACATACCAAAAAAATATACATATGAACTATTAATAAATGTCAAAAATAAAAGATAGTCAGTCTACGAGTATATCATCGGACAATGATTGTCTAGAAATGCATTGTCCAAACGCGATTGACAAGGTCCGCCATTCTATATGAGCAAGTGTTTTCTTTGACATCAATCTTTGCAATTGCATTGCTGTTGCTTGAATGCAAGTTACATAATACCCCTGCAGGCTTGGATCCTGGCCAAAAAAATTCCCTCGTCCCAGTTTTTGGGGGCTAGGTAAATGTCATGTTACATTGTTTTTGACTAACCCCATTTTTATGTTAACTTAACTTACTATTATCATCATCATCATCATGAACATCCAAAGGACATCTACTGCTGATCATAGGCCTCCGCAAAAGTTTTCCACAACGACCGATTGCAAGCGGTATGTCCATCTTGTCGGTTAATTCTTGTATCTTTCCGTTTCTGTAGGTCTACTACGAAAAACGAAATCCATCAATACGATAATCGTTTTGCGGATCCGAAGCATTTTGTAGTAAACGAAATGCTTCGTTCGTATTTCGTAGTAGGCCTTTTGATTCGATCCCGTCGAGGTTGAGAGTTGGGTTTCCAACGGATACCAGTAAAACTTTTATTAGTGTTAAGATCAAATATTCACAAATATTTCGTGTTTTAATAGTAGTATCTAATGTAAAATCACCGTACAGAAACATAAAGAGGGATTTTTAAACCGCTCGCGTACCACGAAGATTAATGGAGCTACCGAAAAACTAAGTCGAATGCTACTTCCGTGGTTCTACGGACTTGAGCGGTTTAAACGTTTTTCTTCGTGTCATGTTTGAGCTGGATGTTAATGTACGTACTTTACTGAGTAGGAAAAAAGTTGAATTTCGGCTGTCGTGTAACGTGAAAGTCTGAAATCTCGGTCAAACTATTGGAAACTAAACTTGCTGGCTAGATTTAAAGTTACATCGTACATTTAACATAGCGTATTACAAAGTATTCAACTGTATATATTGGTTTTGTTTACTTTTTATTTAACATAATGATTTACGAAAATAATATCGTAAGAAGTATATTACATTTTTTAGTTTTAGGCACGACACTACATAGCCAGTATTTACGGTGTAAAGCCTCTGCCAACTTGACATAACGACGGAGGGCCTAACCATACGGTCGAGGTCCCTGCCGCCTTATCAGTTTCAAACCAAAATCGCTTTTTCACACACATAAACGGGCGTGACTTTAAACAAAAGGTAACGCAAAGTGCAAGGCGTTTTATCTCTTTAGTGATAAGGCGTCTGTGATCACGATAGTAACCCACATTAGGTATGCACCAACATAGTAACAAGAAAGTAAGTAATCTGATATTTTTTAAGAAAAATTTTAATAAAAACTATTAAATATAAATTTCACTTGTAAAAAGCAACAGTGTCAAACTAGAAATCGAACCCCGTGTCTTAAGCTATCCGGGCGCATGTCTATACCACTCGGCCATCGACACATTGGCAAGCCTGTTGAATTTTGCAAGTGCTTTATTTAACGCGTAGGCTGCGTGACCTCATTAATGTTGCGACATTGCTCTCACAATTACATAATCTCACAATTTATAAAGTTTGTATGGAGACAAAACTTTAAAAAAATATGATTATAAACTATGAAATAAACACAAATCTTACCTTTTATTGCTATTGTGGGCAGCAAGACGAACCCCTGAAGAACAGTCCAGAAGAGTTTTCTAAACATTTTCATTCTTGTATCACTCTATATTTCACGACATTTTAAGCCCACATTAATGTAAATCACATGACGTTTATTTTTTAAAACACAAAATCTTCATCTTTCACGCATCTGAAACAAAGAAAGAAAGTATAAGTATATCATTATTTTATTAAATTTTTCTTAGAAGATACTACTCGAGTTCTATTTTCGTTTTCTTCGTGATTCTTCTATTTCAAGATACAATTTTCTTCCTTGCATTTAAAATTCAGCACCTAAGTATTCTTTAAATCTCAACGCAAAAGTTTCATCCCCCAAACACAACCTAATTACGTACGGTAGATTCACGTTCAGATTTCAGTAGTTCCAGTGTAAGCCAAAAACGAAGCGAGGTGTTAGCGATAGAGACTCTTATAGTGTTTAGGCGGCGATGACCTCAATATTACTTCCGATATGAAAAAAGACGCTTTTTTTAAAGAAAACTTATGTGGTGCACAACAGCTTGTACACGGAGGTTTCTTCTTTTTTAACTAACCTTAGTGTGGTTAGTGTTAGTTAGATAGTTCGTTAGTTTAGTTGGTGTCGATGGTTTAGGCTTCTTCAGCGGGCCTAAGATGCGCGCCTTTTTATCATTTATAAATTTCAAGCAATCGATAAATTTCAAACGTCATTTCATACTTCATTTAAAAGATTTTTACTAACATTAATGTATGTTTTTGTTTTAAAAAGCAATAAAGATTGCCTGACCATTGAAAAAATGTGGGAAAACATGTTGTTTAGGATATAAAATTATTTTATCGACGTGATAAACGTTATCGAGGCGCGCATGTTAGGCTTACTGGATGAGATTGCTCCATCGTCGTCTCTGTCTATGTGTCTGGTCTAGGAGACAAAAGTGAATCCCTTCTATATAAATAAATAAACCATTTGATATCTTTTCTTCTCTCATATCTGTCTTTAATTTGACTACCGGATAGACGTAAACTTATCAAAGGTAATCTTACAAACTATTTGAATACAAGCTTACTGTATCTGCTTCTATTGTGTTTAAGCCCGAGTCAGTAACCGTAAACAAATGAAACTTATTGCCACCGCACGCTCAGCAGTTTAAAGTCCAAAGGAAACGCTTCGGGAACGTAAGGAATAAGAATTTGTTTTGGTATCGATACGGAAATGCGTTGGCGATGGTGCGACAAATAATAGAAAATATACTGGGCTAATAAAATTGAATGGAGAAAGGTTCCAGTTTATACGAACATAATAATGAAGATGAAGACCAAAAGCGCAGCGTAGGACGTCCACCGACAATATGGACAGACGACCTTGTAAAGATCACAGGATCACACTGGATGCAGATCGCTCACAACTGGTCGCTGTGTTGCGGGGGAGACCTGTATACAGCAGTTGACGAACTTTGGTTGATAATTATGAATAATGGAGATAACATGGGGTGGTCATAAGCAGGTTATTGCGTAGTTGTACACACGCAGTACGCATTTTTTGGGATGCAAATAAAACACCAATCTTAGTAATTATAGAGCATGGAATGAGTGATTTGTCCAGTTGCGCTTACGTTTACGATACATTGGGCAGTGCCTTCAGTAGTTATTAAACTGTATTGCACTGATTACTGAATCTGCAATATTTTCTTGGCAAATTAAAAAACCGCATAACACTTTAACCTTAATCTCTCAATCACGGTAAAACAACGAAATGCATTTATGTTACGCAAAAGATTGATCTTTATCCTAAAATCCGCTCTGACTCCTCTTTATACGCAATGTTGTATTGTTATAGAAATTATTTGATTCAACCGTACTCGTACCCCGGATAAATATATCAAAGACCCTTTATAAGGAATGAAAATATTTACGTATAAGTACGGAAAAGTTTCTTTGGGCCCCGGGGTCGTTTCTTTATAAGGGTCTAATCCTATATTTGAGGGAAAAGTCCCGAGTGTTAAAATATTGTGTTTTGAGACAATTTTATGATCGCCCACTTACAAAGGAATAAATGCTTTGTCTTTGCTATTTTATTCTTTAAAATATAAAGTGTGAGGTGGACTTGCGCACAAAGGGTTCCTTAGGAAATGAACTAACCCCCTTATTCATAATAACTCAAACGGTCTTTTAAACCTATTTTAGCTATTACACTGTTTTGTCACTTTCTGTCAAATGATGACAGCGCCAAGAAGGAATGAAACAAAACAGTGTACATAAAGAAGAATTTTGGCCGAGGGGTGTCGTATATCGTCGGTTTCGTGGACGGCTACCTGACACCAAGTTGCGCAACACTACGCCGACAAATTAGTGTTTATTTGAATTATATGTTTTTGTGTTATTATTATAAATATTTATGTTAGCCTTTAAGGTTTTTATTGTATGGGCCTTTGTTGCCTGAAGCAAATGATTAAATAAATAAATAAAAAAATAAACAGGTTTAAAAGACTGTTTGAGTTATTATGAATAAGGGGGTAATGTTTAGCCTTTTTATCCTTACATATTGTACAATTTGGCAATTTGTAAGTTCAATAAAAGGCAGTGAAGTTTGTTCACATGTTTCTATTGGAGTAATACAGTTATTTTGTGGACACTTTTAGTATTAGTAGTTCCGAACTTCACGAGCTAACAGTGACCAGCGCCTTTTTAAAAAAAACACGGAACTAAATATCTATACTAATATTATAAAGCTGAAGAGTTTGTTTGTTTGTTTGTTTGTTTGAACGCGCTAATCTCCGAAACTACTGGTTCGAATTGAATAATTCTTTTTGTGTTGGATAGTCCAGTTATCGAGGAAGGCTATAGGCTATATAACATCACGCTACGACCAATAGGAGCAAAGATACAGTGGTAAATGTGTAAAAAACGGGAGAAAGAAGTCACTATTCCACGCGGACGAAGTCGCAGGCAAAAGCTAGTTGTAAGATAAAATCAACCACAAACTACAAATTATATTTTTACGCTCCAATTTACCTTACATTATACAAAAATAATTTAAAAGAATTTTAGATGAAAACAAATAAACAAAGAACTAGCGAAATATTAAAACTCCGCCAGCGGTGGATGTCCTAAACCTGTAAGACAAGAATTAAGGTCAACGAGAATTCCTTTGAAATTACATATTGACCGAAACTGATAAAAGGTTTTGAGAGACTGTATATAAAGAAACCAATGATTTATACTAGTAAGGATTCATAACTCAAATTCTGTTAATAAAGGTGCTTATTACGTATTTAAAAGAGGGGAATTCATAGGAATCTGTATCGATACTGATGAATTTCACGGATGAAAAACAAAACATCAAACGAAAATACACGTCAGTTATATGTCGATGTGTTTTCATTCTACAAGTAAGGAAATATTAGTCGAACAAAATACAATATGGCTAATTTGAAAACGTCACAATCATACCTAACTGTATTTTTTTTAATCTACCGCCTAATAATTTATCAGTCTGTTAAGTTTTATCTGACCATTGAAAATAGGCCCTTAAGTCGTAAGAAATAATATAACTTTGTTGACATCAGTACTTATTATGGGCACCTATATTTTTCACTTTTTAGGTAAACGAGTATAAATAAATATACATAGCTCTCCGATTCTCCTACTTAGTATTTTTTACTGATTTCTAAAAAAAATAACACCCACTTTGTTTGTTTCTAAACCTTCTCAATTTGAAAACAAGTAATCTGAAATATTAATTTATTACTTCTTCTTCTTAGCGTGTCGATGGAAACCCATATGGAGGAATTATAATGGAGAAATTACAACGTAGCAGCCCAGAATTCAGCCACTTGTATTGCGGATCGACTGCATTTCATTAAATCCGCTGGCGTGCAGGTGTTGGGGCACGCCGGGCACGATGTTAAGTGTGCCATAGTTTGCACTACACCGCAAACACAGTCCACATCGGAGCTTGCCAAAAATTTATTACTTTAAAAGCAAATTATTAGCAATTACTTAAGAATAAAAGTCTGCAAAATTAATGGAAAAAACAACTTATTTACATCGGCGTAACTATCTAGTTTGATTACATTCTAATTTACAAGGTTTCTTTAGCAAATTCATTCACCTTCACAAATCACGCCCCGGAAAGGAGTTGCGTGAGGTTTTCCAGGCTGTCGTTTATTTATTCTTCAAATTTGAACCCTATATAGTCGGGAAAAGGTGCAAATTTAAATGGAAAAGTGTATGTTTACTGCCTGTAAAGCTAAACTGATTTCGATTAGAAATCAAGACGGTTACGGGCTATTACACGGTGTTTGTGAACTAGACGCGATTCGGTGTCTGAAATTCCATTTAGTTTCGTGCACTTTAGCGTTTTGTTAATTCACTGGGATAACATTGTTGCCGTTTTCTTGAAACAAATTGCAAATTCATTCTGATAGCAACTCTTGAATCGGATTTAATTTATTTTGCAGTACTTTAAAAGCACTTTTAAATTTATACTAAGTTTAGTGGATTTTTTTATTCAGCGCCTCACACAACCCATGCATAACACGAATCCTTTCCATTAAATAATAAAATATCTCGATTTAATAAAAAGGTTTGATATCTCTTGCAACTTTATTGATAAAAGTTAACACATAACCAAAAGACATAACATTACCAACAGTGAGCTAACTGCGGCAAAAACTTGAGAAGTGTTTCACGTAATACGTATAAATGTGCACATGTTTGTACGCATTGCAATTGCAGTAGTAATATATATTCTCTCAAGCAACAGCAAATAGAATTGCTATGGCTTTTAAATTCTAGTTGTATTTTATGAAGACGAATTAAAAGATACAGATAATTATCACTATCATCATAATTATTAGTCAAAGGACGAATACTGCTGAACAAAGGCCTCCCTAATTTTTTCCCACAGTGACCGGTGCAAGCGGTCTACATCTAGTGCGATCCTGCGATCTTCACAAGGTTGTCTGTCCATCTTTTCGGTGGTAGTACTACGCTACGCTTTGGTTGACAATGTAATCATAGCTTGGTGGGTAAACCAGGTAGCTTCTGAACGCGGAAACCGGGATTCTAATTCAAGTATATCTGAATTGCTATAAAAAATATATTATTTTATTGGTATATTGCACTTTTTCCCTTAAAACTCACCGTAATACCGGGCAACGGTCTGTCCCCCAGATAATTATTATTAAGAGCCTTTATCACGAATGCGTCGGGACCAGTTCGGGCGAACACAATGCGCGCTGACGACACACATGCACTTGCGCCTGTGTGCGTAGAATGGTGTACAATCAGTCGAACTAACCATTTTGATCCGTTAAGTCGTAAACTGATGATAATGCTAGTTTGCATGTTATGTCATTTAATACTTTAATTTACTAATGAATGTATTTTCATTTATTATAAGTACGTGTATATAATAAGTGTATTAATATTTATAATGAAAGGCCTTAAAGATTATTCATGCAACACGAAACATTGATACGATGCATGAATTGACTTCTTTTATAGTAAATTTATTTACCATAATTATTTTTTAACTTAAGGAACACAAATTATTAAAATTAGGCCTGTTTTTTTAATGGTCACATAAGAAATATTCGTCTGATAAAGTACATTAACTATTGCTGATTTTAAAACGTTGCCTATTTGTAGACAATTTAAAAAAAACAAAACGTACTGTTACACCCTATGTATGTAGGTAATATGGCTGACCAACCCTGTCTGGCGCTGGATCAGCATTTTTGCATCCAGAGACTCGCCCCGCTTCACGGGCTCCTCAGTCCTGTTCTAACCACGGCGCGCGGCGGTTGCCTTTTCAAAGATTAATTAAGTGTTTTTATTAATTATCCTTTTTAAAAAAACCAATTGTCTGGCACGTTCTAACATTGGTGGCAGCGTGAAGGGATCGAGAAAAATTGATCCCCGGGTTTCGTCTCCGCAAACACGGATTTGTGTGTATGTGAAAAGTGAAATACCAGTGTGTGTCCCTATGGACAGAACGCCGTTTTACATTCTATGTCCCCTGCATCCGCTGTTTGTTTAGTGCTACTTTGGAACTTGACTCACCTCTGCCGGCCGGATTGGCTGGTTCCGCAACATTTACACCGCGTCGCCGTATTGAAGAAAACATCTTTATCTACTGGCCGGACTGGCTGGTACTCTGCACCCTGCTCATCACTGTATCCTGCTATATCTCTCAACATCACCGTTCCTGAAAATCGTCGCATCTATAAACCATCTCTACGAAGCTCCGAGTAGACCCCGAGACGCGTTATCGCTCCGGAATGCAGACACTTCCCGTCGTCGCCGCCTCGCTTATCGCCGCACTACTGTGAGTCTGGTCTCTTTTAATCTTAGCAGTAAACGATTAATTCGCGAAGTTATATTTATATTCACCTAGATTTATATTCACGAGTATTTATAAGATTAAACAAAGTACTATGGCTGATTCTAAGATGCCAAAAGACCAGCTCCAGGTCCCGCAAGAAGTAGACCTCCCAGTCACAGATGACGAAAGGGCCCCAAGTCCCGTCGTCGATGTGGACAAAAGGAAAGGGAGAAAGACTCCCGCCAACTCAAGTCAAAACACAAATCTTGACCTCAACATCCTATTAAAATTTATAAAACCCTACGATGGGAGTCGAGAAACATTGAACTCATTCATTATAAATTGCAATAATGCCTATAATCTAGCCTCAGAAATGCAAAAACACATTATTTTCAAATATATTCTTTGCCAACTACAAGGTAAGGCGGAAGTCGCCTGCTCTATAAAGGAATTCAACAACTGGGAACAGCTTAAAGATTTCCTCAAAACCCAATTTAGCGAAAGGAAACACTACTCACACCTACTCATGGACCTACAAGAAAGCAAACAAAATCCTAACGAAAATGTAAGCCAGTACTCCCTTCGGGTAGAGACCTGTCTATCACAACTGCTAACAGAAATTTCACTCTCTAGCCACAAACTCAGAGAAGTTCCGGGCAGAACTGCTGCTATGGAAGACCTCGCTCTCCACCATTTCCTTATGGGTTTACACCCCAGGATATCAAACATAGTCAGGTGTAGAAGTCCCAAAACCTTGAACGAGGCAGTTAACCTCGCGGTATCGGAGGAGAGAATCCAACAGACCTTATATAAAAAATCTCCTTCCGAACCAAGAAATAACCCCAACAACAACAATCGTTTTCGGCCTAAACCTACTCTAAATAGCCAACATAATAATCAGAACCAACCTTCCACTTCTGCCAATTCCGGACCTGTGATATGCAGATATTGCAAGTTCCCTGGACACAGCATCGAGAACTGCCGGAAACGCGAATACAATAACAAAATGCGAAACCAGGCAGTTCGCCCTATCTCAAATTCGAATTCCCAATTTAGGAATATTAATTTCACACAAGAAGAAGAACGACAGGACGAGGAGGACCGGGAAGAAGTCGACGCTGATGCCAATTTAAACGCGTAATGGGCTCTCGGCGGTGTCTCGCGAGTCCAAAACCTCGTCCAACATCAAATCACAAACCAAAGACACCTACCATTCCTACTATTTCTACTATTCCTACTAATTCATATGTGTCAAAGACAGACACGAAAGTTACTAAATCTACTATATCGAAATCCTCTGAATCCAAGACCCCTTTGCAGACGAAAGAGAAGCAAATTTATGAAATCACATTTGACCCATCCAAGAAGTCATTACCACATGTCGTGATTAACACTGCATCTTCAGACATGCCCCTGTCTCTTCTAGTTGACACAGGTTCTTCAATCAGCTTGCTCAAAAAATCTGTTATTAAACGTCACACTTCCCTGAATAAAAGGGAAACACTTAAATTAAAAGGTTTCAACTCCTCGGATGACTCCGTTCTGACATTGGGCTCTCTAGACTTGATAATGTATCCAAACGATAACTTGAAAAACTCAATTAAACACAAGTTTCACGTGGTAGGAAACATAGACTTTCCCTACGACGGCATTGTCGGAAATGACCTTTTGAGTAAACTGCATGGCAGTATCAACTTCACGCAAGAGTCATTAAAAATCGGCAAACATGATCTGAAACTATTTTTCACTGATCCTTATTTTGTCATCCCAGCTCGCACTGAAAAAGTAATAGAGTGCTCTGTTGCCAACCCAGACCTCCAAGAGGGTCTTATTCTAGATCAAAGTCCATCCCAAGAGCTTCTAATAGCAAACTGTCTTGTACGAGTAAAGAGTAATAATAGAGTCAACATCACAGTTGTAAACACCTCTGAATCCACACTTACCCTGAAAACAAACTTAAATCTAAAACTTTCCTCTATAAATGCAGTGTTGCCCGAACCTGAAACTCCCAAATCTGACTCGTTTCATGTAAACTACGCGAATCATTCTAATACTGCTGAAAGAACGCAACAAGTGCTGAATATGTTACGAATAAACCACCTGAATAAAGAAGAAGCTGACGCCCTTCTACAACTCTGCTCCGATTACTCCGATATATTCCATCTCCCAAATGAAAAACTTACCTTTACTAATGCTCTTAAGCACGACATTAAAACCACTTCTGAAATTCCCATACATACCAAGTCCTATAGATTCCCTGAAATTCATAAGAAAGAAGTAGAAAAACAAATTAATCAAATGCTTGAACAAGAGATAATAGAACCCTCTGTATCACCGTGGTCCTCCCCTATCTGGGTGGTACCAAAGAAACTCGATGCGTCAGGAATACAAAAATGGCGTATCGTCATAGATTATAGAAAACTAAATGACGTCACGATAGGTGACTCTTACCCTATCCCTCAAATCACTGAAATCCTAGACCAACTCGGAAATAGCAAATATTTCTCTACCCTGGATTTAGCGTCCGGGTTTCATCAAATCCTTGTAAACGATCCTGAAAAAACAGCTTTTAATGTGCCTCAAGGTCACTTTCAATTCACTCGTATGCCTTTCGGGTTGAAAAATGCGCCTTCTACATTCCAACGCCTGATGAATACGGCTCTATCTGGGCTACAAGGCCTTCGATGTTTCGTGTACCTGGACGATATAGTCTCATATTCGCATGATTTGTCATCCTCCATTCGGAATCTAGCCGAGGTATTCCAAAGGTTAAGAGAATTCAACTTGAAACTCCAGCCAGATAAGTGCGAATTTTTGAGGCGCGAAGTCGCCTACCTCGGTCATATCATTTCAACCGAGGGAGTCAAACCCAATCCAGATAAAATAAAAGCTGTGACTGACTTTCCGATTCCAAACTCTCCCAAAGACATTAAATCATTCCTGGGACTCGTTTCTTACTACCGCCGATTTATTCCCGATTTTTCCAAAATTGCCAAACCTCTTACCTCATTACTAAAGAAAGATATCCCTTTCAACTGGGAAAACCAACAACAAGTAGCTTTTGATACCCTGAAACAAAAACTTACCACTGCACCAGTCCTTTGCTACCCTGACTTCTCACAACCATTCATCCTCACATGTGATGCTTCCAACCACGCTATAGGCGCCGTCCTATCTCAAGGTCCTGTTGGGAAAGACCGACCTGTTGCATACGCGTCTCGCACCTTAAATAAAAGTGAAACCAACTACAGTACCACTGAAAAAGAATTGTTGGCCATTATTTTTGGTTGTAAAACGTTTCGACCTTACCTATATGGGAGAAAATTCCAAATAATAACCGATCACAGACCTCTTAAATGGCTTTTTAACCACAAAGATCCAAGTAGTAAAATGCAACGCTGGCGCCTTAAGCTCGAAGAGTATGACTACGAGATAATCTACCGTAAAGGCAGACTCAATTCTGCAGCTGATGCTCTATCTCGCCATCCCGTTAATCCCGTAATTCCTACTAAACCCACAAATGAGTCACAAAATCATGACGTTCCTATCCCTGTTCAAAATACAGGCTCAGAAAATCCAACTATTGACAGCTTTCAACTTCCCTTCAGTCCCTTAACATTGGATGATTTAGACATAGTTCTCCCCACTGTACCTGAAAACGAGGAAGATAGTATGCCCAGCATTGATCTATTAGATAACGATGACTACAGTTTTTTATTCCCGCCGAATGCTGAAGGTTCCAAGCCCACTGAGCCCCCTGATCCAATTGAATCCACTTCAATAGCTATCAAGCCAACTTCTCCTAAAATCACTGATACTCCGTCAGTTCAAAATACTGAACGTCGAGAACAATTACCTTCACTGCATCCTGCGACCAAATCTACGAACACAGATTCATTGCTTCCCCAAACTCCTAGCCCTGAAAGAAAATCGCCTTTGCGAACCCCGTCACTAGATTCCGTCGTACTAATGCCTGACACACCAGAGAGAATACGTCAAAGATCTGCGTCACCACAACCTTCGACATCCGATCCTAACCAGACTCCTCGAGATGATGACTACTCCAAATTCCTTAAAGAAATTAACAATAAAAACAAAAACTTTAACACAAAAATCCTTGAACACAACCAATCTCTTCTAAAAACCCATTGTAAAACAATTCTTATTCCAACATCCATGGACTTAGACGAGTCCAACCCCTATTTATCCGAATTACTAGAAAAGCTTGCCGATTCCGAAGAAATACGTCAGAAAGAAAAAGAGTTATTCTCATTCGATAAACTCCCTGATATCGATAACAAATCCACTTATCTTATGTATACGAAAGTTCACCACTTTGACGAATGCTCCTACCCCGAAATATACCAAACATTAAGAACAATAAAATATCATTTATTAGATTCAATAGAAAGAATCAATGAAATTGCTATATCGGACTTTAAAAACCAGTTCGAAAAACATTCTTTTGCAAAAATATACAACATGCTCATTTACCTTTTTCACGATACCAATATAACTGTAAACATCTACCATAACAATGTCATTCAACCAAGTCTTAGCGAAATAAAGAAAATTCTCAAAGAAAATCATGATCTCCCTATTGCTGGCCACTTAGGTTGCAATCGTATGCTTGGTAGAATCCAAGATCGTTATTACTGGAAGGGTATGAAAGCCGACATTGAATCTTACATAAGAAATTGCACATCCTGTCAAGCCAATAAAGCCCTAAGAAGGATAAATAAGGCACCAATGCAAATCACTACTACTTCTACCAGCCCATTTCAAAGAATTGCCCTGGACATTGTGGGTCCACTGCCTGAATCCGGCCCTGCCAAACTCAAGTACATCCTCACCATACAGGATGACCTTACTAAATTTTCCGTCGCTTATCCTTTACGGAGTGTCACATCAGAAGAAACGACTGATTGCTTAGTTCATTTTATTTCTTTATTCGGCATCCCAAGATCCATCTTAACCGATCAAGGCACAAATTTTACCGCTGAACTCTTCAAGAAAACATGTGACTTCTTAAAAATTAAACAGATATGGTCTACTCCATATCATCCCCAAACACAAGGAGCTTTAGAGAGGAGCCATTCCACCCTTAAGGAGTATCTTAAATCCTATGTCAACGAAAACCAGGATGACTGGCCACGGTATGTCTATACCGCTATTTTAGCCTACAACTCAGCAGTACATTGCACCACAAAGTTCACTCCCTACGAACTGCTATTCGGGCATAAAGCCTTTATCCCCGATTCTATTTACAGCCAAGATCTTACTACCTATCCAGACTATATCAGGATGCTCCAACATCGATTAAAATTGTCCTGGGAACGGGCTGTCGAAAATATCCAAGGTTCTAAAGAAAGGTCCAAAGGATACTACGACAATAGGACTCGATCAGTTCAATATAAAGTAGGCGATTTTGTTTACTTGAAAAATCATCTAAGGTTACGTAAAGCCCTCTCACCCATATGGAAGGGGCCTTACAAAGTAATTGCCATTCATGGCAATAACACCCTAACGCTTTTAATTAACAGGCGTCATGTAAAACACCACTATGACGAGGTGAAATTAGCTGGCGTCTTTCCTAGTTCACCTTAGGTTAGGTTCAAATTATTCGAAATAATTAGGTATTTTAGTAGTATTTTAATTAGTCGATAACAGGGTTAAATTTATAACGCACCACTTATTGAATTCTTTTATTTTCAGCGTGACGGCTTCCGCTACGCCAAGCTTTGTAAAACCAATCACTACAAGCTCAGGCATTTATTTTGACTATGTTGGCAAAGCCAGAATCATTAATGGGCACTTAAGTATAATAATTCCCATAGATATATCTTATATAAGACCACATATACAAAATGTTAACTTAGTTATAGATAAAATTAAATATATCTGTGAAAAAATTAAACCACTAGATAATTCAGAGTGTCACAATACACTTCAACCTTTCACTGTTCGATTTAGAGATGCCGTAAAAGAATTTTCTGCTATCACTCACCTGATTGATAGTAGAGCCAAACGTAGCGCATGGATTGGTGGAATAGGTATGGCCATGAAGCAAATTTTTGGCACCTTAGATGAAGACGATGCTATCAAATATGATGCAGCTATTAAACATGTACAAGATAATCAAAAGAAATTAGCTTCCTTAATGAAAGAACATATTTTAGTAATTAAATCAGTATTAATCAGGACTAATGAGACTTTTAACAAAATAAAGGTTAACGAAGCTAATCTTGATTTGGCTATCAGCAAGCTCTCCACAAAACTTACCAATATTACCAAAATTACCGGTGACTTAATAATTAATACAGAAATAAGCTCAATATTTGCAAATTTAGAATCTTCACTGCTCACTCTATCCTTTCAAATAGAAGATATTACAAACTCAATTTTGTTCAGTAGCCTCGGTATCTTACACCCATCAGTGATAACCCCACAACAATTATATACAGAGCTCTCTGATAACTACCGTCACTTACCCAATAATTTTGAACTCGCTGTAGACCTAGATATAAATTTAATCCATGTTATTATAAGTGTTAGTAAAGTAATTAGTTATTATGTTAGTGATAAGATAATGTTTGTGTTACAAATACCATTAGTAAGTCCACGCCAATTTTATTTGTATAATAATATTCCATTACCCATTCCCCATAATTTAACGAGACCAGACTCATTCAGTGTGATCATTCCCGGCCACGAGTACACCGTGATAACCAAGGACAAACAACACTACGGGTCCCTAAACTCCCTGGAAAAGTGTAAACACACTCATCTCCAAAATTACGCGTGTGAAATAGTGAATGTGCTCCCAACCAGTGAAAACCCCAGTTGCGAAAGTGAATTATTATCAAAAGTTATAACAAAAGCCCCAAAGCAATGCAAAACCGAGTTTATTCGTGGTAACTTAGATATTTGGAAACCACTCCGTAATAATAGGTGGATATTTGTACAAACCACTATAAGTAAATTATCTGTAGATTGTCAGAATTCAGAACTAATGGAAATTAATATTTTAGGCACCGGAATTATTGATATTCCGCCACTTTGTAAAGCTTATTGCAAGGACACTCAGCTTGTTCCAAATTTTAATATTTTAAATATTACCTTACCTGTAATTAACCTCGATTTTAATCTAATTAATGACTCATGTTGTAGTTTGTCTCAATTTAATAAGGTTAAAGATGATGTTCCCAATATTGATCTAAAAGATTTAAATTTAAATAAATTAAATTTCGCTGAAATAACAAATAAAAAACTCATGACAGAACTAGATAAAATAACACAAGAACCACATATTATTAAATATGGGGCACATTATTCTTCACTTACCTTATTTGTAATGCTCATTATTATTGTACTTTTATTTTTTCTATTTTACAAAAAGTTTTTGATTAATAAATCTGGCAAC
This sequence comes from Pyrausta aurata, assembly GCA_963584085.1. NCBI lineage: Eukaryota > Metazoa > Arthropoda > Insecta > Lepidoptera > Crambidae > Pyrausta > Pyrausta aurata. Next base: position 10,509,784 of record OY757268.1, read on the forward strand.
CCTCTCGCAGTCGAAAATATCCCACTATCCGAGCCTCCTAAAATGCAGACAAATGACAAACATACAGACAAGGAAGAAATTGCAGTAGAAATTAAAGAGACCTCTTTTCCGAAAACTCGCCGAAATCTGTAAATTTCCCAACTCCTCATTGGCCCTAAACTTAGTAGTTTTAACCCCTAAGTTTAGTCTTAATGGGGGGAGGTGTTACACCCTATGTATGTAGGTAATATGGCTGACCAACCCTGTCTGGCGCTGGATCAGCATTTTTGCATCCAGAGACTCGCCCCGCTTCACGGGCTCCTCAGTCCTGTTCTAACCACGGCGCGCGGCGGTTGCCTTTTCAAAGATTAATTAAGTGTTTTTATTAATTATCCTTTTTTAAAAAACCAATTGTCTGGCACGTTCTAACAGTACGAGCATAGTTTTTCAAAATATGAAATCATTACTGTCATTAAATCATTATTGTCAAAATCAGACAACGTTTAAGAGGTGGAAAACGTTTTTTCTTTTTGTATGGAAGCTTGCGCGCACACGATCCTCTTAAAACTATGTCTTAAAATAACATTACTACTACATTTATGAATAATAAAATCAAGAAAATCGGAGGAAAAGGTTTCAAATGAAATTCTATCATGAAATGTTAAAAGAATGTATTTTTGAGGTTTTTTTTTCTAACTAGTATGTAAATATTTTTATTATTATGTATTGTTTACATTTGAAAAAAAAAACGTTTAATGTTTTATTTTATTCTAGAAAAAATTCAAAATCAATGATTCTTCGACCTTCAATCACAAGATTAGCCGCGGGCGATACCTCTTTTTCGATGACCTGAAAATCACTATGTATCAAATATTATAATGCATAACAGACAGATAAGTTCTTAATAACAAGATGAGCTTCTACATTACATTATTTTACTGTCATCAATATTTTCAGTGCTCATCTCAGGCATGAGTAATTTCATCATTTACTTTTGTATTTTCAAAGTAACTAGCATTATCAATATTTTTCGTACTATTAACGTTAATACTTTCTATGCAAAGCCTAAAGATAACCATAAACTAGTTAGTAAGCAGACAAAGCATGTTATTTAAAAGCATAATTTTGAAGGAAGTGGTAAAAATAACGAAATTTTAGGCTTTATAATATGCTCAATGAAAAAAATAGGTCACCATAATACTATTGCATCTTAGCACTTTTTAATTCAATTCTACAAAAAAAAAATACAGGATATCGTCCCCGTCGTGGCAAAATTAAATAACCAACAAAACCAAAGTTCCGAGATATTTGAGTTTTTGTGATTTTTTAAAACAAAAATGGCGATAACATTCCAAGCCGAAGGAATTTTACTGTGGAGATTTTGATATGTTATGAAGCTGCTTTAACTTCATAATTTAAATAGTCTACCATAATGCTTCTTTCTATTATTTTAAATATAAAAATAAAAAAGTAATTATTTAGTTTTGCCACAAACGTATTTTACAACAAAATTGCAATTATCAAGTTTTTGTATGTCACTTTTGCAAGTTTTGGCACACAACCAAGTAATACTTTTTTTTATTACCTACATCATCCCACTGCTGGGCAAAGGTCTGCCCCAATTCTTTCCATTTTTCTCTGCCAGCGGCCAACGACACCCAATTTCTCGAAAAGCTGGACAGATCGTCACTCGACTTCTTTCTAGGTCTACCCATTCGTCGGTAGCCTTCTGGTGGTATCCATCGAGTGACGATTTGGGCCCATCTATTCGGGTTCATTCTACACACATGCCCCGCCTACTCCCATTTAAGCTTTGCTGTCTTTTCGCCTACATCTGCTATTCCAGTTCTGGAGCGTATTGTGGTATTCCGGATCTTATCGATCCTTTTAATATGGTGAAAGGAATGCCAGAGGGACATTTCTTCCAGAGGCCACCTCAAAGGAAATGGACCTGGTTGAATCCGGATGGCACGACGAGAAATGAGATAGACTTCATCATGACTACCAAGAAACGGTTATTTAATGATGTCTCCGTGATCAACTGAATAAAGACCGGTAGGTAGTGTTTACCGGATGGTTCGTGGCACATAGAATTTAAATGTCAAATTGGAAAGGTCTCGCTTGATGAGGTCCACGCTCCGACCTACTCGTGCCCATATCCAAAATCCCGAAAGCTTTCAACTCGAGTTGTCAAATTGCCTTGAGTGCCTAAAAAATTGCGTTTCAGAGGACGAAATAAACAACGAGTTTATGGAAACAATTCAAATGGTGGGGTCTAAGATTTTTAGTCCTGGCCGTAAAAATCGTCCTCTAAAGATCTCCGTTAATGCTGAAAACTACAGTAGGTTAAAAGACGAATATGGAAGTCCCTATACGACACAACATTTCTTCCTTCAACACGAACAGTGTTAAAGAACCTATAGAGTGAAAACAAGGCTCCCAAGCAAGAGACATGTCTATTGGGCAAAGCCTGTTGACGAAGCTTAAGACGGAGGGCGGCAGTGTAGCGTCGACAAAAGCAGATGTTTTGAGGGAGATCGAGAAGTTCTATGGGCAGTTGTACACCTCAGTTGCCGAACCCGTTAATAGCTAAGGCCGGACACCCAAAAGCTATCGTGACCCGACACTACACCGAAGACCTCCCGGACATCAGCCTCTACGAGATAAGGATGGCCCTGAAACAGCTTAAAAGCAACAAAGCACCTGGTGAGGATGGAATCACAGCAGAGCTTTCAAAAGGGGGGGAACACCGGTACTCAAAGTCCTTCAGAGACTCTTTAATTTCGTGCACCACCAAACAGGAGTTTGGTGGTGTTGTTTTTCAAAAAAGGAGACAAAAGGTATGACTGGTAGAGAGCGCCATATGCCGTTAAGTCCAACTTTTGTACAAACTCTGGTTGTGCAATACAGTATAAATAAATAAATAAATAAACAAAACCTTATTGAGGAACTATAAGCCCACCTCAGCCCTGAGCCATGTCAACAAGATGTTTCAAGAGTTATCACAAATCGCCTCGCACGTAGGTTTAATAAGTTCCAGCCTCCCGAACAAGCCGGATTAGGCCTGATGGTCGTTGGGGCAGAAGAGTTCTACATTGGAGACCCTTAGACGACCTTGTAAAGATTGCAGTCGTTGTGGGGAATCGTGGGGGAGGCCTAAGTTCAGCAGTGGACTGGTCCTTTGGCTGATTATGATAAAAATATATAATACAATGTTTTAATGAAAAATTCAACAAGAGCACTTATTCAATTTTGCCACAGCCAATTTTTGTAACAATGTTTCCGAGTCAGTTGTGGCAGAATTCAACAAAGTCACTTATTGATTTTGATTGTAGGTATGTCAAAACCCTCAATTGTAGTTATTTATTTTTTTTGTCATTTATTCAGTTTTTCCACGAAACTTTTTGAACAAACCTTGTTGTAATATGTGGTCAATAGAGTTACTAAAATTATGATATCTTCGCGAATATCATACATATTGCAACGAAAAATAGACCGAAATGTAGCTTACACTTTATATTATTTAAAAATAACAAAAAGTGAATTTCGGCAAAAGTGTCAGTTATTTAATTTTGACACGATGGGGACGATATAACAAAGCCGAAAACCACGGTTTATTTTTCACGGTTTTGTCACACCCTGTATTTATTGAATTCTGATAGATTGAAAGTGATTTTTGAATGGAATTAATTACTCCCTTTGCTATTATAAGTATAAAGTTTTTTTTGGGAAATTAATCAGGTGATTAATTTATAATCATTACAAAATGATTAATTAAGTAAAAATAATCAATCATAAACCACAATATAACACTGTGCTCATTATTTAAAAGCAAATTTGGAATTTCTTAGCGACAAAATAAGCAATTTTTTCTGCACACACACACACACACACACACACACACACACACACAATCATTCGTAGTTATCGTATAGAATGTTAAAGAAATGAAAACACACAATGTGCTTTAGTACAAGTTGGTAAATGTATGTATAATCATGCAAAATAAATAACTGTAAATAAATAAATGTATGTATAATAATGCAATACCGCCGAAACGTCGAGCAGTGAGTAATAGCAACTCATAAGTTTTTATTCGCGTTTGGACCCGTCATATCTAATAGTTATTGCAATGCAACGCGAAAGTTTAAAATCCTATAATATAACCATGAGTTCCGAGTTTTCCTGAGTTCGGTTCACATATAATGAATTATAATATAAACTATTTAACCAACCTTTTAGCCCTGGCCATAGATATATTATCGTGTAATGCTCCCTTTCGAGACTTGGAGGTAGCCAGGTTATATTTTTTACATTTGTTTCCCATATTTGAAAAACTGTAACAACATTATTGTAATTCAAGAATTTTTTACTCATTAAATAATATTAATTTACAAAATATTATAATTACCAAAATTGCTTAGTCGCAATATAAATTCACTCGGCGCCAAGGATCACGCAAGGTTTTGCGCGGTAACTCGAGCGATACGTCCACACCTTGTAAAGCCTTGCGGCGGACTGATTTGAAACTGTTTACGAGGATGGTTTTATTGCAGTTTTGAAACTAAATACTAAGAATGAAAAAAAAGGATTTTAGCTAGTTTTTGTTTCGATTTGCGTAGAAAAAGGCATGCTTCTATACTGTGCACCTTTATTTCGAAGAAAAAAGGACTGATTATCCGAAATAAACGTGAAATTAAATCCGCCTTTTTTTGTAAGTTTCACTTTCTTTAAGGACTCGTATCTTTCATTTGGAACAGAAATTTCAAAAATTGTCAATTCAATATTTAGTTGAGGATCTGTTTAATAATAAAAGTTCAATTCTATGTAAAACATGAAAGTGATTTTGAACACATGAGACTCCAAAGTAAGCCCCGTAACATAAATTTGAGAAACAGCTTTTCGTTTAGTTGTTATAGCTCACGTAAAATCAAATAACTTGGAAATGTTTTTTAAAAAAAATTTACTTGAAAGGATTGCCTACAATAATTAGCAATTTGAAGTTTCGTAGGATTCATTTTTGCAGAGTTCTTGAGCTTGGAAATCACGCTTTCGGGTCATAATCGCCGTGTACGCTCTTAATATGAGATAAAATAAGATCATTATTATATTATGTATGATATTTACCGAGTTTCATCAGTAGCGCCAACATAAAAAAGTTGCCTATAACTATTTCTTAACAACAAAATGTCCAATATGTTTGTTGACACACCGCCCAAATCTTGCCCCATACATTTTTACCTTCCAAAGATCATCTGCATGACTCAACACATTCTTTTGTTTACCAGTATTCCGTTCTCTTTGCTTTGCTTATGAATTTCTTGTTGGCTGGATTAACGTTGTTCGTGAGAGGGCGCACACGCGAGCTAGCTATTTGTTAGTAAGTGATTAATTTCTTTATTGGTGCAGCAACACGGCAGCCATTGTTGCAAGGAAGTGTAATGTGTAAATGGAGTAACATTAGTGGGTATGGTTTGAGTGGCCTTTGTGTTAAATTTTATCACTACTGCGGTTCCGATAGATGATTTACCCGGTTGTAGGGCCACATTTTACCTATCACACACGTATGATTAAATAGAAAAAGGATTTTTTACAAAATAATATATTTTACATTCGCAAAAATATATATTCACACTTTCCAAGTCCCATCCAATCCCATAAAATTAGGGAAGATAGTGTGATTTTCCTCTTGCCTTCCACACCGCTTAAGAACCGGGAACCCCCGGTTCTTACGCGGCGCGCTTCCATACCAGGTAACCACCTGGTATGGAAAGAAACCCAGAGAAGCCTTTCCTGATATACTATTTCTTCAGCCTTCTACTAATACTGATGTTGCTGCTACTCAACACCAGAGGAATGCTTATTTGATGACGGCGTTTACTCGCTATGGCACAGGATCGTCTGTCTCTGAATATAGTAGGTATATTTTAATAGAGAAGCCCATCCCACTAGACTCCTTACTATATTCCGTTAATCCTGCTGTTTGGTCGGGGACTGCTTATACATACATACCTATTCGCAGCTAAACACCATTTCTGGTGACCGTTCACTATCCGCCAATTGTGACCCCGCTAATAGCCACCAGCTCAGTACAGCGGTTTTACTCGCTAGCGACGACCTAACTTTTTGTATGGAAAAAAATAGTTTTACAAGTAACCGCTAGGGGCGCTGTGCAATTTTTCATTGACTTTTTTACGTAAAACTGTCGTAAACTCATGGAAACGGTACAGCCCTCTGATGTTACTGTAACATAAATAAAATGCTGCATTCTTACCAATTTTCTTCGTTAACAAATTTTCGTTATTTAGTAAGTACTTCTCAGTAATTAAATCGTTACCTGTAAGAGTACCGTACATAGCACGTATGTTTACGGAGCGCTGTGCGGTTAGGAAGCAATCTAACGCTGAAAACACACAGACTTATTTTCGCACACTATTGTCGCTTTTAAGACTCTAACTTCATAGAATGTACAGTAGAATCAAACCCTTAATATAATGTTAGCAAGACTGCTCTTGCCTGACCTTTCTACAAAGGTCACAAATGTCAAACACATTTTTTTTGCATTAAATGTGGAAATTCAATAAATAAATTGTCAAAGCAGTTTATTGACTCTACCGCAAATTTTGATTTAAATAAACTAAACATAGTCGATAAATCATGTGAATTCGGTTAAATAAATTTACTTGGGTTTGAATATGTTGAACTAAGTGCCCCACAAATTTTGTAAAATAGCATACCTGTAACTTTTAAAGCAAACAATATAAAACCACACTATCTTAAAATTGACAATAACATCACATTCTTTTTTACTCAAATACATACGAAGGGTTAATAATACGGTGCTTTACGATAAAATATAAAAATATGTTCGGTTCAATAAATCGCAGCGTTTACGTGCAAATTCCGCGCCGTACATTTCATCGTCTACATCGTGTGAGCTCCAAAACCGAAACAATTTAACACTATGTCGCGGGAACGAGACGGGTTTTATGGAACGCGACACACGCCAGGTGAGGCTAATCCAATTACCAAAGACTAATTACGAATTTCAGCGGTTAGATCAGCTCTAGATAGATACTTATTACATGAAGGTAACAAGGTAGCAAGTCTTAAGATTCGGCCTTACCATAAAAAATGAACAAGGTTTGAAGTACTACGTGTTGCGGCTAAAGTGGAATGAATGTTACCCTACGGTCACTTCTCTAAATTGTCGTTGATTTTAAATTAGCCGTATTATACTGAAATAATGTTTCAAACCTAGTTTAATTATTTGTGGTAAGGCTGATCACAGATAATATTTAGTTTATAACCTTCTAACTGCTGTTATTGCTTTTTGATGGATGTAATTACCTATAAGTAGGGCCCTTTAGTCAGGTACCTATGAACTTAAACCGTATTACCTATGGCCAGTAACTTTTGGTAGGCTAACCAAAAAGCCTAGCGATTTAACTTCAAAACTGCTTTTTTACGTTATACAAATAAAATGTAATCGAGGCCTACATGACCTATATTACCCGTGGGTATAATATTATCTAATCGGTTAATTTATTCTTAAAAGATGAAAATATGAAACCAAAAATTGCGCACGGGCGGGATTCGAACTAGCATCTTTCTGGCTATCGGGGCCAACTGCTCTTCCAATTGAGCTACCGTGCTGTCGGTCCGACCGCGCGAAATTCTTGGTCTCATTGATACGTCATTGCGTGACGTTAGCGCCATCTACCCGTCCGTTTATGCAACAGCGGGCCAAGTAGTTATTCTTTACAGAATAAATTTAACTTAGAAATGATAACGCTTCATAATTAATTTATACCCACTCGTATATAAATATTATTATATTCATATTAAAATTATGTTTAAGTTTCTTGTGCAAAGCGACCCCTCGAAAAACATATTTCAATCCCAACAAAAGATAGGTCTTATTCTAATCATCTTGACATCTCGCCTGTAATTTTTCACCATTAAAATATTATCGCGCCGTGACAAATCGGTTAACCCTTTCTAGATCTGCGCTGTAAAGGCGAAATTAAACGGAACCATTAATTAGACTGGAATTATTACATTTTTGCCCCTCAGGGTCTCGCAAGAACAAAAACGAAATAACCAAGGCGGAGGAATTACGACTCGTTTGCATTTGAGACGTTGTATGGGGGCATTTTTAGAAATTAATTCTTTAGATTTAATTAAACAAGAGATGAGATTGAGAATGTAAATCAGTTTTAATTTGGACGGAGTGTGGGGTGGCAAGGTGTTTATGAAGGGAAGGGTTTAATTTTAGGGTTGATTTTTTCATTATTTTGAGTCCCTTAATTTAGCTTTTAATTTTCATTTATGAAAATGTTCCAGGAAAAATTTTGAGAATTACAAAAAAACTTAAGTTAGGTAACATTTTAATGATAAACCTCTTGGATAAACTTAAAACTTAATATTGCTTATGGATGTCCACAATCAACGAGTGTATCATGTTTTATTTTGATAAAACGTGTGCATTGGCACACATTATCACGTTTACCATTGAATTATATTCCTTTATTTACGTACCTACTACGTACATTGTATGTATAGGTAAAATTATCACCTCACACTTGTATTTCTTTTTGGTAACGAAAAAAGCTTTCGTGTATCCAGGTTAAAATATATCCCCGTTATAGGTTACCGTAACAACCTGTGTAGTCTGCGTATTTTTGGGGTTCCGTACCTCAAAAGGTAATAAACGAACCACCTATTACAAAGATAGGGAACATTTTAACAAGGAAGGATAAATACTGCTTTACGAAGACGTGAGAGTAAACTTACTATGTATTGTGATATCTCTCTTCACTTATTATCGTTATTTTTTATTTATTGAATCATCATTTATTGCAAAAAAATACACAGCAGATAGAAAATTAATGTTATGCTATAGTACCTACATATTTCTGCAATCCCGCATTCCGTACATGTAGTATCACCATTTACGCCGTTAGTACACCTACGCATTTGCATGCGGCAACGATACATTTTCGCTATGATTAACGTAATAGGCAGATTATACTCGTATTAGGTATGAAAATACATTCGATGTAGATATGAATAATGTGCAAGGAGAATATACATAATATAAATCTATTATACAGGGTGTTTTTGCAAGGGAGTGCCAAATTTTACAAGGTGAATGACACCGTCAATATGAACAACTTTTACTATGGGGCCATGGTCGAAATCTTGAATAAAAATTCAGGTGCCCCATACAAAATCAGTCGGCTACTCTGACGATAAAGTATGGAGAGGCAGAAAATAAAATTAAGATTTGAACAATGGTCCCTTAGTAAAAGTTGTTCATATTGATGGTCTCATTCAACTCCAAAAATTTGGCACCCCTTGCAAAAACACCCTGTAAATCCTATAATGTCGAATAAGACGACAACAAAGCCGCGAGGAACCACTAGTACGACGAGTATAAGTTTGTACAGCACCCACAGTGCGTGAATCCGACTCGCCCTTGGTCGGTTTTTATTCGTTGCCTACGGCTTTTAACGGGGCGTCAGCTAAATTGACATTCGCAAAGCCTTGCGTGATCGCTCGTTAACTCTCGTCATAGCTTGTTATGGCGGGCCGTTCGGTTCGCCATCAATTTGTTTGTTGTAAGTGACCGAAGATTTACGACCGTTTTATTGTCAAGGTTTAACTGCCAAATTTATAATAGAATGGGATATCGCGCGGAAAATTAGAAAACTCTGCGGTTGGGTACAAACTGGTTGATGTTAAACTTTATGACAGACGTTTCTTTTAAATGAGCTTAAGCACATACACTAGGGTTGCATCGGAACCCTCTGTGATTATGTTTTAATCGATACTTAGAGAGTAAATAATAGGTACTGGTTTCTGGTGCCTAACTTTCAAACGAAAATTGCTTGCTTTCACGACAAACAAAAGACGATCCTAGGTGCAAGCGATTTTGGCTCTTAAATAATTGGTGATCAGTTGGCGTGGGCCTTGATAGTAACTACTTTGCGTTTGGTCGTCCGATGGGCATTGTGGTTGAGCACCTACGCACTTACTACACAGTGGTATTTTAACTTTCCTGGCGTTATGTTAAAGAAAAATAAAACACCGCTAAAAATGTGACAATCCACAAATCTATCCAAAGAAGATTCACAGTCCATTTATTTGAATCAACTGTTACATTGTCTTTGTGTTTAGTTTTGCTCGCCTTCAGTTGTTTACGTCTCAACGTAATTTTCTGAACGAGTTTCCTCGGAATCCAACTCCTTTCAGTGACGTTGAGTTTTAATTAGAAGAAACCAACAACAAAATTGGTAAACATTCGCTAGAACTGAAAAAAATTCCGTTGGTAATTTTCGATCAACTTCTGTTTTAAGCAATAACGTTTCACAGCTATTTTTAGGCTTCAAACTTTGTATTGTTAACATTATATATGAGCATTTAATGTAAGTATTGATTAGATGTAGGACTTAAGCGTAGTAAAATAAACTATTTCATTAGAATGTTTAAAAAGTAGTGAAAGATTAGAACTAAAGTTTTTGTTCTTCTTGTACTAATCTTAAACTAAGCTCATTTATTATATCTGCCTCTTGATCCTGCTTACATCAGACATCATCATAAGCAGTCTTGCATCACCTGCAGAGGTCCCGGTTTGATTTCCGGGTCAGGCCAAAAACTCAGGGTAGCCCGGAGTTTGGAAGTTGGCGGTGTTTTACCCCCGTGCCTCGGTAAGCAGGTAAAGCCGTTGATCCTGAGCCTTATTTCTCTCCGGTCGTGTCAGATTGCTGTTCCATCGGGCTATGAGAGTGAAAGGAATAGAGAGTGCACCCGTGTTTGCGCACACACTTGTGCACTATAATAAGTAGCGCGCAGTCGGTTAGTCGTTGTGACTGGCCACCCTTGTCGAAAATTGTCTAGGGGGACTAATAATATTATTTGACATTAAGAGGGTGTGTTCATCATAATCAAAATTTGGCTATCAGTGAAGTATTTGCTTTATAACCTACATTTAGCCATAAAAATACAGCATGCAAACTTTTATCAGCATGATAATAATATAGCTTTGAATAATAATAATAGTAATATCAGTTTCGCATCGCTGCCGCATGCAAATGCGTAGACTAATGACGTAAACGAATCGCTATTATCATGCTTACCTCACGACCGTCAACTCAAACCTTTTCTTAAGCCAAATAGCCAACCTTTAACGCTACCTGGCCTAAACAGGGCAGTCACGCAACGCCACGGATCGGAACAAACTGTACCCCAATCACGAACATTTGTTGTATTCGTCACGTAATTGTAGAGAGTTCACGTCAATCGGCAGCACGAAGCACTCCCGTGTCGTGTAGTGAGCTCGAAAGCATTATCGCAGATGACGTCATACTAACGTAAATATGGCACGTCCAGAAACAAGTTAAACGATCTATTTAATTAAAATTACTGAAAAATATTATCTTATTCGAGTGTCAAATTTTCAGTTTGCATTACGACTGATAGAGGCGCTTTCAAAATATCATACAAATGATTACGTTATTATACGAATACTTGGACGCAATTATTCGTGATTGGGGTACAGAAATCACTTACTAGCTCTCAGTGACGTTTAGAGTGACACGGCCGACGGCAAAAATCGCTGTTAGCACTGCAAAAAGGTTAATCACATGGATTAACGCAAATGGGAGGTCGCGTGACTGTAATTGCCCTTCGGAAGGACCAAACACACAGTGTAGGATCATAATATTGAACACTTGGTGGTAATAGAACTGGGAATGAAATAGCTTTTGTGCTCGCAACGGCGGGCATTATCAACAAAGATTAAAGATGTACGCAGAAATATAACTTATAACAGAAGACAATTGTATGCACGTGCAATACTCAGGTACGTATACTCTCTATTTTATCAAAATTCAATTCAAAATGTCATTTGTTAATCTTTTTTTGTAATTTCCCAGTCACGTAAGTATTTTGTAGCGGTTTGGCTTGGCCTACGTATGCCTTCGCTATTTTTCGGAAAACAATTGACATGCGCAACGTAATTCACGACCGGTCTTAATTTTTCTTCTTTTTATTTTCTCTGTGGCCAGTCTTTCAATGAGGTATATTACCACATTGAAAGACTGTACATTTAGCTCTTTCTGGGTAATTATAGGATAGAAAATCCGTAGACAAAGGTGCTTAAGGACTCAAGGCACAAGTAAAACGATTTGCTTAAAGCCTAGTTTCCGTATTATGTAGTTTTCAATAATCGATATTCGATTATTTATTAATGCACCTTAATGCATGTAGTTTGAAAATCACCTCCACAAAGCTTTGCCCTACGGTAGTTTTCATCTTCCTTTGTTAATTTAGGAGAGTGGTTTCTGACCAGTGGTTTACTTTGTGAATGCAGAACAGTGTTATGAAAAGTGATTACACTTTCATTTAATAATGCATGCTTTCTACCTATATGAGATGGGATCCCTCGTTTCTTTTGTTTGACTGCGTTAAAAAATATAATTTAAGGATTTTGTGTTCTATTGTGACCACACAAAAATATCAGTGTCATTAAATTATTTAAAACATTTCGTAAACAAATCACAATTCAGTTTATTCACTCGGGATCATCTCAGTTTTTTTGACACAACAAATTTATCAGATCTTAATGTCACAGTTTATGACATGTTATATCCAGCGGACCTAAAGATTTTCGCGTCATACGATTTTTTTTTTCATCATTTTAAAAAAGGTTTTTCTAACTTTAATGTACTTATTACTTTTTATAAGCAAAAAGAATTTCCTTCCATGTTCAAAAAATGTTCGAAAGCATGTCAAATTGGGAAAATAATATTTTTTCGACGCAATACACGGTATCGAGGCGTGTATGGCCTACTGGTATCCAATACACTTTCATTTTTAACCCAGCTTATGTAAACGGTACTCATTTGAAATTGAAACACGTCTTTTTTTTCAACAGACGCTTTTACTCTGTGACCCTGCACAGTCCTTCGACAAAATTCAGTCGTGCCATCGACGTCATATGAACATAAATGGGTCTTACAATTTAATTGATGCTCTTCCCGACCCGCCGAAAATGTTTTACATTTCTCCATTTTCCGGTTGTTGCCAAGAGGCGGTTGCGGATGTTTAAGATAAGCCAGGGAATATTAACTGTAGGTAATGATGCTTGAAAATTATTTTTGGATCCATTTTAAATTTAAATTTCATCGAATAAAATTTTGATCTCATAACACTCTTAGGACCGATTTTTCAATGGTCAGATAAAACATACTATACTGATAAATTATAAAGCAACAGATTTAAAAAAATGTCAGTTACGTATTATTCCTGACAATAATGTGACATTTTCAAATTAGTCATATTGTATTTTGTTCAACGAATATCACTTATCTGACCATTGAAAAATTATCAAATCAAAATCAGAATATCATTTTTCATTAGAATAAATTCAAACCATTTCGAATTTGACTAGTTACTCAAAAGGCCTATATTTACATTTTTTGCTATTACATTTTAGAGGCCACAACGTGTATTTCATACAAACATGTTTTCGTATTAATGTCTGAGTATTAACTTTTGTGGTGAAGTGTACCTGCCTGTAATATTGATATCTCCGTCGGCACTTAAGAAACTTGCGAAGAGTAAAAATAACTTTATCCTCGTGTTATGCAGTCGACAGGTGAGCTGTAACTTCGCAACAACTGAAAGATAATTAATACGGAGTTAAGAAGTTCGCTTCTTTAATACTTTGATAATAAGCTTTATTTAACTAGCGGTCTCTCGCGACTTCGTCTGTTTCGTTTTCATAGGTCTAAGCGTAATGTTTCATACTTTAAACTATAGTCTTCCATGATAAATATGCTATCTAACGCAAAAATACTTTCACTAGTTCTTGATATTAGCGTGTTCAAACAAACAGACTTTTCAGATGTATAATATTATAGTAGGCATATATCATGATATTCAACTCAAAGTAAGTAAGGCCCAGTTGCGCAATCGGTAGTTAACTCAACTAATGGTGAAATTTCATTACCAACGATTGAATATTTACAGATGTGCGCGTTTTAAAGGGAAAAATGGTCTAAAAATAGCCATTCTGACATTTGGTTATGGTATTTTTTAACCATTAGTTAACTATCGATCACGCAACTGGGCCTAAATGGAACAAAGGAATTTTGTATCCATGATCTCACGGTAAATTATGTGGCCAAGAACGGAATAAATAGAAATATTTCAATGTTTATATGCACACTGACAGACTGAAATTTAAAATGGTTCGTCAATGGTCCCAAGAGAGAGGATATTCGTTATCATCATAGGCTAAACATTGATCTTGAAATTTAGATATATAGCTATAAATATTATTGAGTCCCATATAAACTCATATAAAACTCTATATTCTTTTCTGAATTTCAAAAATAAAGAGCGCTAAAACACTCACGTCTCTCAATCCCCGAAATACCTTCTAAAGCGCATATGCTGTGCGGCAAAAGAGCCATATTTCATACTGATGCTTGATTTATGCCTTGAACACCCCATCCCGATGGCGAACGAATTGATTCAATATTTCTTTCGGCGATAGTTTGGATGCATGGCAATTATGTAAGGGTTTAAAGCTATTATGAATGTTATTGGCAGTTTGTTTCTTTACCAGTTCAATGGATTTGTAACGAGCCTCTTAATTAGCTGCTATTTAATTTGGGCACATTTCATGTATGCTGATCTAAAGGTATTAAACAAACTTCTGCTGCCGAAGCCCAAGATACGTCTGATTTTTTATTTTCTCCTGCATTAAATATCCTTTAAACTTACTTAGCTATATTTTTTAGACTAAAATAATATTTTTTTTCGTTAAATTAAAAAAAATTAAAACGCCAATTTTTGTCTCAATGTTTTTCGAGCGCCACCTGGTTGTCGGTCTGTCGAGACTTCCGTCACTGGTTTAGTCTAGAGACAATAGCGAATCCATGTCGTATAAAATAATTCAAGCAGTTGTTAAGCGATTTTCTAATAACAAAATTCAACCTTAACACGTTCCGGGACACTACTCCAGACACAATAGATGTTTTATTGTTTTCACGCCTGTAGGCGGGCACTGTCCCGGAACGTGTGAACGACTTTCTAACATCATTCAACAAATTAAATAATAGACATCGGTTTTAATAGGTTTCTTTCACACACATTCACTCTGACAGTTCATAAAGTAAATAAACGCCAAGTTCGCAAGTTACAAATAAGTAAAACCTGTCGTTTTCCAATTTTCTTACAAAGCGCAGCGAACAAACTCTCGCCTTTTAAGTTTATCACCAAACGGTCTTTTGTTGTTAAATTTTCTATAGAATTTCGCGTTTCGCTCGATTTCTGCGACGATAAAAGTAAAATGCTCCTTTCTGTACCTGCGTTTGCATTACGGACAGGAAAATATCTCGTATAGAATAGAATTTCAAGGCATTTATTTAGGTAAAAAGCATTTGTAGGTATTGTTGAGTTCTAGGACACTTAACCCTTCACCACTAGTCTTAATACTAGACCCACTTAAAGCGAGGAGGGTCGGTTATTTCTGAAAAACACGTTTTCTGTTTTTGAAGTAGTTGTGACAGTGAAATTGAAATCTAATAACATTTGAAGATATACTAAGAAGCTTTACACCCATGAAATTACGATTTGAAATTGGCTCGATACAAAAAAATTCACTAAGATACGCCTTTTCGGGTAATTATAGTTTTTTCCCGGTTTCATATTAACACTAACTGATTTTATGTTATGCATGAGTCATTTACCAAAATAAAGTTCATCGATGTTTTTTTTAACACCATTTTTAACAACATTTTTTAAATGATGCTGGGCGCTTGCAATTGCCTAAAAAAGATCAACTGGGACAACCTGGCCTTATACTAGCCTTACCTACCTATTGATTGTAATTGGCTTGCTTCCAACTTCATTGAAAAAAATTACGATGCATGGGTTTACTCAGAAGACTAAACTACGATTTTAACGACTATTGGGAACCACTGTCGAAGAAAATGAGTTCCAATCTTGTCTTTTCGACATTAGTCTGTAGAAAAAATCATAATCAACATTTTCAATAGAAGTCGTGGCTTACGGCTAGTCTCTTTCACTGATGAAATACTATGTGATCGGCTATTACATTTGCTATTGTCTGTAATTGGCTAATAAACTACTAACAAACCAATCACGTTGAATTTATACCACAGAACGATTGCGATGAACATTTTAAATGCTGGATATATTCAAAGTGTCGAATAGAAACAAAATCATCACATATGCACGACTCATATAAACTCCAGTATCGGGTGAAAATGTTTTAGAAGACAAGACAACTCCACTGAAACGTGTACAATGACTGTAAAATATTCAGATCCGACGCCCCACTTATTACGCTGTAACTTCATAGGTGTTACTGAAAGAGGTTGAACATAAGAAGAGCGTTTTATTCCCTATCTTTAAGATTCAAAAAAATACAAACAGTGTTCTGCTCATAAGATATGAAATAAGAAACCATAAATTGCGCACGGGCGGGACTCGAACCTGCATCTTTCTGGGTAACCGGGCCAAATGCTCTTCCAATTTGAAATTCCAAATCAGTGAGTTGTTATTAGTACGTGTAGAGAAGTTATATCAAGCAAAAATGTGTCGCAACTTTATGACAAGAATAAGACGTATTCTTTGAAAGGAGATGTTTTCGATCTATGGCGAAAATGCCAACACCTTGTACATGTCACTAAAAATAGCTTAACTAAAGCTTAATCATTTTTAGAATGATTTTCGTCCGTAAAATATTCAATTTTTGGGTAATAAGTAACAAAAACTAATAAAATCTAGATGTATTTCATGACGTCTAATAAATCTGTCGAATACCTGTCAGCCAATAAGCTGTTTGAGCAGATTAAAAAAGATCGAAAGCGGAAAGCAAAATGACATTTCACGTAGACAGATAAACTATTTTTTTTACACGATTCGCATGTTTTTGGAGTAAGTATAGACTAAAAAGTTGCCACGGTTTTTAAAAGTTAATTATTTAAATTACCCAAAAAATGTGAATTAAATTAAAGTAACATGTCTGATTACACGTTCACAGATAAACTTTTTTTGCACGATTCGCATATTTTTGGAGTAAGTATAGACAGAAGAAGTTGCCAGGGTTTTTAAAAGTTAATTGTTTAAATTACCCAAAAATGTGAATTAAATTAAAGTAACATGTCTGATTACCTGTATTTCTAGCTATTTTTAGAGAAACCATACATGGTCTTGGAATTTTTGCAAACATCTCCTTTGAATTTTGAGCATAATACAGTTGATGACAAGTGGCGTCAATTCATAGAGCACGAAATTTGTTCACGGTGTCAGTTCCATCCGATAGTAAAAGTAGTTCGATGCATGTAGTTTTTACAGGCGTCGACATAGATAGATTTAGGATATGGACGTGAAACGGAACGTAAGGAAGGGGTCAGAGAGGAACGATGAGATAGAGTGAGAAAGGAGAAGAACGTTAAAATTTGAAAGAGGAATGCAGTAGTTAACATTATGAAAGAAAAGGATGGATGATTTGCTCAAGATTTCCAGTCCTAAATGGATCAGGAGCAACCTGTTAGGTACCTTTTCAGAAGGAATAAATATTGAAAGAATAAACTTAAGGTAGGTACCAAAATATTTTGCGCCTAGTCAACACAGTGTGAGGTGAAAAAAAAACCGGTTAAGTGCGTGTCGGACCCGCGCACTGAGGGTTCCGTGCCACCCTTAACTGAATTCAGGGTCCACTTACTTTCACTTAACGAAAACATCACAATATATTGCGACAGCATAAATAACTTTGTTTTTTATAGTGTTTGTATGAAAGACAAAGTTATATTTGCGGTTGATAAAAATGTGCAATATCTCAAAAACTACTGCTTCGATCTCCTTCAAACCAATTTTCGTTGCAAGTTTTTATTGAGATCTACATCATATATTTTTTTCAAAATTTTCACTTTCTTAGTTCAAAAGTTAGATGGGGGACGCCCATTTTACCACTTTGGAAGCGTCTATATCTCAAACCTTACACTTTTAGAAAAAATGGTTTTTGGAACCTCAATGTCATTTTGAAAGACCTATCCATAGACATCCCACACGTATAGGTTTGAGTAAAAAATATATTTTAGGTTTTAGTTTCATGTATGGGAGCCCCCCTTAAATATTATTTTTTCTTACTTTTTGTATCTGAATCGGAAAGCGATGAACAAAATACACCTACCTACCAAATTCCAGCTATAGCCACTAAAGCCAACAAAAAATACCACAAATTAATGCAGCTTACATTTCGTTCCGTCGTAAATGTCAAATTGTTACCCGCGTTTTGTAGTGTTGTTAGATTGTTTCCGATACCGCGACAGTCCAATTACTAGCTCAGGGCTGCTCTTGATGCCTATTCAAAAGAAAAAATAGCGGAAAGCAACCCTAAGAATAATTGGTACGATCTGAATGACGGAAATATTGTTGCCTATGATAGCGGTGAACTTGCTATAGTTTTTTAACTGGTCGAGCAGCTTTTATGAGGCTTGTGATTAAAAAAACTAAAAAAATCGGGTCTAAATGTGTTTTTTCTGGAACGTTCGAGATTTTCGATTCGAGCGATCCATAAGCATAATGCAATATAAAATGAAGTCAATTTAATGCAATTAAATTTAAAATACTGAATCCTGCTCATAATAATTCTAGTTGATAAAGACTAAATAAGTATTTTAACAGCAGAAGCATCAAAATAACCCTCAATAAGTTACTTAATTAATTTTGACTCCTATCTCCTCTTTTCTAGGCACAAATAGAGTTTCAATGGCAAAATAAGTACTAAATTCAGTTTACGCTGCAAATACTGAATTTGAACATTTTCCTGTACCTTTTGCAGGTTCCAAGGCACCTACCTATTAAACGGTTTGAAAGCAGACTTTAAAATTTGTTTTGCTTTTCAAGACTGGTCTTTCTGTGTTAGAAATAGAGTGTACAGTGTTGGCATGTAAGTCTTGTAAGTGTGCCAATCTATTTCGAGGCAGGACAGCCAATTTCGTCGTCCTGGCGTTTGAGTGGTTTCAATGGCTCCTGCGCGTTTGTGAGATAATATAAAAATATATATGGTGCATTTGGTTTGGTTCATTAAAATAAATGTGCTTTTGTAACGTGAAAATGTTTGGTACTCTCATTGTTAGGACCTCATCTGAAGATGTTTTGTATTATTTCTCTAGTGATACTTCAGTTTTATTTGATTTATTTTGTAGCATAGTTGCAGTTACAAATTGCTACTTTATCTAACTGGGATTTTAACAACTTGCTGCTTTTGGTAAAAAATTGTACTTCAGCTTCTTTTGTTACATTATAGTAAATCACTATCATCGATAAGGCACTTACGTTATTTTTGCAGACCCTTAGTTCATGGGGTCCCCTTTAATCGGTCACTATATCGCATCCGCTGCAGATGGCGTTCTATTTGATGGGTTATTGCTTCCATATTATTTCATGATCGTTATTTCCTAAAATATCGCCTTCTTCCTTTCAATATATTGGAATGAGCAGTTGGCTATATAAACAATATTGATATTCTACATATCAATGTGCAAACTGTTATCCTCAACACTATATTTTGAGGTTGCTAAATTCATAACAGCGGAATAATATAATCAATTGCCAACAAATATATTTTGTCACTATATTTATTAATAACAAACAAGAAAAAATTAAAACTAAGACATGCAACAATAAAAAAAATAAGACTACCCTACCCTTTGTCACTGGAATTAAAGAAATATCATATTTATGTGCAACATTGCACTTTAAAATGTAAAAGAGTGGTAAAACTTCCAAGAATGTGCATTATGAAAAAAGCAACATTATCAAGCAAGTTGAAGAAACTATTTAGTAGCCGCTACATCAACCTCAAACCGCAACTATTAAAATAATATCCATCCAAGATAAAGTTAAGAATCTTGCCCCGGGGTCCGAACTAAAATAAGAAGATAATTCACTGATAGATTATGAAAATTCCTGTAATATCCTTGGCCGCCATGAAATACCGAAAGTTAGAAGTTCTCGATCGGACGGAAATGAATTCCACTTTAGTCTAATGAAAATTCTTTGAACCTCGGATAAGCACCGAAATTTTGAAACTTTAATATTTGAAGGTTGCCGTCACTATTAAGGAGAATAGCACTGTGTCAAATATAAGCGAGTAACTCGATATTTTTATTGATAGCTGTACATAAATAGAGAGTCATCAAACTATCAAACATATTTTTTGAAAGCTTCTGCAGTAAAAACAGAAGTAGATGATGGAGCTTATCGATATGTAAATAAGGGCGATATGCCTTAACTTAAACTACTGTATAAAGAACAACTACAGCATAGAGGTATTACGTATTAGAGGTGTTATATTAGACCATTGAGACGACCATAGTTAAAAATATCATACCCACGGTGAAAATGGGATCAAAGATTTTATACGAATTAAGATACGAATACACTAGATGACAAAATTAAATGTCCCGCGCGCGACACGTATCGCTGGTAACGTCAGGTAAAGTTGCGAGACGATGCATGGATAACAGCACGACTAGGTAAACTCTGGGGTATCTTGTGCAGTTATAATAAATACTAGTTTTGAAAAAAAAAGTGTAACTTGATGTGCTGGTGACTGTAGATACACCTAAAGTCAATTTATGGTCATTATGCACTCAAATAAAGTGGCGCCAAACGCCCGCTAATCGCCACTGTAACCGAGGCCTAAGTGACATGGCAAATTCGAGCATAATTTATTCAAGCATCTTAAAAGCCCCGGCTTAGGTGACCTTATACCGATTCGCTTGTTCAAGTTCGCCGATTACATTTTAAAGTTGAAACGTTAATAAGATAAGTGACAGTCTAATTTTAGTATTTTATGGGGTTTTAACTTTTAAAGGAAAAAGAAATGCGTTACGGAGAAACAGGAACGCACACAGGTTCTTTCTGCGTAGATCGGAACTTTTTCAAATATTAACGAGTGAAAGTGTTAATTTGTCTACCTTTAGTGACCATAGATGCAGATGTGTATTCGAAATATCAGGTTTAATAAATTGCAAAACAATCCGTTAACTTTTATAATACTTATGTTGCGTTCTGACTTCTGAGTTAGCAGGTCATATAATTTGCACCAGACGGGCCAATATTGGGTTTTGTTTGAAATAAGACCGGATCCTTTTAAGAGGCGATGGGGCGCTCATTGGCGACATTTTCGAGCCCATAATGTACTATCTAAAAGACACACACTATAGAGGTAATTGTTTTTTTTATGTTCTAAAAATAAAATTCCTTTAATGTTTTTAAGAGTTATACGTTCTTGTTCTTAACTAAAAATAATAAAATCACTAAAAACACTTAATACTGGGGAGACCTAAATACGCACAGTTGTTGAGCAAAAATATATTTCTCACAAAAAATCTTCAAAATTATTCAACGATTCGTTACTTTACGTCGATGCGTGCAAGAAACGCGTACAATGTCGTTCCAAAAATACGCACATGATCACAAACCGAATAAATACATAGAAATACAAATCCAAGCCGAGACGTTACCATTCAATCGGCCGCAAGTGTACGAAATGTATGCGCATACATTTCCCCTCGTTAGTCCCATTTTTCGGCAAATTAAAACCCTAGATGTAGGCACTGAGTTTATCTTATAAGGTCAGCTCATTTAAGTGACAATATTTTAAAGGCCGATTCAGCACAATAAATTAATATTTTTTGGTAGAAAACACTTCGGGGGTCTATCCGCTAGTTTTTGAGAAAATTTGAGATTAAGGTAGTAATTTTTTTTTCAGATATTTTTGTTTATTAATTAAGGTTAAAATTAGAGAAATATAAGGTTTGGGCATTGAATTGAGATAGGCGAAGCCGATGATGTAGTTAAATTGGTTAAATTTTTAAATTGTTAGGGAGCTGTTTTAAATAATGATATTGTCATTGTTCAGGAAAATTATAAAAATTAAAATTTCGATTTTCCAAAATATAATAATTGTGTTTTGTTTATATGATGTATGACACGGGGTTCGATTCCTTGTCTGACACAGTTGCCTTTTACTAGTGCAATCTATACTATATACTATAATATTATAAAGCTGAAGAGTTTGTTTGTTTGTTTGTTTGTTTGAACGCGCTAATCTCCGAAACTACTGGTTCGAATTGAATAATTCTTTTTGTGTTGGATAGTCCAGTTATCGAGGAAGGCTATAGGCTATATAACATCACGCTACGACCAATAGGAGCAAATATATAGTGGTAAATGTGTAAAAAACGGGAGAAAGAAGTCACTATTCCACGCGGACGAAGTCGCGGGCAAAAGCTAGTTTATAATAAATTTATTTGATGTTGCCAACAAATATTTTTGGTACACAATTATGTTTTTTATTATAATTTTTATTATGTATGTATTGTTGTGTATCAAATAAATGTTTCTTTCTTTTTTTCTTTCTTTCTTTCAAAATGTTGACAAGGAATCAAAGCAAGGTCTTATAAATACGCTGTCATCTCACAAGATTTTATAAATATCTGAGGCCTTACTCTGCAATACATGATTGCGTTTCCCAATCTAGCCGTCCTTGTCGCTCATACAAGGATGGCCTTGTGAGGGAAAGAGATGGCGGTATTCAAAAATCTTGGCAAAGACTCAAGAGTACGGCCCCTGAACTAAAACGCTGAAAACACAGAAAACAACTCTTGTTAAAAAAAAACAATAGGCTAGATTAATTTAAATGAAGTTTATATTCAGAGAAATCTATATTCAGTGTCTACTTTCATAGATTGCTCGATAGAATTGAGTATTTTTTTAACTTTACTCTTTATTGGAATTTCGTATTGACTCTTGATTCGATACGTGTCAAGTACCACTAAGCATAATCTAAAAACGCTGAGAGCCTTACTAACTGGAGCAAACAAAGCTAACTTTATTCGGTACAAATAGAATTTAAGAGAATATTTATACTTAACTATCTAAAAATATTTGTTTTAATAGTTGCAATTTGAATAGGACGTCCACCGACAAGATGAACAGACGACTTTGTGAAGATCGCAGGATCACACTGGATACAGACCGCATGTGATAGGTTGATGTGGAAAACTGAGGGGACGGCCTATGTTCAGCAGTGGACGTCCTTTGGCTGATAATGATGATGATGATGATAATCAAAACCTTTTACAAGCACATACGTTCGTTACGGTATCCCAGTACCAATGCCCATACCTAAAACAGATACTTCGATTTTCCTCAATCGAGGAAACTATGTTGCGAATGAGTAAGTCGAGTTACCACGGTATTATAACAGTGTTAGGGCGGAAACATACGGGAGAAAACCTTTACTAAATTTTGAAAGAAAGAAGAAAGAAAAGTAATTTATTTGGTACACTACAAAAGTACAAAAATAAACAATATAAAAAATTCAATTAAAACATTTATAGGTAGTGAAACCAAATTGGTTTCCACTCAGATTTATTGCCATGGCAAGCCATGACGCTGGTTTTCAGTGGATACCATTGAGGTTGAGATGTCACCACCAAACCATATTAAAATTAAAACAAAGGAAAACTTAAAAAAAATCCAAAAATGAAATGCTATGCTTACATACTAGGTATTATTAAATAACAAATCAGTCTCAAAAACAATAAAAACGCGTGCGTGCGCGTGCGTGTGTGTGTGTATATGTGTGTGTGTGTGTGCGTGTGTGTGTGCGTGTGTGTGTGCGTGCGTGTGTGTGTGTGTGTGTGTGTGTGTGTGTGTGTGTGTGTGTGTGTGTGTTTGTGTGTGAAACGGCTGTTTAATTTTTGACCTTTTGGCTCTCGATTAGAAAAACTCTAAGACGGTGTTTAAAGGAAACTAAACAATTGACAACAGCTTACATCACGATGTATTTCCAAAAACTTTGAGATAAACCATAACAAGATATAAAGTAAAGTTAAATTAGCCTGCTGCTGCAGCTACTGCTGGGCAAAGGCCTGACCTCAAATGTGAGGTAGCATGAGTCATACTCCACCACGCGGGCTCAGTGCGGATTGGCGGAGGGGTGTTTGCAAGGCAAGCGACTAACCTTGCTGTCAGATTCTATTAAGTCGCCCATAGGGCCTCTGACTAGGCTTAACGACTAATACCAACCCATATTAGCCGGGACCAACTGCTTAACGTGCCTTCCGAAGCACGGAGATGCTGATGATGATTTCATAACCCAAATTAATATAACAGTGAATAAGTAGCATACACTCGATAGTAGCTTAATATTATTCGTGTTCAGACCCGTCAATCACGTCTTATTCTCATTGTTTTGCAACGCGAAAGTTTAAAATGTTACATTAGCCATAAAACTATAATTTTATCTAGGTTTCCTTAAACTGAACGAAAGCAGAAATTATATTACAAATATTATTGACACATTCGCTCTTTGCAAAAAATTGTGAACATGTCGCTCATTTATCGTTTAATCCATCCCTTCGTTATAAATTAAAATACAAAACAATCCATAACTACGCAAAAGTATGATGCTTCTGGTCTAGTCTTATTCTCTTAATACAATAAAGCATCGAGAAAAATAACTTATGGAAAAAAATAACAAATATAACTAAGCTGGTACGCTCCAATTTCACACACGTATTTTTCCAAACATATTGAACTGTAGCAAGTGAGTACACCGAAAACTTTTGGTACGTTGCGTTACGGAAAAATGAACGCAAAAGTTTGATGAGATCGTAAGACGGTAAACACCGCGGATATAATGTTACTCGTTATAGTGCCAGTCTCTGAGTTTAGTTATGTACAATCAGTCTTTGGCGCTTATAACCACTTTCAAACGAGAATTCTTGCAAATCCAACACTAGAACGAACGTCACATAAAAAACGCGATGTGCGATTTTGGCTCTTACGGTGGTTCAGTCCACCTATGCATGGACAACAACACGTCAAGGTAAACACTGCGGCATCTTATGCAGTTGTAATAAGGGCTAGTATGCAACAAAAGTGGGCACCCTGATGTGCTGGCAACTGTACAACATTATTTGGGTAGTAAAGTATTTTCAATAAATAATAGCCTAAGTGATAAATAAATAATACCTTCTTGGTTTATGATATCTCCCACTTTCACCATAATTTTTGAAAGCGCATCAATTTTATCGCAAACAGTGGACTTTAACGTGTTTGCGTAACACTAGCAACACCGATATATCGCTCTAACGACCACTCCTGATCGCTCCTCGTAATTATTTACTGCTCGTAAAGAAACTCGCAAAAATAATACGGTTTCATGTGCTTTATTTATGGACACTAACTATAGTTTAATTAGTGGAATTAATGAGGATCTAGCTTGATTGATTCATGGGTTTTAATTTACGTTGCTTTACCTAGGTAAAGTAGTATTAGTATACGTGCAGTAGCATTTATTTTATAGCTATAAATGCTACTGCTAGATAACTGCTAGTATCGTTTTAAGGAGAAATTCAAAATGTTTTTTTTTTCTAAGGGGCATTTCTAACAGATGCTATCGTGATGTTCCCCTAAGGCTAAGATTGCATCAGTAAGTGACTATCCCACATGCTCCCCATCCCAACTCTAAAACACTAACGTGACTTAAACCGTCCAACAGTGTTCAATCATACAGCTATCAATTTTATATCAGCCCCGATCACAGCAGAATATTAAATTCGAACAGAGCTCAAGCTGCAGATAAATCCATAAGCTTCCATACTCTGGCTTACGGAAACTTGTTGGCCAACTAAAAGTTTAACTTCAAAAGCTTAAGCAGCGTTAAGCCGTAAATCCTGTTGTGCATTAATAATTAACTGAGGAAACATTACATGGTCCTGTTTCCATTGAGTATGTGTAAACAATACTCGAGAGTTGGGATGGGATCGAATGTAAAGTTATTCTCGTATTTATCATCTTTGCCGGATGCTCAAAAAATAATATATAATCGTTCAGTATTCAAAAGCTAAATAGACTATCCACGTGGTATGAAATCAAGGACTGATACAATCCTTTTCAAAAATCTAATTTCAAGTTGTAGCATTTACCTCATATTTTAAGACGTGCATATAACAAACCAAAAATATTATTGTTTGTATCTAACCGATAAATTCAAATTACTTTAAGCAAACGTGCTGAAAGTAACTTAACAAATCGAATGTTTGCTTTAAAAAAGTGGAATTTCAAAACTGAGAACACCTTTTTCGTTTAACGTAAACAAATCCAAACAAACGCAAATGAGTAAGTAACTTGACCATTGTTATACGAATACCTACCTAAGCCTCATTCCTATTGTACGCATCACATACATTAATCATACATTTTAATTCCGCAAACCGTACTTCTTCAGCTTGGAGGCTTTCAAAAAGCCACTGGCTATGACAAAATACGTCTTTCAAGAAACCTAAGGGTCTAAAAGGTCCGTCTTTTCACTCGCCCGAATAGAGTAATTACATGAAGAGGGTTCTTTACGAAAAAGCCCTAATTTCTGCCGATAAAAATACCTACTCCGAGGCTTATTTGCTGCTTCTAAGTCAACGGTTTTAATCAAATCTTTATGCTTTTCCTTATGCGTTCTGTACAGTGAATTCTATTCATTTGTAGGGGTTTTGATATTTTAAAAATAATAAATGCATCACACACGTGATATTATATTGAAAACTACTTTATTTTTGCTGTATTCTAATGTGAAATCATCAAATCAAATCAATCATTTATTTCCTGAGAATACATCTATAATCTACTGGAAGTGGAGTGTGGCGTCTTTATTTTATGAATGGGAAGTTGTAATTTTAGCTTTCATGGCTCTTTTGTACGGAGATACCTTAAAATTAGGATGTATGAGAATAATTCGTCAAAATTTAACGTGTTTGTAACAAAACATTAGGGCTGAAATGGCAGCAATATCGAAGTACTAATCTTCGTTCCAGATTATAAGATTGCCAGCTACATTTAGATAACTTAAGCAATTCAATTTTCATTTCTTATTCTAATAAGCTACAGGAAAAACATACTAAATTAATTGTTCTCCTTGTTTTACTGAACATACAAATATCCGATGCTCTTTTTGACACGTTGTGTTTCGGTCCTTTCAAAGTACTCTCATAATATTATTTGCAATGTGTTACGTAATAACTAAAGGGCCCTAATTCCGCTAATTGTAGTCACTGAGTTGTACTACAGCTATAATATCAAATGCTCTTGATATAGCTCGCTATTCTGACCGCAGCGTGTCACCTTTCAATGTTGCTGACTTTAATCACGCGATGTGTTACCATAGCACTACTGTAGTCCAACACATGTCCAAAAGTAGATGGCGAAAATACGCGAATTGACGCCCAGCTATTGCTTTGCGGTAGCGATATCGTTCGTCGGGACAGAAGTAACAAATGACGGGAGCATAAATAAAGCGATGCAGCTGCGGACTGCGTTTCCCATTTATTTGCTTGTCTTACAGTACTGGCTACGATTGCGACTAAAAGTTTTATATTGTTCATAGAAGAAGGTTGAGAAATTTTATTGCAAACTAGCGGTCTCTCCCGTTTTGAGTTAGCTCCCTCTTTACCTGTCGCAGGGTGGTATTTTATAGCCACAATTCTTCTCCGTTAATAAGGTATCCAAAACAAAAAGATTTTTAATTGTTCCAAAAGTTTCTGAGATAAGCGCGTTCAAACAAACAATATCTTCAGCTTTATAATATTAAGTAAAGATGAAAATTACAAGTATGCGACTTTTGAATTGACCTTTCTAAATATTAAAAAAAAACTTTTATTTCAGGTAGGTACTTATTGCCCCATATCGAATACAATTTTAACATTATTGTCAAAATATTGAAATACTGAATTAAATTGAATTAAATTAAATTATAAATTAAAGTTAAAAATAAATAGTTAAATTTCATCGATAATGAAATGTAACATAAGTACATTTTGGTAATCTCAGAATAATCAGTAACAAACAATGTCAAACATATTTCATATTATTATATTATATATATTATATTATATTGCTTCAGATATATTACGTACCACTCTAAGTAAGGCAGTGTCGTGGCAGTAAGAAGTGTATCACTACGTGATATTAAACTAGCCTATAAGATTATACACAAAACTAAAAGTAATAACTCTGTAGCACTAGGAAGGCCTATAAAACTTTAACGCGAACTCAAATCTGCCTCGGATGAAGCTGAAATACAACTATGCAAATAGGTAAATAACTCACATCTGAACGCGATATTTATGTGTGCCACGTTCATTACGAGTGACACAGTGCACTGTAGATATCAAACTCTATAAAGGTTGGTACACACCGGGCTCCAATTCGGATGCAAGCAAGTCTCAACTTTAGCCTTCAACCTAACCTATACTGTACTTAATTTATCTCTTTTTAACCCTAGACGTAACAAGAGAGGGATGTTATAAGTTTAACGTGTCTTTGTTATCGAAGCTCCCAAACGAATGAACCAAATTTCGTTTTTTTTTTGCGTCATAGATAATTTTATCCCGTTGTGTTGTTATGTTTCATGAAAATGTATTCAATTATTATTTATAAATCATCGTTATTTTTTTCTAGTTTCTAATATAAAATAAAATAAGATCGATGCGAAATTTGGTACCGTGTTACTACAATGATATTGAAAGTATAATTATGGTAAGGTAACCATGACATGATCAGCCGATTGAAGATCATAAGCTCTTTAATAATTGAGGGTTTCTAAAATTTTAATTTTACTTTATTTTACTATATACTGGTGTCACACATATAAACTATTAGTATTATTTGAAGTATATGTAGAGTTATTACCCTCAACTCCTCCAAAATGTGCTTATAATGTCAATTAAATTAAGTCTTTCGACTACGTCTAATGTTTATTTCGCTTCCGTAGTTCTGCCATCCCTTAATATACACAATTCGTCACATTTATTATTAAAAAAAAAAAACGTAATAGTAGGTAACTGCAACTTCAATTCATTATAGTTATCGGGTCGACCACGTGTGTCAGCTACACAAGCATCGGTTGCCGTAAGCTATTGCAGCGGTATCGCAAACCCCAGACCGCAACTAGTGACTGGTATAAAACGCTGTTTTAGCTGTGAAACATACTTTTTAATGTGGAGAAAAATAAAACTTTTCATTATAATTATCAGCCAAAGTCAACGTCTACTGCTGAACATAGGCCTCTTTCGAGATTTGCTACAGCAACCGACTTAATTTTAAAAATACAGTAATATAACGTCACGCAATGACGTATCCATAAGAGACCAAGAATTTCGCGCGGTTGGACCGACGGCACGGTAGCTCAATTGGAAGAGCAGTTGGCCCGGTTAGCCAGAAAGATGCTGGTTCGAGTCCCGCCCGTGCGCAGTTTTTCGTTTCTTATTTCATCTTTTCAGAATAAAATACAGTAATAGTGCACTAACAGACGACCGTTTCTTGACGACTGTAGCCGACGACAAGTCGACAGCGGCTATGTCGACGGCGCCTTGACGACTAACGCTGACTTCTTATTTCTGTCCAAAATTTAAATACAAAGATTAATGAAATATACACATAGTTTTCACGAAACATTCAGTTTATATTTACATATAAATGTGATGTAGGCACATAGTTATAACCACAGAGAAAGAAAAAAATCTTCGCTTTAAAAAGAGCGTGCTACTTAGTGAAATTCTATAGGATTTGACAGCGAAAGACCTTATGACAGCGAGACCGTTTTCTAAGAAATAATGGATTTAGTGGAAACGTCAAGTTTCCGTCGCTGGAATTTTTCAAAAATTATGAATGGATAAAGTTATAATTTAAGTTTTATTTAACAATTACAGATGAAATGGCTTGTGCTTTCAGCAACTGTGAAGTGCGCCGAGGATACCATCCCGAAAATCATACTTTTCACCAGTAAATACGAATCATTGATAAAAAATTTAAATCAAAATTTTATAAAATTTGTGAGTGAAATCGACTCCGATGCCAAATTGTACAATAAATTTAGGACTTCCTTTGTGATTTGCAGCCATATATCAAAGTTTCCAATAGAATAATTCAGGTATTTTCAGTAAAATAAGAAACCGTTTCTTTACACTAGGGCTTGACTAAATGATGACGTCATCAGTATCGATAAATTTTTTGACTGATTTTTTTAGGTAACCGTAATTCTTGCACAGCTTCTTCTCAGCACTGGCCCACACAACTGTCCCGAAGCTGTGCTGTGGTTAGGTCTATGTTGGAACGTGTATAAGTGCTTCTAGCAAATCTTCATACATAAATAAATAAATATGTATTTTAAAAAAATGATGTTGTCTTGTTTATCAAATAAAAAGTATTATGTTACTAAAAGTGCATTAATTTAATTATTTTTGTTTCAATTTACATGATTTATCGTAACCTCGTCGATAAAACTTGGACCACCATAAGATACACATCACTATTGAACGCACACATGTAAAGTAACTTTTTGGTTTCGCTGAAAATCCGCGTTTGTCATTCTATACTATACTACATTCTATGGTTATAACTATGTATTTTTGTTTTGAGCAAATAAATGTTGTTTTTTCTATCATGTTAGAAATCTAGCCTTTTAATACTAACCGCAGGTGAAGTGTCGCTCAAATGTCGAAGTAATATGGAAAGCGATGATCCTCGTACGTACTAAACTAGTTATTGTAATGAAAGTTTAAATGTACTAATGAGCAGGGAGGTTGTTAACGTAATTATATTTATCACTGAAATTTTTGTGGTTTTTGTGTTGGAAATACTCAGATACAGTTCGGAGTCAGAAAGTGTTGATTTCACACACCCCAGTGCTTCGGAAAACAAGTTAAGCCGTTGGTCCTGCGCCTGATCTCTCACCAGTCATGTCGAACATGCCGACTTACCGAACCATTACGAATGAAGGAACATAGACTATGGTAATTCTGTATCAATTATTTACTTGATGTCTTTCTTAATTCTTCAGCTTCCCGTCAGCAAAATCCAGCTGCTAACTAGTACCTGCATACTCGTACTTTGGTAATTTAATTACAGTTAATAAAAATGTATTTAAGGCTCAGATATTCCATTTTTACGATGTTTCGATTGAGTTTAAACATGGAAACACTAATTATTTAAATCTCGAATCTATATATGTTATAGAAGAAGATTACTAGAAAGCTGGATTGTGGTTGGAAACACGATTGTAATTACTTTGCTCGATAATAATTGCCTCAGAAGTGGGCCCCTTTTTTTTCGTATTTTCTATGTAGTTTTCAAATTATTGGACTTATATTTATGAAAATCACATATTTTAGTAGGTAATTCCATTCTACACATATACATGTTAAAATGATTTCAAAATGTTTGTTATTTAGATCAGAATAACGAAATATCTAAAAACACTTTATTTGACCTATTTCGACTTTTTTGATTTTGATTTGCTCAAGCTACACAGATGTGAGGAACAGGGGATTATAAGAATATACATTTTGACCACATAAGTGAGATCTCAGCTATGAATCAAATGATTTTTTTTAGTTTTTATCGGTGTTATGTTCAGGCAAAGAAAGGTCCATTTTTTTCATTAGTCTGTATTCTTTCTTACAAGCAGCAAATTCTTCCAATTGTCTTTTTAAGATTACTTTAGACACCAAAGATGTTTAGGGCGTCCAATCGTTTTTTTCCAGTTTTATTAACATTTTCATTCATAAAACACTGATTTAGTGATTCTCACACTTGTGACGATGGTGATTCGCGCAACGACTTTGACGCAACAGTTGATCGTCGTGTCATCTCTGTTCTATACATGCAAGCAGAAATAGCGCTATCTTTTTATTCAAATGACAAGCACGAGATACCATTTCCTCATTCCCCTTGACGCCACTGCGAACGCTGGACCTATGTCAATTTTTGCAATTTTATTTGCGTACTTAATTACGTAAAACACCTAAGAACTAATAATAGCTAATTTCGCCGCGCCGCGTCACGCTCAGTTGGATCAGCACCAGTCTTATACTAATCAAAGGTCGCGAGTTCAAATCGGGGGTATCATGAATATTTTTCTACATTTTTTTTTTTTCTACATAGTCACAATATTTTTTTAGAAAACGAAATAAGTATTTATTTTAATTTTTGGACATTTTAACGTTTCAAATAAAAAAAAATTAAAATAAAAACTAATTAAATTTTTAGGTTTTTTTTTAAAGTAGCAAATCCTATTAAAAAAACTACATAACAATGAAAATAAATTTCAAAAAGAAAATTAGTATCAAAAACATCATCACCATGCGGATAAATCTCCTCAATGCCATGAGGATGGAACCCCCAACATCTACGTGTTAAGCAAAATAAAAAGAGAAAGGCTGTAGCGACATACTTAATTGTTGTGAATAAATGAACTATATTTTTGTACCAATCGTAGAGATGAATCCGTTTCTATAGTAACAATATAAACAAAAAGCATTAAACACTCATGTCAAATTATTGTAGTTTTGAACATTTTCTCTATTTGGAAAAATCAGAGCTAAACCATAACTGTAGGTTTAGCAGTAATCTCAAATGCTAAAGCTGTGCCCTGGTGACTCTAGTATATTGGAGACGAGAAAATATTATATGAATTTGAGGGAGGGAGAAAATTATTAGGTGATAGGTCTATATTAATTTTATTTATTTATTTACATCCAGACTCCTGTGACAAAATACAAACATTGGAGGTTAAGTTAAGGTCGGTCTAGCTCTCTTCGTGTATGGAACTCAGGTTTCCATGTTATTTACGTACGTACGTACACATTTTCTGAATCGTGTAGTAATAATGCATTGACTATCTATCTCTTATTTGGTGACATGGACTTGAGCGACGAACATGGAGATTACTCAGTATAATCCAATTATATTTGCATTCAGAAATGTCAAATCTGAATAATTTTTTCAATTTTGTTCTGTCGAAAATGTGTGGAGACTGTCTTAATTTTATTTTTATAACCGTTCCTCAAATTGCTGTTACTGAATATCCAAAACAACTTTGGTGTTTGTGTTGTGACACATAATAATTCTATTAATCTTGTAGTTAGCGCCAAATGACGCTTCGGGGTCACGAAGGGTTCCGTACCATTATCTATGAAAATGGCATAAACATCATAATAATATCTGTTGTCAGGGAGTCCCATACAAAAGATATGAAGTCCTAATAATGGGGCAGCCCCTCATTATTATCATTATCAGAGTAGATAAGTTGTATGAGAGCAACCTGAAAAAAAAAACTGTTTTTTAAGTTTTTGTTTTTTCAACGGCAACATGAATACATCCTTCCTGAAAATTTCAACTGTCTTACTATCACGATTCATGAGATAAACCCTGGTGTTGCCCTTTCGGTGTAGGAACTCATGCTCATCATAATTCATTCCTTGTAGGGAGGTGTCCCAAAAATATTTTTAAATACATATTTTAGGCGGTGTGATTAGGATATAAAGAAACCCATGCCAAATTACAGTTTTATAGTAAAAAAGGTCTATAAGCTAGACTACAAAAAGTCAAACATGGCAAAACCATATATGGTTTATCAAAGTAATTGTGTGGGTGCGGTGCTCTAATTAACAAACCTAGACAGTTGAAATATGGCATCTAGCTAGGTAATAATGTGTAAGCGAAGGAAAAAATCTGAAAACAAAAGAAAGTTTTTTAATTGTAGGGTCTGAAACCGTTATAATTAAGTGGATGGAAGCTTGCACAAAATATGTATTAATGATTTATGAATAAGCAAATAAATATTTCTATAAAAAGTTATGATATCCCAACAAAAACATCAATGTGAAAAATGATAGCCAAGTTCAATGCTCAGTATATTTGATAGTGAACTTCGCCGAAAAAAGTATTGCATCTAAATGAGAGATTACTACTAACTACTTTTGCCTTACTATTTTCTTACTTTCTAACACATGATAGTCAAGTCATTTTTATAGTTCAGGCTGATATTAAGCGAGTATTTTAAGCGTGGTGTGGGTGACCTCGATAGTAATTACTTTAAACCATTAATTTACTTGAACCATTTCACGGGACATCCAAAATATACGCGGGCGACGTCGCGGGAGACGACTAGTAAATAAAAAACTTTGATATTATTAAAGGATTACTGAAACGATAAAGAAACCTTTGTCTTTAATTTAGCTTTCCATATTTGTAATGTTAAACGGAAGCGTGAAACATACTGCGCAGACCCTAGATAAACTGGGAACAGGGCAAGAGAATGATGATGATGATTTGAAATGTTATGAATTTCAGTGTGTAAAAAAAAAACCATGACAAAATTCTCGTGATGGGTGAACTTTGACTTATATACCTACTGGTTTGTACGGAACCCTAAATTTGAAGTGCCATATCTGTAATGGTCTTCAGTCATCATCAATTGGAAGACTGATGGAAGATAGTAGTGAGACTATAACTGTGTCGACAAAAAGGATCTTAATATAAACCACCTAAATGTTATTACATTACATTTCCTACACCTATGGGTTGGCTGGAAGAGGTATCTTTTAGGGATAAGCCCACCTTTGTTCACATTGTGACTTCTTGTACCTATTTTCTGTACATCTTATAAGTGCAATAAAGAATATAATAAATGTTATCGGATATTCTTTCTTGTTTTTATAATGGTTACAGGTTGCTGGCATAAAGTGCTGACCAGTCGTGTGAGAATGAAATGCCACTCTTTGCGTTCCTTGTTCTTTCGATAAACGTTTAGACTAAAAAGCATGTATGGTGTACTAAAGAAACCATTTTGTAAAAGTTCTTAGGGGTTCTGCTAGATGGCGTGGGTATGTTACTTACATGAAGTATATTATTCAAGAAAATTTTGTTCCTTAAATAAACACTAGATGGCTTAATTATACACGAGATTTGTAAGACAAAGTTGACAGAAAAAGTTTTGTGCGGGGGTGCTGGTGGGGGAAGCGCCCCGCACTTTTAACAAGGGGGCGGGGCTTATGAGATAATTTGACGGAATAAGACGGCCTTAAGTACAGCCATAATAATTACAAAGAGACAGATCTACTATTCCTTTTTGAAGATCTCAGCATGAAATAGGTAACAGCCTAACGTATAATTCAGGTGAAACTGTCCTGTTGAACGAATTGAATGTAAATAGATTCAATATCAAACGAGAATTCACAACAATGTGGTTTAAATTCAATGTTGGCAACATTCAAAAACATTTCCAATTACGCACTGGGAACCTCTTTGCTGTTCAAATCGGGTATTGAATATTTAATCTGTCATTTCCTATTTTGAAAATGAACCAATAAGGCAAAATTGATAAGACTGCGCTTTCAAAATTATTTCAAAATTGTGCCCTAGTTAGGCAAATAAGTAAGATAAGTAAGATTCTAGATTTGAGAATCTTGTTAAGTCGCTGCGGAAATCCGTAGGCCCTTTGTTCAGCAGTAGACGTCATTTGGCTAGTTATGATGATATAAACAATACAACACAAGGTGGACAGACGACCTTGTAAAGATCGCAGGATCACATTGGTGCAGACCGCTTGCGATCGCTTGATGTGGAAAACTGTGAGGAAGGCCGAAGGCCTATGTTCAGCAGTGGACGTCCTTTGGCTGATAATGATGATGATGAAGATGAAATAAACAATCATAATCTAATCACAAAGCAATTTTAGATTTCAAACTTGGTATTTAAGTGGTATTTATTTAATTACCATACGAAATTGAACAAAGAAATGAAGATATAAAGGCTTACAGCCCGTTTCACATGTCCTAATTAGTTCTGGTTACCGAAATCTGTCCAATACCTTATACGGAATGACGTTCCATATCAATTATTCGTTTTTGACGATGGTGAAACATGCCTAATCAAACTTTTTATAACTGAAGTATACAGCCTCTTTATGACACACGCTATTGAACATACATAAAAGGAAAATACTTCATTTCTTCCCCTCTTAAAACGGGACCCCTCTATTGTTATGTCAAAAGTTTTACATCCTATTTAGTTGCCTTGCAACCGTAAAAAGTTTTTTCCTCCTATTTGGTGACAATTTTGTCAAATAAAACAATAATAAGGATGAAGAAGTTTTGTTTACCAATAGCTAAATAAATGTCATTAGAGTTTAATGTCGTATTATTTTCATCTTTGTAATATATTGCAACCAAAACCTATTCGATTTCAAGGTTATGAATAACAATGATAAATATTTTCATAACGGCAACAAAATGATAGCTAGTTACCGTAAGAGAAACTCACGGCTTTAAGTATCATAAATAACTCATTTTGTTTACAGATTTTGTAATACATCCGAGTGTATTCAACGATAATATCGTCATTAATTTATTAAGATACTTGAATATCTTACAAAAATAACTAATAGACCTGCAAGTGAAATGTAACAACACAAAATTGCACAGCTTACCATTTGAGTATTTGCAAAAACCAAATTCAGTGTCCAGTGCTGACACGCAGTATATTCACTATTCAGTCCACATCGCACAGTTTGAATTCAATTCCGCCTAGCCGTTAGCTAAACCACTACAGATTAAAAATGTTATTTGCCAAAACATACGCCATGCTACGCCGGCTCGCGCGAAAATTCGTAGCGTGGTCGCGTCCGAACGCTACGGATGATCGTAGCATACTGCCTGCCTACTACGAAATGCTACGGATTCGGCTACAAATAATACCGTTTTGTATTTACGTAGCTACCTCATGGCAAATGTTTGGCAATCGTTCGTTCCGCGCCAATGATTCGCAAAGGGGTTCCAAATGGTATCACTTATCGGACTTGGAATTACGATTACTGACCACTAGCGCCATCTTTTGGCTGTGCCGGAAAGTGGCGTTAAAACACAGCGACAAGTTTGTGAGGACCATTCGCACTTTGTTATGGTCTATTTACAATTGAATACAATAACGTATAATATATTTACACCGACATCAAAAAGGAGGAGGTTCTCAATTCGACTATATGATTTTTGTGTATTTATTACCTCATACATATCTCAGTCAGAAAAAAAAAGCTGCAAAGAAGTAGCCACAGCTGTAACTATTTATTAATCTTTGCTACAACTTACTCTCATGTTCTTTTAGAAAGTTAGCTATCGCGACAAATTCAAATAAATACTTCTTTTTCGCACCTTGAAACAAATTCTGAATTCGACATTATCAGCTTTTAGAAAAGTAACTAGGTATGATCTAAAAGCAAGCCTCACGTTTTTACTTTAATTTCTAAATCTGAAAGATAAGAATAAGAGTTTTTTCAGACACCACAAGAAAAATATCTCAGAACTTTAACGCCACATGATTTATACGTTACAAGATATTTTTTTCTTGGAACTAGAAAAAGGCATTTGTATTATTTGAAGTTAAATTGCGCGTTGCTTTTTTCTTTTCTTTTTGTTTTCACCTCCGACAGTTTTTTTTACATTTAAGAACTTTATTATACAGTGTACAAAAGGTGGACTTAATGCTAAAAGCATTCTCTCCCAGTCATACCTTTAGGTCATGCAGAAAGATTATAAGTGGGTGCGAGCATAATGTAGTAAAAATTATTAAATTTTGACGGTTGCAAGGATTTTTTTTGAACTGGGCTCGCTCTTATCTCCGGGCTAGACCAGTGGCGTAAACAGAGACAACGATGGAACAAGCTCACCCAGAAAAAGCCTGTTTACTCTAACTTTGAAAATTTTAGGGTTACAATCCATTGGAAACTGATTGCGGGTAGATATTAAATAATCATTAATCAACTGGATAAATGCTTGAAAAGTCTTTGCAAGCTTATTTTGTGGCTTTTTAAAATAAAGAGTTTTTTCAACGAATATCCTGTTATTATTTTCATGTTACATTATCAGACAATTTAGGATCCAAGTTATCGCTATAGACGAAAGGGGTGAGGTAGGTACATAGGTTTGCGGTCACTCGCGCCTAACCACATTAAGAGGAAAATCTATTGCAACTCAACGTCTCGTCCGTTGGAATTAACACCCGTTTTTTGTGCAAGTGATTTTTGCTGAAAAGTGGTTAAGCAAGAGAGACCTCAACCGTACCTTGCAAAAGAAAAACAAAAAAAACAACCAACATTTTATTCATACCAGTTATAACTACATACATATAGGTGTCTAACTGGAAACATTCATACTACGAGTATACTATCTATTTACATTTATTCAAATAAATCATATCACTCTCTGTTTATACCACTGGTCTAGCCTGGAGACAAGAGCGAACCCATTTCAAATAAAAAAAAATAAAATAAAGGTAATTAAATAGTTGTTCCAAGTACTACCCAGTACAGTACAGTAATATTTGTGTATCTGTCCTCAAATTAAACTGTAGCTTGCAAACAAAATAACGAAGTGAAAAAATAAACACTGCTTTTTCCTTTCACATTCCATGGCTTAAGCTAGAAATAAAATTAATGAACGAGACGACGTCCTATTAAGCAGACATTTCTAAAGACGTCCATGGCTTAATGTAGTTATTCTTTTAACAGCAGCAAAGCAAGCAAGCAAAGGAATATAACTCAATATCTCACTCGACTGGGCTAATGTTTCAACTTTGTAACGAGTTGAACAAGATTTTTAAGTAAATTCAAACAAGCTTTGTCATTTGTAAGTGCATTGAAGTTAAAAGGCACTTACTGGATGGAGCTGAAGATGGAAGAAGTTATAAGGGCTTACGTGAATGTTTCATTAAGTTATGAGTACTTATTTATTTATTTATTTATTTAAAGACTTTATTGCACAAATCATAGTGTACAAAGGTGGACTTAATGCTAAAAGAATTCTCTGCCAGTCAAACCTTTACTACGAGTACTTCTGGCCGAGCTAGCTATAAAAAAGATATATCGAAATACCTTCAGTCTCCACCATACTAACGAAGCCTAAAGCAAACCTTTTTTGAAAATATATTCAAAGAGCTAATAGCTCGATCTAAAATTACCGAATACTTTTAAAATGATTTTGATTGAGATAAACTATAGGTCTGATCACACAACATAAGTGGAAAATACTATGCTTGTATTTTCCACTTATGTTGTTGTTTTCCTAGGCGATCGAATCAGAAAAACTAATATAACTGACATGGCACTGCAAATCAGTAACCCTTTTGGCAATGGTCAGGGGCACATAGTGCCAAGAAATGATGGCTGTTGGAACAGGGACAGAACAACTTAAGAGACCCTTCAATCAAAAGCACAGTGTAGGACGTCCAACGCCAAAATGATAGTCAGTAAAGATCGCAGGATCACACTGAATGTAGATCGCTTGTTACAGGTCGATGTCAAAAACCGTAAGGAGGATATTCAGCAGTGGATTTGCATACGGATGATCGCCTTTTAACCTCCTCTTCTTTGTTTTGTGTTACACGTTTGATATATAGCTAAGGAAAATGATTGTACATACAAAGATAGTTTAACTATCATAGTTAGGGCTTCTCCTGAGAATATTCTAGGAATATTCGTTTCTATTTGATTGGCTAGAATCCGTTCGGTGTCAAACACACGCTAGACTGAGCAAACAAGACTGGCTGCACTAACAAAAGGCCGTTATTATTTCGGCATTGATTGTTATCATAGATCAAATATGAATATAGAACGTTGAACTCAATATACCTGCATACTGCTAGGAGCAAATTGATAAAAAAACAGCATTTTTTATATTTATTTATAAGAACCTAGCAAAGTAAAAACAATGACTTCGAAACATTTACCGTTTTTTGATTTTTTGGTACCTAACGCCATCAAAATAATATAAGGTCATTATAAAACGCAGTTTTTCTGCTTGAGAACAGAAATGCTGATTTGCAATACAGTGAGTTATTTAATAAAGCAATGCAACGGACATCTTGTGCCTGATAATATTGACAATGATGATTGAATTATTAAAAAAATCATAAAAAATGATTTATAAAAAAAAAATCGAGGGTAAAATAGGTTTAAGTATAGGGTAATGTATACATCTCTCCTGTTCGGAAAATAGAACTTTCCTGCGTAGATAGCCGGGTGGAAAATAGCTTATCCATCCCTAGGGTGGAAAGAAATTTAGTTTTAATTGGCATGGCATAGAGTCGAGGCCTGCAGTCAAAGCATGGACCAAAGATTATACTTCAGTATTCGTCCTCGATATTAGTATTATACACATGTAGTATCGCTTGCACTTATCACCACATAGCACAAATTTTAGAGCTAGATAAAAATAAATTACAGGTAAAAAATGTTATTTCCGGATTATATTTTTAAAATAAAATAGAATCAATTTCCGTATCCTGTAAAAAGAATTAAATAAATTAAGAACACTTCCGTTCCGTCACTTCCTCCACGCCATTGCTTTTGAAGCCTTCATTCGCTATTTGTGCTTCGCCACTAAAGCACGTCAATTCTCGTTCCGTGCAGAATAAATTTAATAATAGTTTTTTGTGATTTCAGCGATTTTAGTGAACTAGCAAGATTGGATTCCTCGAACTCAAGACCCTTTTGAAAAGTTGAACAAATACGTACGTCTGTGCGTAAATACAAGGTTTATAGCACCTCGGAATTGTATTTCGGACTTTTCCACGCATATAAACCATTTCGGCCTCGTCTGTTCAGTCAATACGCATCGTACAGTATTTTGGACTGTTTTGTGCGTACTACAAGGTTTCTAGCACTCGGAATTGTATTTTGGACTCTTCCACGCTAAAACCATTTAGCTTCGTCTTCTCAGACTTAGCTCGACTGAACACGGCCGCTGCAGTCGACGGGCAATGGAAAAAAACCTACACATGTGCAACCCGCATGGGCGGCGTCGCATCTGCCCTTTACATCCAGAGCTGATGTAGTCCTGCCACCAACACCGCCGCAGCCGTCCACGTCTCGTGATGCAGCTGGGACGGAGAGCAGTCGACGACACCACCAGAGATCGAGATGCAACCGGTGAGTCATTAAAAATCCTGCAATAAATGGACGGTTTCCAAACCAAACCTATTAGATATTTTCTTTGGACCGATCCTACTACTTGCCTAAGCATGACAATCGCCACACATCAGTGTTAATTTGTGTGTGTTCATCTGACTGAACATGGCCAAACCTGGCTACGAAAGCTAAAACATTTATTTAACGCCGCTGCCCTCGCCTACTGTGCAACGCGCAGTACTACACACACTATTCATTATCATTTCATTTTATTTTATTTTTACCGTCAAAGAAACTACAAAATCTGCCAGAGCAGTAAATCAGGCTGACTATGTAGTTTTATTTTGGTTTATGTAGGGTATTTCGCTACGCAAACTTTAAAAATTGCATAGAACAAAGGGGTAGATTCCTTGTCTGGCACCGTTGTTTTTTACAAGTAGCTCGATTAATTGCCAAAAGTTGCAGGTTATAACCCTGCTTAAATTTATAATGGTTTTTGCAATTTTCTTTATAACTTTCTCGTCGCGAACAAACAGGTATTATTACCATTTAATAAAAGTTGGAATACAGTGAGTGCACCACGCAGATAGGAAGCAGCCCTTATGGCTTTACCACCAGCTACCGCCAGCGCCATCGCCAGTGACGTCCTCGAGCATGGGATCGCATCGGACCCCAACACAACCGCAGACTGCAGAACACGAGGTACGCTACGTGAGTCATTTGTAAAACAGTATAGCATATGATCAGACACGGTGAAAGGTATCTTTTGAGAAGATGCGAGTCGTACTTTATTAAAGTCGATTATCGAGCAAACACAGTTTTATAAATTAGACAAGTTTTTTCTTTTCCATTGCTACTATAATATTAAACAGAGCGTGATCTTCAATCTTCTTTCCAATACGTCGAGCTTATTCTTTTTCAAATTCATTTGATTTGAAATCATTAGAACGAGTAAAGAAAAAACACAATTTAACCTCTAAAAACAGATGATATCTGTATAGTCGGTACAGTGTAAATTAACTTCAAAACATTGTTTTATAACCATTAACCATCATCGACTTGACTAACCTTGTCGTGACAGATTTTTTTCTGTAATACAATATTACGTGTTTTGTAAAGGAAAGGAATGTTGTAGGTTTTTACAATTTTCTTTAAGATTTTTTTTTTTATCCTTGGATTTTCTAACTTTTTACAACAACAATTCAGTTGTTTTTTACATGAATATTTTGGTTAAATAGAGAAGATAATTAATTTTGCAAGAGTTTTAGATATAAAATATTACTGTTAGGATGTTCGGTGCAATTCACCATAATATTTTGATATTATTAACCAAGGTAGACTTAAACTGAAACTGTGGTTTTGTATGTTTTTTTTTTTACTATTTAGGCTACATGTATGTATTTATTTGGAATACAATAAAGACATCAAACATAAGTAACACAATGCTTAAGTATAAGGATATCTAGACTTATTCAAAAAAGCTACACATCTTTCTAAGGCTCAATATATAAACTTTTCCTTTTAATTCTAAGCATTGACATGCTGCATGCATACTACAGACAAACGGAAGAGCATCAAGTTAAATTATTTTTTAGCTTTGCTCATTTTTTCCTTTTTTTGTTTAAAAACATGCAAAATCTGCATGGTTTGTTTTTGTTTTATGCTGCATTTGACCATGAACTAAAGCGTACATGTAAATTTAAAAGACTATGATGCTTATGATCTTCATATGAATATTATACCGATTTATATCTTATCCAATGTTATTGGTGGTTAGATTTTATTTATAAATTCTATGCAGAAAATTAGCTGTATTACTATGGTTGTGAGATTATTCTGACGCCTCAACAACGGGGTAGGGCGCGGCCTGTGAGAACGGGTCAGCAAGCGCTCAGTGATTACAACTAGATACAATATGTTATCATTTGGAATTTTTTAGAGATGGAATATTTACCGCATAATTTCGAAATACTTTCATTAGGTAGGTAACATAGTGATAGCTGCATAAAACTTGTGAGAAGTAAACAATAATACCCACATTTTCATTTCTACAAATATTTGCAATTCTGATAAATATAAAATATG
This sequence comes from Pyrausta aurata, assembly GCA_963584085.1. Lineage (NCBI taxonomy): Eukaryota > Metazoa > Arthropoda > Insecta > Lepidoptera > Crambidae > Pyrausta > Pyrausta aurata. Next base: position 10,552,709 of record OY757268.1, read on the forward strand.
TTTATAACACTGTTTTATAGGAATTAGTGACGCGCTGTCACCCGGATATGAAAAGAAACTAACCCTCACGGATGTGTTTATCAACATTATTTTGTCATTCTTTTGTAAATGCTACCGGTGGCCTATCGATCCCTTATCGTTTAATTATCACTCACTCACCCAGCGCTCATTCCCTGAATGACTGATCCATCATCAAAATCCTAGTGTATTTGATACAGGGTTACAGTGTGTGATATTTGTTAATTTGGTACACTTAAACTGTTAATTTTGTACCCGTATTTTCTAATATTCTTAAAATATGCGCCAAATATGCGTCGTGGTGATTGGACGCGGACGAATTTGTCGTTAATACATCTATTAACTAAATTTAAAATATTAACTTTTCAGTTGCTTGTTTATTCAAAAGTGTAAGAATAAAATATAAACGATTATAGCAGAAGCAATAATCAGGTTATTCATGTCATGTTCTGTTTTTTCATCGACACTGCTGGCAGATACTAAGCGTAGTTCACTTGATGCCAGTAGGTAATTACTGTAACACCATTTTCCCTTTTTTGCCTAGATTTAAAGACTGAAATCTGTAATAGGTATAAAATAATGATTTTTCTTCAGTGAATTGTGCCGAACTGGCCATTTATAACATTGGTATCCTCTCTTCATGAAACCTACAAGAAGTTGTAATAATAACAGACATTGTAATGGTTAATATGTACAACAACATGTTACAGCATTTCAGTATGATATTTGTATCAAAAGATGGTATTGTTATTGCAAAACTAACAATATCTATTGATTTCTATAGAAAAATTACTAAGTTGATTTCAGATTACTAACCATAAACAAAGGATTTCAGTATGGAATTATAAAAAGGCAGTTTTATTGCTTTCAATTTGGTTTTAAATATTTTGAAAATGCAGTTCTTTTCAGGATGTTGTAAAGGAGTTTATAGGCTGCGCACTAATTTATGTAAACATAATGTTACTTGAATATTTTATTCAGTAGACTATCTGGATTAACTATTCAATCGTGATCTCATTATAACCAATGGGTAAAAAATGATCGTCTCATCGTTTTTTGTTACAACTCGTACTTACTTACTTGTACTTACTAAGAGTGTTTTCTTTTACAAATAATTTTAGAAATGTATATTTTTTCTGATAACCCAATTCTTATTCAAATCACGGGCTTAACTACTTATTTCTTCCAGGCGCGTCTCATGCGTTTACAATACCAAAATGAACCTTTAAGAAAATCTGATAACTTATAATCTTCTGATTAGAAAATCGTATATCAATCAATGTGACTTTGCGGACTAGTGGAGTTGACAGATCCGCGCACAGCCCTTGGCATCATGCCTCGACGTCCACAGCCGATATTAATGTCAACCTGTATAAGTAACTTGGTTGAGCAACTCCAAAATACCCTCGCACGGGTATAAACCCGTAGTAGTATAACTATTATAAAATAGTTACTGTAGACAGTACATTATGTTCTGATTTTGCTAGTTCCTTGTTGTTAGCCTGATAAATAATTCTTGCTTAACTCGTCAAGTATGTGTAAACGAGACACAATAAAAATTCCATTGTTATGCGACTCTCGGCATTCGTTTGATACCTGACTGATTAATGATTGAAAATCATACTATCTTAAGTAACTTATTTGTTTAATATGATTCTTTGAAAGAATTGATCAAGTACTTACTCATAGATGATATTTCCTTCTTTCATGCTCTAAACATCTACATGTGTATAATACTAATATCGAGGACGAATACTGAAGTATAATTAATGATTAAACGAACTTACCTGTACGTGAAGTTCTATCATAATTATACGAAGTATTCGTCCGAAGATATTAGTAGAAAGTCCCACCCACCCGATGCATACTTTTTGTGTTGACAAAAACCCATCTCTAGGAAATATCATCATATTATTATCTCTAAACTAAATGAAGGCTTCAAAAGCAATGGCGTGGAGGAAGTGACGGAACGGAAGTGTTCTTAATTTATTTAATTCTTTTTACAGGATACGGAAATTGATTCTATTTTATTTTAAAAATATAATCCGGAAATAACATTTTTTACCTGTAATTTATTTTTATCTAGCTCTAAAATTTGTGCTATGTGGTGATAAGTGCAAGCGATACTACATGTGTATAATACTAATATCTTCGGACGAATACTTCGTATAATTATGATAGAACTTCACGTACAGGTAAGTTCGTTTAATCATTAATAATTGAGTCAGATCATGTTATTAAAATAACAATCATTTTTGCTTAGCTATAAATTGAAAATCATATTTTGTAGGTATTATGATCATTGATATAAAAAATATACAATTTCTAATTTTAATTCAATCAACAATTAAAATCGGCTGCCCGCCATAATGCCAAGATGACACTTTTTTTATTTTATATTGTCACTGTCATTTCAGGGAGGATTCGTCCAGAGCCGTTAAACTTTTGTAGAAAAAAAAAGGAATTATTTTTGGTCTCTGTCTACTTTTTAAATTTTGACAATTATTATCTGTGGAAAAAAATCGATCGATATTCTTTACAAAGATTTTAATTATTTGATATTTTCTGCTTTTTTGTACTCTGTTTTCATGTATTTGTGTCGTTATTCTTTCTAATCATGTTAGATGTTGTTTTACTGTAAATCAACTGTCATGTTTTGTTCAAAACTTGAGTTTTCCTTTCTCGCTGAACTACATAATACCTCACCAAGACATCTACAACCACTTTTGTAAATTTAACGTTTTCCTCACAGTCGAAATGAAAAATAGTATGTTTAACTCGGGTGAAAGCACCCATTTCACTCTCGAATTATTGGCGCTCTCACTTCGTTCGAGCGCCAGAAACATCTCTAGTGAAATGGGTCGCTTTCTCCCCTTGAATCACTATTACAATCTACTATTATCTTCAAAATGCGCATAATTGTAATGAGTAAACCGCTGGTTACGACCTTCAACCATTTAGTTGAGTTAGTTATCGACCACACAACTGGGCCTGAAACAATCAGAACTCTGGCGATTACCTTCTTTTCTTGTTCAATTCAAGAAAACTCATCACATAAGTAGATTATAAAGTTTTAACCTCAAAACTCGATTTCCTACTATAAAACACGCTTAGCTTTGAAACACGCTAATCCGAGACATCTTTGGGGCGGTTTTATCGGAATTTTCAAGTTCGGAGATGACACACTGAGATACCAATAATTCCCTTTGATAATTCCTTAACTTTTGGCACAAAACGCTCCCCTACGGATTAATCTGTACACGTATGTATAATTTCAAATATTCGTTATGCTAAAAGCGTTATTTTATGTAAGTACTTACATGTGGTTTAGTTTTCAACCATCGCCATTTTCTGAATCGAAGAAATCTGCTATTAAATAAATATCAGATTTCGTTCGATCATTTGATATATCTGAGAAAACTTCTTATACTCCATACATAAATCTGATATCTTGAAGATAAATAATGTACATATTTTTTTTTTTTGTTTTGTTTTTTTTTTTAAAATCACAATATAATTAATTTATATTTTTTGTAGACTATCTATATTTCAATAAGTATGTATTTATTAACTTTATATTATAGGTACAGTCGCCAGCACATCAGATTATATATTTTTGTTGAAATATAGCCCTTATTCCAACAGCATAAGATACCGCAGTGTTCAGCTTGACGTGCTGTCGTCCGTACTTAGGGATTTTATTATTAAAAGACAAATCTGGCAGATTTAGTATCAATATTTTAGAACGGCGCGGCGCGTTTTAAATAAATAAAAAATATATACAAATGATTATGTTTTATATTTTCTGTGTTCGATTAAATAAATACACAAACTTTTCAGACAGTCAGTACACTAATATCACTTACTTCTTTTAACTTTGAATGTCGAACTAAAGGCAAAGATTTCTCGCACTTTGTTTGCCACAAAACGTTCAACGTAAATTTTTCTTTTAAATGGTTTTTAAAAGTTCTGTGTGCGATAAAAGTAATGTTATTTGACAGTTTGAAACAAAAACCATTTCACGAACTTACATGACGTGTCGTATGGTTGAAAAATACAAAAGGAGAGAATTTTACTTTGTTTATTTTTATTTTGCTGTTTTTTTTTCTCAAAATGGCCACGTAAATTGGTAAAATGGATATTCTTGGGCCTTTTTCACCATTAAAAAATAAGGACTTACCAATGAATAGTTCCAATGGATCTTCATTTCTTATGAAGTACTAGCGGTCCCAGCGAACTTCGTTTCGCCCCCAGCTCCGTCCCACCCCGGCCCCGTTTTATGGGAATTTTCTTTGCTTTAAACCTCACGGAGCCCGAGACCTTTCCAACGAATGCAAAACCGTGGAAATCGGTTCGTGCGTTCTGGAGTTATAGCGTCAGGAAGGAAAACTGACTTATTTTTATATAGTAGATTGGACAGATTGCGCTAATGGAAACTTATTTAGACATTTTGGAACATGTCGTAAGCGTCTTATTTTAGAAAATGTATTTTATTACGCGGTGAAACATATTGGTTATTATCAAATCTATACTAATATTATAAAGCTGAAGAGTTTGTTTGTTTGTTTGAACGCGCTAATCTCCGAAACTACTGGTTCGAATTGAATAATTCTTTTTGTGTTGGATAGTCCAGTTATCGAGGAAGGCTATAGGCTATATAACATCACGCTACGACCAATAGGAGCAAAGATATAGTTGTAAATGTGTAAAAAACGGGAGAAAGAAGTCACTATTCCACGCGGACGAAGTCGCGGGCAAAAGCTAGTGGTCAATAAAAGCTTACCAACTGGACCAACAGTTAGTTGTAATCAATCTTAACTAGCGCTGTTTATTCAATCATAGCTAGGCCAAAGTTTGAAACACGGTAAAATCTCAAATATTTGAGAAGCATAGCAAAGCCAAAGTCACCTGCAATCCCATTACAAGAGTCCAGCCTCAGAACCGCATTAAAAAAAGCCTCCTAACTTTGTAGAACTGCAGACAACAGTAAATCTAGGCGCTAGGATCCCGCAGCGGTCGGAAAGGCTTTTTTACAATCCGCCGGGTAACGAGACCGAATGGTCAGCCTAAAGTAATGGCTGCATTCAGGCTCTATAGGACACGGATATAGGAACGCTCGGAGAAGCCTTTTGGTTCATGTCGGGCTAGGGAACAGGCGAGATTGGAATAAAATATAAGATAAGTAAGAGGCTAACAACTACGAGCCAATCGCTTTTGCATTGTTTGATAACGTAATGAGTCATGTATTTTTTTAGAAAATACTGAAGCGATTATAAACATGCAACTTTGACAAATAATGCATTTGGGCACATTTGACTTAGTTCTGAATTCAAAATAGGTCTTAGTATAATGCGAATTCTTTTTATTTTAAATAGGTGGTTTTGGCTCCAGACTTGGCAAAGCACGAGATTAAACTCTCAATCCTTAGGAGATCATAGAAAGTCTTGTCAATCGCATGCATGTTTCCGCACTCGTTGCGTTACACGCAAATTATTAGATCACAACTCATATTATCTAAAACTCACACTAAGAAAACTGACGATAAGAATATATTGACTACATACAAGACTGTCGGATAGTTTCTACAACCGCCGCAAACTTACAGGATATTATGAACTTGTAAAGGCCATTAATACAGATTGGCCAACTTCAAATAATGCCTTCATATAAAGGGCGAGGCATGAACCCTTATAATCGTGTGGCCACAGCATTATGGAGGTCTACCGCTTCTGTGATCGCCTGTTTCGGGGCCTGTAAGTTATTGCTCACTTCATAACTCCGCCACTAGGAAACTGTGTTTACATTTTGTAGTTGGACCCATTTCATGCATTATTTATTTGAATAATGCTCGTGATGAGATGTGGGGAATTAGGTAAAACTGTAGTGGAGCACGAAATTACAAAGAAGATTGAATGAAGACTATAAACATCGTATGTAATGTGTCGTTTATAATACTTTGAGCGACAATGGATAATGCCAAAAAAAGATCAGAAGAAAAACTGCTAAATGCATATTCAGAGATCACATTAATCGAGGACGCGTTTTGTGTATTGGTTAGAGCTCCTGACTGTTACGCCGGCCTTCGCAGGTTCGAATCCCGCAAGGGGCAAATGTTTGTGTGATTAGCACGAACATTTGTACCCAAGTCATGGATGTTATATGTATTTAAGTATTTATGGGAGACGTCCCGTCATAATCGTCGTCTGGTACTTCGTTACACAAGGAAGAAAATTCCTTACCACGAAATCAGACAATTGGTGTGTTGTCTGGCCTATATTTATTATAAAGTCTACACTGGAACAAATGCAATGTTCGTATCGATGGTTTACCAAAGTTTAACTAAAAGATTTTATAAACTAAATGAATGGACATTAACAAAGTATGGTCGAGCTTGTACGAACAAAAAAATAATTAAAAAGAGACATTGACAATAGTGACTGAGTTTGTTGCGCAGCTTCTTCTCAGCACTAGTCCACAATTGTCCCGAAGCTGTAATAGGGTCTATATTGGCACGTAAGTAAGTGTCTCCAGTGGGTCTATACATATGCAAATATAAACGACTTTTACCAGAAATATGAATTGACTTCCAGCATTTAAGAATCTAGCACAGTGGCCATCGTCTTCATGATCAATTGCCTGCTTTCACCGTATCTTACAATTATGCTGGTGTACCTTCGAGTACGTTCCGGTCTTACTAAAGTTGTGTCAGTTTGTGTTTCTTTCTTTTCAAAACTTTATTATTAGTTTGACAAGTAGACAGTATCCAATAAACCGTCGATTTATTAGAAAAGTTTTCATTCAGTTTCCATTGTTTCTTGTTCCATGTTGCAGGTGTAACAATGAAGTTCGTTAGTGCAAGTTCCGCCGTTTGCGATCGTGGCGCTATCGTCGCGACGCGTTTGCTGACTATTCGCGTTTCACCTTTTTATTCACAAAGTATCAATGAAACAACTTCGCGTTATTGTTTTTACAAATAACTTCTCTATAATCAACTTTACTTTATTATATTATTTTATTTTTTAATAGTTTTAAAGATTTCAAACGTTTTCTACAATAACTACATGGATCCTAGGCAAACAGCCAGAACTAAAAATAAACACATTACATTTAATGCGTTGTGTAAAAAGGGCTTGTCTCAAACTACTATCTACAGCTACGTAACAAACGTGTTCATCTCCAGGAGTCACCCAATACTCCCCTTGGGGTGATCTTACGGTTAAAATTAAGAAACGAAACGACGTTGTTCTTAATCGATGTTAGCCTTAACTTACCCTTTATTATTAGGAGAGGTATTTCCTTTCCTAGTTGCATTCTTATTATGGTGGTAATCATTTCTGACTTATCAGAGTTTAAAATTGTTTCTAGCTCAAAATAATTGACAAGAAAAAATTATAAAAGTACTTTACTGTAGAGGAGGCAAAATTTCAAGCGCACATTTTAGAATACTTTTCCGAAAACAGTCAAGTAGACAATGGCGATCACGGTCATTAATTTGATTAGAATAATTTGAACAAAAATAATACACCTTGTAAGATAGGTATAAATAGTACGGTAAAACTTCATTGCATCTTCATTTAAAACTTTGATATATAGGTGTTACTATCCATTTACATGTCTTGGTCTTTCTGTAAAAATCGCAAGATTACAACGTAATAGTTTTAAATCCGTTAGAATGTAATCGGTCGATTTTTGATGCAGTCGCGATGCTGCATCGATGCAGTCGCAAAATGTCAACCTTTACGGTGACATATCCATCAGAGGTCAGCTTAGTATTTCAAGGATTTTCTTTTCCTTGCAATCCTTACACTTCACATAAAACTGTTCAATCCCCTAGCCGTAAAGACTGTGTTGCAGAGTATGTTTTCTCACTCTACTCTTAAGCTTCAGGTTGGCTAAGTCTTGCCAAAGACACGGCACCTAATCGCCTTCTTAAAGATTTAAATACGTCACGTTTACCCTCGAGGAGGATCGTCGATACTCCCTAGTCGACTGCAAACTTCTTAACATGGCCCTTACCATTTGTTTTTTATTTTTTTTTATCGTTATTAAAGCCTCATGAATCGATAGGACGACGGCGCGTTCACAAAAAAAATAAAAAATAATGTGGATCCGGTTTGTACGTACAGTAGTTTCGAAACTAATGTTATACCTCAATAGTATATAATATCAGTTCGTTATGGTAAATCGTGCCCAAAAAACAGACAAACACCACACTCATGACTGTTTGTATGAAATTTGTAGGATCTACATGTACTTAAATATTCAATATTTCTAAATCCAAAATCGCTTAATCGATACGAACAAAATCATGATAAAACTGTAGTTAGCAGTGGTAAGCAATGTTCAATAGCTCGAGAACGAATGGTCCAATTACCATGGTTTTTATTCGTTTGATTCGTCTTTGTCACGTCTACGTAAATAGTAAAAAGACAAAAACCACTACCCGTAGTAGGGGTAGACTTACAAACTGGGAAACTCGTTCGGAACTAACTTCACCGAATAAATGTAGCAGAAACTTCAAAAGGTATAATCGAAATACGCTGCGTTCTGAGATAAAGGAGAATTTTAAACAACTGGTGTAATGCGATTACTCGGAATTGGCTGGCTGGTGTTATCCAATTTTGTTATTAGCTCAATGTCTTGTAAGCTGGGTAAAGAACGTTGTTATTTCTTCGTAATTTTTTGATTATTTTTGCCTGGTATAACATTTCAGTATGAAAAAAATTATAAAAAAACCTTATAGCATCCTTTTAATGTTGTTAAAACTTTATGCGTGTATTAAAAGGTTAGTAAGGTTATATTGATTAAGACACCAAACAGTCTTATTGGGATTTATTTTACCTAAGCTATTTGTAATCTATAGATACGTTTGACGTCAATGAAGTTGAACGTTTCGGTCGTTGTCTGTAGAGTTGAGCGAAGTTTTTTTCCTCTATAGATGCATTGCAGAAGGATTGTTTACTTGTAAAAAAATAGGTCTAATTCTCATACCAAATTCCCAGGACCCTGGTTTTCAACCCTTGAGTTGACCGTTATAAAATTTGCCAATCAATAGTTGATGGCAAATAAAATGGTTAGACGAGATCGTTAGCCGCCGCTCGGCGACCACTACATCCAATTATAGTGGACCCTGTACACTATTTTAGTAGCAAAATATTTTTACCAAAGTCTCTAAAAAACATTTCACGTTCTTAAAAAGTGGTGTAAATTTACTTGAAAAATCAATCAGTTGAGGTCGGGTTATTGAGTCATTAAAATTGGGTCTACAATTTATTGCAGAAATCAAGCACATAAGATCAGCAAACGCAAAGGATCTTGTGATGTGTTTTATACACAAGTACAATCTAAGTCATGTTTTTATGGAATTTAATTTAATTTTGAAATAATGCACCAAAATTTTATGATAAATACTGAATAGAACCCAAGAACACCAACCTATTAATCCAAAAACTTTGTAGGTACTTGGCTTAGACCAACTAGGATATACTAACAAACCGATAAAAAAAATGTCATTAAATTATGCATATAGTAGAGATAGGTACTTTTCTAATTGGCCGGGTCTTGGTTTAAACCTTGTACTAGGTATCTGTAATAAAGGGCTCGAACTGATGTGTCGGTCAGTTTTGATTTCCTACAGCCAACATTCGGCACAAACACAAATCATAAACCAGGATCATCTTGTCCCAACAAAGGGCAATGCCGCCGACCTGGGCGAGTGGACACTGCACGGATACGACTTTATCGCCCATATAATGAGATGAGGGCCTGCCATAACAGTGGTGCTCAGCGGTTGCCAAACCTTTGAATTCAAGGGACAATAAATTTACTTCAAGATTCCGCCTTTTTAAATTAAGCATTTATCATTCGCTGAGTGCTGCACAAATTTCTATGATAAAAAAATGTCGTAACTGTATAAAAACAAATGGTCCTATATAAAATGTTTGTCATATAATGTTTTTAATCAGTCAGGTATCAAACGACAGCCGGGCGCCGCATAACAATGGAATTTCTATTGTGTCTCGTTTACACATACTTAACGAGTTAATAACCTTGTTTTATAAGCCCCTATGGTTTTTATGCCTCTGCGCTTATACCTCTATTACGCCACTACACTTAAATTCACTACGAATTTATGTACTAAGAATTAATATTAACATTTTAATACAAATAAAATAATAAAAAAACAACCTTTTACATTTTTATAAGCTGCATGCTGGGTAGCCTTTTAACTATGGGGTACACTGAGGAGAGTTTGAGAATCCTTGGTATTTTCTCCTGTAAAGGTAGGAGTTGATAGGACCCTTTTTCATGTCTTGATGAGATTGGAATGCCAACTGTCGTACTTTTTTTTTTGTTCGATTACACTAGTTTCTCAATTCTGGGCGGGTTTTGGTATTCCTATGTTAAATAGGCTTTCCACTTTCTAATGTAGCCCACCCCATATAGAGTTAGAACCATTTGGGATATCTTGATAATTTTATTTGTAATATAAATGCTATCAAAAATCGTATTGTAGGATTTAATTAGCCCCAACAGGTTAGAACTTTTACCGGCTCTGCCAGTTTGGAGTTCCGCTCATACGAAAGTATCAAATGAAAAAGCCGAGCACCTCAAAAGCATGGTGTTATGGTAGGGTAGGGTCTGTTAGGACTTGTTAGTGGTCGTGAGCCGATATGCAAAAAAGGAACTTTATATTTATTTAAAGTGAGAAACGATTAAATTCAATGTGCACGGCCTCTTATAGCTGGAGCTTGACCACCGAGCTTAGTGGAGCATTAACCGGCGCTGACGTTCTCGTACATTTTACTTGCAGCCGCTTCCAGCGCTTCCAATTTCATTTCACTACCAGACCAATAGTATCACCGGAAATTTTGTGAATTTTTTATAACAAATTAATACTACCCTAAATTTTTTAAAGTTAGAGTGAACAGGCTTTTTTTGGGTGAGCTTGCTCCTTCGTCGTCTTTGTCCATACCACTGGTCTAGCCTGGAGACAAGAGCGAACCCATTTGAAAAAAAAACTATAAACTTGTGGGATATGGACGTAGAACGGAACGTAAGACGTATGAGATGACAGACGAGAGAGAGCGAGAAAGTAGAAGAACGTTTGAATTTAAAAGAGGAATGTAGAAGTTGATATAAGGACTGACATGTGAGAAGAGGGTGAGTCTTGGAGTGTCTACGAGAGTAATCAATAGTGTTATCTGCTTTAAATAAATATAAAAGAAGTACATCTTCTATCGCGAGTTTTCCCTTATTCCTACAAACTTTTATTCTTATGAAACCAATTTGTTAAGTATCAGTGTCATGTCACATTTTTTGGCCATAAGTCAAGTGAGTTGATAATTACTGTTATATTATGTTTCCACAGAAACAAGGACCACAAAGAATGATGTTTTATGAAACACGTACCAAATCTGTAGCTTTCTTTGTTTTACTCTATCAATCTTGAACAATGCATCTTTAATATGAATCCTACTCAGATTCTTTTAATTAGTTTAGATCAGTTTATATACGAAATATTATACGACTCATATAATTACCGTAAAGCAACCCTGAAATTACCTAAATCCAATCGATCCTAATTGGTCTTTCAAGTGTATTGAGCAAGGCAAGGACCACCGTGATAGCTAATACTAGCTACGGTAATACTATACCTACAGCAACGGTTATATATTTGCAATAGAATAGGAATCCAATATTAGTTCTGCACCGGAGCTTAAGCCATAGAATCTGCGTAATCTGCTGTACTCAAGATGATGCCACGTAGACTCTGAACTTTGATTATTGGAAAAAAAATTGTAGAGACTTTGACTCTATTCGGGGAAACTAGATGGCGCTTTTGTAATGCTCCATTCTGTGAACGTAACTTGAAAGATAGATATTTGTTTAACTCGTCAAGTATGTGTAAACGAGACACAATAAAAATTCCAATGTTATGCGGCGCCCGGCTGTCGTTTGATACCTGACTGATTTAAGATAATTAAAAATTTATTCAATTATTCTTCAGGAATAAGAAATGCATGCATGCCGTAATAAATACACGCGTACCCGTACGTTCATATTATCGACTAAACCCAACAACAATGCAAAATAAGATTTCTTGATATAATCTATTGCTTCTTTTACTTTAAACATCGACAGTTAAATCAATGTGCCTTTATAAGTACTTCTTAACGTGCATTATTTTCTTAAAAATAAATATTTTAGAGTCAAAAATAGTCCTAAACGCGCATACTTAGTGGTCGTCAATGCTTCACCTGAGCAGGCGCCTACGTCCAGACACAAAAGATGTGACCACACCATTCAGTTGACGACTCCTTTCAGATAGATCCTTCGGAATGCACTTTGATGAGGTACAGTACAGACGAGAGCTGGTCAAGCTAAACCCTGTGAAATCTTATTCATTTGTAATAAGGGTGAAATAGCAACCATTTATATTTGAGTGTGCTTGCGACTGTACGTGACTGACTGTGTGAGTTTTAAAGCTAAACATAGCAAATTCAGAGGGCTGATTGTGTAAAGCAATCGTATTCATTTGACAGTTCAAAACGTACGGTATGATCTGTCAACCGTTTTGTTCTTTGCTATTTGACAGATCATACCGTAAATTTTGAACTGTCAATTGAATACGATTGCTTTACACAATTTCCATACCAGACTCATTTGTATGGGGCATCTAACATTTAATTTAAGCTTTTGACCATGACCCAGTCGTAAAAGTTGTATGTATTGATGGTGTCATTCACCTCCCAAAATTTAGCAACACCTTGCAATGTTCTCCCGTAGTTTTCAAGCTAAACAGGGTAGTTTATACTTAAATACTAGCATTGCCGTGTGACTTGTAAGAACATTTAAATGTAAAAGAGTTTGCTATTGCTTTCTTTAATGCATACACAAACACATACGAGTACTGACTAATAAATACTGTAGATTTTTCATATTCCCCGCTATACAGTATCCGAATGACTGTGCTTACAATGAACCTGCTTTACATACATTATATCATTTCATAAGTACCTATATTTCATTCATCAAAATTCAAAATCATGACGTTAATTTAGTATTTGGGGGCGTATTGCGATGCAGTTTTGACAGTTAAAACGCTCTGATTTACTGTCAAATTAGCAATCCTTATTGCAATTTCACATTATATTGATAACATTAATAAAATATAACAATAATAATATTAATATTCATACCATTGTAGTATTATTATAATATTATTATATTGATGATATTCGTTTACACTGAGTCGGAATTGAACGGAATAAGTTGGATCGCAATACGCCCCCAGTAGTCTGTTTTTAAAATCAAAAGTGTAGACATACTCTAAAGACGAGCTATCGTATGTGTACTTAGTCTTAACGCACACCATCTTAGACGCTTCAGATACCTTAGTGTTTTTACATCGAAGCAAGATATTTATGTGATTGGATTCCATAAATCTAGGCAAAGAATCCGGACGAGCTAATAAAGCTAATTTCCCGTGAAATGAGTAAAAGACCTTTACTCTTTAACTGTATGTATTTTCGAGTGTACCCGTCTCTATCTCTTATACTAGCATGGCCTTTAGTGTGAAAGGGATGGGAAATATGGGCGGAATACATGCGGACATACGAGAAAATCTTTTAGAATGGCTCCAGGCGCCGAAATATCATACTTCCCTCGGGAGTTCTGAATAACTGCTTAGAAAAGTAAATCGAGACGGCTGTGTTAATAAGATACAAGGGAGATAATTTTTTCAGCTGAGTTTTTTGTGCTGTCTATAAACGAATTTCAAACCTTTGTCTCTTCTATATTTTAATATAGAACTTTCAGTCAGTTCTACCACCGAAAATATTCATCTTTATTCGAAATATGCTACAGTATTATGAACTCCTTTTTTGTGTTTTCAAATAAGTATAATTTTGCGTTGTGGTGACTCAAATAAGTAAAGTACGAGTAATAAGTTAATAAGTAGAATTAGTAAAGTAGAGTTAGCCTGTAAGCATCCCACTGCTGGGCAAAGGCGTAAGGCCTCTAATAAGAAATAGTATTAGCCATATTCCACCACGCGGGCACAGTGCGGATTGGCGGAGGGGTGTTTGCAAAGTTACGTCTATGGTTTAGCTACAAAAAATGCTATTTTATTTTGACGTTTCCAATTTTGACACAAAATGTATGGAAATAATTTTAACATCCTTTTTTTCTATACATTATTTCTTTTCATGTAATCTTTTGTTCTTAATAAAGTTATTCCGTTAATAATTATGCCTGTTGATGCTACAATCTATCAATTAATATTGATGTAATTACAAAACGGTCATTCCGTTGAGTAGCCATTAAGATTATTGGATTTAGTTAATTGATTACCATACGCCCGCTAATTAACTAAAGGTAACTGGTAATTTCAGGAACGCACACTATGTGTGTGTGTGTGTGTGTGTATGTAAAAAAGGTAGGTATACGATTATGAAGAAGCTAGAAACCTTTCTAGCTTCCTACCTACCTAGGTATATTAGAGGACACATCAACAAATCTATTACACAATAATCACTCGCGTCAACGTCGAATGATAGCCGTTCGAAAATCTGTTAAATTTCAACGAATGCTATGTGTAACAAAATTGACTTTTTTATCATTATCTTAAGCATTTTTACTAATTCCCATTCACAAATCGAGCATTAATCATAGAATATCACGCCATGTAAAAGCGATTATTTAAAAATAGGGGCCCTATGCATATGCCTAGACATATGTCCACGATCACACCTGGTGGTTAGTGATTATTATGTGGTCGAGGATGAATCATGTCTGACCAATAACAGCCTCCTTCACTTCACTTCTATTCACAATCTATTGTATCTTGTAATCTTCTCTTCAAAATTTATTACTTTGTCACCTCCTTTAGGTCCGGTTGCGTGATCGATAGTAAAGGGTTAAATTTCGTTACCGGTGGTTGAATTATTTATGATTGTGCGTGTTTTGATGTAAAAAAACCCAGCCAATTGCTAATCAATCAGACTCGCGCACAAAGGGTTCCGTAGCTATGTATGTAAGTATATTTGTTACCCGTGTATATTCTGTACGGCAATATTTTTTCAAAGCATTTTAGAGCACTGTATGACATTGACCAGGTCAAGGTACCTACATTATACTCTGTAGAATCATTGAGGTTTTATTATGCTCCTATTGCAGGCCACACAATGTACCTAATCTAAATGATCAATACTCGTATTTGGAGTAAATTTGACACCACAAACTAATAGCAAACCGACGTTATGACGTTATCGTAGTCAAGCGCGTGCCGCCGCCAGATAGCACGGTAATTTACAACAACAGTACCCCAATCACGAATAATTGCGTCAAATTATTCGTAAAGATACGTAATCATTTGTATGAGAAATTGAAAGCGCCTCTATCGGACGTAAAATATACTAAAAATTTGACACTCGAATAAAAATATACCTATATTTCAATAATTTTAATTAAATAGATCATTTAACTTGTTTCTGGACGTGCCATATTTACGTTAGTATGAAGTCATCTGCGGTAATGGTTTCGAGCTTACTACACGACATGAGAGTTCTTCGTACTGCCGACTGGCGTGAACTCGCAACGATTACGTGACGAATACGTCAAATGTTCGTCATTTGGGTACAGAACACACCTGATTGTGTTGTAATTACAATTATATTATCGGCACAACATGCCGATTGGATATTAACTTGGAAATTAATTACGTAACTTGTGGTGGGAGAGAATAGGGGTGAATAGAGCTAGGTGTTTACTTGTCATTGTAAAATAGTATTCTCTTACTAAAAACCCAAATAAAGAAACTTTAAATCACACAAAAGAAGTTCGTATCTTGTTGTAGTAAAGACGCAGTAACTAACTAAACGATTGTATGAAACAAAAATAAAAACGATTGAAAAATAATTTCTTACGTTATCTAGAGGTATGCATACTAAAGAGAAGAAGAAGTTTTCGGTTCGATTTCTAGATTAAACAAGCTGTGACACTATAAAGGTATATAGCTTACAGTCCAGCCTTTTGTTCAAACGTAATCATTTAATCATGCATCGATTGTGATACTGTTTGTGTTCCTGAAATAAATTGTGTTTTTCACATTTTGTTATATAATACTAAAGTTCAAAAGAAAAAAAATACTGTCTCAGAACAATCTCAATAGCTCACGCTTTTTATACTATTTCATAGAATATAAAACTCATTTATCAAATTTTTTAGGGCTGGCAATGCGAAAATTTTATCCAACTTAGTAAATCACATCAAAAAGAGACAAATGACTAACAAAAGGTATAGGAAGGAAAATGTTTCTTATGCTCTTCTGTCTTCTTGGCACAATAGAAGAATTTCAATGATATACCTTACATTTTTAGACAAAAAGCGCGAGCTGTTAGGCTACACCTTGCTATGTCACCCTGTATATGGTTGGTAAGGTCCACTTGAGTAGACCAAGTTGACAGCTGATCCGAGGTTAAAATTATTATTATTATTATTATTAAGAGCCTGTGGTGTCCCACTGCAGGGCGAAGGCCTCCCTACCCTTTCTCCAGTCCCCACAATTTTGGGCATTTATTTCCCAGTCTTTGTCGAACACGTCTATCTCGTCACGCCATCGTCTTCTAGGTCTACCACGTGGCCGTTTTCCATTTAGGGGGGTCCACTCGGTACAAATTTTGGCCCAGAAGTCTTCCGGCATGCGGCTTACATGACCAAACCAATCAATACCAAAGTGAATTACAGTGTAACTGCAACAATAATAAGATAGAAGTGAGAGTGTGCGAAGGAGCTCCATGAGCTTATCCCACCAGCCCCCTTCTTCCATCGTTCTTCAAGGCGTACCGCGGGATACCATCCTTACCTTGTCGATATCCCGCTGTTTAGAACTAAGCGCTTCTTATCAACATTTATAATGCGCACGGCAAAAGAGTGGAACTCGCTGCCCGCGTCGGTGTTTCCTAGTGACCGAATCCGAATCTATTCAAAGTTAGAGTGAACAGGCTTCTTCTGGGCGAGCTTGTTCCATCATCGACTCCGTCTTAGTCGCACTTGGCTTGGTCTGGAGTCAAGAGCAAACCCATACTAAAATAAAAAAAAAATAAAAAAAAAAAGATAAATGGTCTCCGCAAGTGGCCCTAACAAGCTCGTTCAAACTATAATTTACATACTTCAAAAGTGTATCGAAGGTAACAAGCAAGTAAGTTCTGATCGCGTTAAGTTACTTCAAGAGACATCCCTATTCCAGTAACAAGGTCCGTAACAAGGTTCATGAATGCTCAACGAGAGTTCATAAAAGTTTTCTTCATTTATTTATCTTGGCAACACACCACTTGTTAGCTGTTCATTACGTTTTATGTTCCCGAACAAACGATACGAATATTGACGTACTGAATATTTTAGAGGTAACACCTTTGGTAACACCCAGGTTTTTGTAAAGAACATTTTTCAAGATAAGAAGCACGTGTAACTTTTTATATTTAATAAAAAGGAGAGCGTGTAGCTTATAAATATGATAGTACCTACTATAAATAATCAAATGAATAGATATTGTCTATTCACATACATAATTTACCTGAATGAATTATTTTATTTCTAGACTGATTTGATGATGCAGCGAAGATACTATATTCCGACATGCTTGGTTTAATCCACAATCAAAAGCAAACACATAAAAAAACATGTCAATTTTGTAATGCAAATTGATAAAGACAAAATAAGACGCCAAACTACATTTTTGATTAAAATTTCTTCCTTTTTTTAACTGCATAATATTATGCCGCAGTGGTTAGCTTGACCATCATCTGTGCAGGATCTTAGGTTATATTCTCGCTGGCAGATTACTCTGTTTGCCGGCAGTACTATTACGTACTACGATCGTCGCCATATTTCAAGTGTTGACGACGCCATTAGTATTTTGAAAGCTCCGAAGAGCTAGTGATTACTTGCTCAATGCTCTGAAGCTCTAAAGCGTAAGCGCCTACAAGCATTTAGCACCGGTGACAAATACTTAGTGCGGTCGGGAAAATCCTTAGACGCTAATATCGTCGCATATTTGTCGACCTTCTAACATTACAAAATAGTTTGACGCCTTAATTCTGTTGCTTAGTATCAATGAACGATTACCGTCGATTTTACAGTTCTCTATGAATCGGTAGGCTGCTCTTGAAAGTACGCCAACATCAGTCATTTTCCTTGCAACCGCCGCCATCATTAATTGCTCATGTCATACATGATCTTACTCTGTCTTTGGCACACAGGACTTGCAACCATATTACAATCGCTAGCAAGTTACCGGGCTTTTAAATAAGCGCTTACTAATAATAATATAATACTTTATTATAATTATAATATGAGTAAGTGCTTACTAGCATTTGACAGCTCTGACAAAATCTACTCGGACGCTCTTGACAGTACGTCCGCTATTACACACTTACACTTGAAACGCTGTTTTTCCTTAGTCATGTCACAGATTGATTACAATGAAAATGTATCGCCATAGCTTCTGTTAGACTGTTACCTAATAAACCTGCGGTTTGGCGTACAACCGTCACGGTTGAGCGGACTAAAGCAGATTCAATCTCGGCGATCTTCGGCGCGAGACAATGAGCGGTGGGCCTAAGATTATCTGGCTCTCCAATACACCAATAAACGTGGAACCGGGCTTGTTTGCGATCCGAAGGCTGGAAGGTACGAGTTTAATGGGTAGCATTGGATCGAGGGCTTTAAAGGGCCAAATGGTGGTATTGGAGATATCGGATACGATAACTATTGAATATAACTAGCGGTTGAAACGAATCTCGTGCGCCATAAATTGACGCCACTTGTCATCAACTCATACAAATGGTTTTATATTCGAAATTCATAGTTCAAGCAATACGTCTTGTCATCCATATTTGCGGAATTTTTTTTGGTTGGCATAATAAATAGTCCAATTCCACATTGTCAAACAGTTGTTATAATATAACAGCGGTTGGACAAAGTGTATTTCCCATAAGTGTTCAAAGTCTTTTCTTTTTCTTTATCTAATGAAAAATAAGTACACATAGTAGCACAAAACATTGAATAAACCAAAAAGGTGAAATGAAAATTAACAGTTATTCATGCTTATTTTAGCAGACTCTACCAAAGCTTAGGTTACGAAACGACTTATGAATTCGCCCAGAGTTTAAAATAATATGGTTCGATTACTAAACTCAGGTATATTTATTTTTTTAAATACAATATCAAATTTTTTAGAAATGGACGCATGGCTCCATATCCAAATCATCCAATGTTGATCAACAATATCATCAAAAATACCCTTGTGTGTTTATATTAATACATATGATGGTTGCACACAATAGCATCTCAAATCATAAAGATAAGTCCAACACGTGCTGATCACGTAAAAACAAGCGACCATTACCGGCTGATCATAGCGTAAGTAAAATGTTCGCAGATTTTAGTCCAATCAACGAGGAGATTCGTTGTATGGAGACATCCGAATAATTCTCCCGTCGTTGAAACTTGGCACATAGTGAAAATAAGTAATACAGATTATAGATATACAATAATCCAATGATTTTTTTTACGAGAAGTTAGGTATTTATACCTAAACATGGAAATCGTTTATAACTCTCTGTGAAAAAATTCTCAGTCTGAAATTGTTCGTGTATACGTATGTATGTTTATGTTAGAATAGGTAAGAATGAGAATCCAATATTTTTTCGATTTCCGAGGTACTCAAAATTTTACTTTTTGCATTTTGCTCTATAACTTCTACCGAAAAAATTCTCTGCTCATTTTTGTTTTTTAATATGGTTTTATTTACGTATATAAGTAGCTTTAATAAGTTATCCAAAACATTTTTCGTTACAATACTACAATTCTTATTATTACTTAATTATGGCTCGTGAATAATTGCTCAGGCAAATTAAATGCGTTTCTTAGTTAGGGGTCGCTCTATCGCAGTAGATTTTTCAATAATCCAATTAAAATTCCACTAAATACCAAGTTTTTAAAATATCAATAACTGGAAATAGTGAATATAACCGCCACTTAGAACCGACCGGGCGCGCGGCAGAGCATTGCAATGCTCTGCCGCACCAATGCATTGGTGCGTGTGCTCATATCTAAAACGTGCAGTCAGTCTATCTGTATAAAAAAATGATGCAAGTGTTTGTAGGTAATGACTGTCACCCGCGATAGCCCAGCAGCTAACTTAGGTGGTCTTGGAACTTGGGCACACGGGTTCTAATCCCAGTGCATCACATCGTATGTTATTTATTTGTATGTATGTTCTTATGAGTTCTTTTTACTTTTTTTTAAACAAAATATTGTGTTTTTGCAGTGATTATTTGCCAGTCGAATTCCGTCCTTATGTGTTAGGACGTAAGGCTTATTTTGGCGGACGACTGACAGCGGAGTCTGGAACGCGGCGTGTGTTTATTGTGATGTTCTGTTGGGCGAAAGTAGTTTTTATTTTCATAAGTGGAAGGCTTGTAGTCGGCTGTGATGGATGATTGAGGATTCTAGAATGCCGTCTATTGTATTTCGGCGCCCGCGCACTCCATAGATATCGTATAACTATAGTATACTATTATTAAATTATTGTGACGGTATTTAGCGCGCGGTCCTTAAAAGTCATTCTGTACAAAGAAAGACATTTCAGTTTTCGTTCATCTCAGTTACCTACTTGACCAATCAGAGGACAACGACTCAACGCAATATAATAATTACGTAAAGAGTTTAACGAGAAATGAAATGAAAAGATGGACCAAGAAATAAGTAAACGACTATGGAAAAGCAAAAGGCTTAAGCGACACTTTGACAGATATTGGTCTTAAATGGTCAACACTCGGTAAAAAAATAAGCTATTTATCATGTGTGAGTGACGTCAAACGTCACGTGACATCACAAGCACGCGCAGTGTCGGATTACACTTACGTAAACACACGTAACTTCTTGGAAGGACAACCGATTACAATTCTGTAAAGAGTGTTTTGTGACTGAATGTTATGCCTATACTTGTGTCAAAAAAAAAAATTTTAATGCGGGAAGTTATTTTATAATGGGCCATAATAAAATAACTACCCGCCCATAACGACAACATTAGTTGTATTCAGAAAGATTTTCTGCGTCGTTTGAGCTGGGTTTGGTGTAAATCAGGATTGTTGTAAAATATGTTCATAGAATTTATCGGAGCATATTGAATGAAAGAAAGAAAGAAAGAAAAGTAATTTATTTGGTACACTACAAAAGTACAAAAATAAACAATATAATTTTTTTTTATTAAAACATTTATAGGTAGTGAAACCAAATTGGTTTCCACTCAGCTTTATTGCCATGGATAGCCATGACGCTGGTTTTCAGTGGATACCATTGAGGTTTAGATGTCACCACCAAACCATATTAAAATTAAAACAAAGGAAAACTTTTAAAAATCCGAAAATGAAATGCTATGCTTACATACTAGGTATTATTTAAGAACAAATCAGTCTTAAAAACAATAGAAACGCGCGCGTGTGTGTGTGTATCTGTGTGTGTGTGTTTGTGAAACGGCTGTTTAATTATTGACCTTTTGGCTCTCGATTAGAAAAACTCTGAGACGGTGTTTAAAGGAAACTAAAGAATTTGAATTTCTAATCGGTGGTGACAAGTTGTTCCAGCATTTCGTGGCAGCATAACGAAAACTGCCACGAAAAGCAGCCGTTTTGTGTTGTGGGCACATTAATCGGGATGCAATTCTTGTGGTAGTCTAGAAAATTCTAATTTTTCGTAAAGGTAGGCGGGTTTCTTGTTTTTTATGATTCCAAAAAGCAGCGTCGCAAAGTGTAGGGTGTATCTAGCTGACATGTTAAATTATTGCGGTTTAAGAACGGAGTTATATGTGAACGTCGGGGAACAGGGAAGCAATAACGAGCACAAGCAAGAATGAATGAATGACTTTCTTTATATCGTACAATGGCATTCATAATAATAAATAAACAATTAAAATTACAAATAATGAATATCAATTAAAAATTACATTTGATAAAATTAAATTAAAAGCACGATTTTTCTTCTATTAAAATCTAGGTAGAACGTACATTAACGATCAGCAGGTCAATTCAACGTGTAAACTCACGGCCAGATCGCCGTGAAAAGCTCGTAGCTGATTGGTCACAAATAGATCACGGACAGACTGACAACCGCGATGAACAGATCCCAGGGATGCGTGGTATTCACAACATCGTCGCTAAATTAAATTACAACTAGCAATGTCACGCGGTTTTACCCACTGGTGACTTTCAAAGACGCTTGTACTGCCATCAATGTAGCAGCACTCGCAGGTGTATTATTTTATTTCTTATTGTTTCTAAATAAGTAGAAAGTCATCGTCAGCTGTATACTTTTTGCGTAAAGATAAAATTGGTCTTTATTATTTACAACAAACAAACATACATACTTCAACTTAGTATACGAAGTTTTGACAAACCATAGAGCAAAAACTTGAAATAAAAAATAAAATAAGGTTTTAATTGCTCATCTGAAAAACCTGAACCTGGACCAAAAATTAATTTATTATAAACTCCAAAAAATCTAGTATAATTTATAAACATTGGAAATGAGACAGGGTAGAGTAGAGACCAATAATCACGTAATTTACAAAAAAAGTTGTAAATCACAACTAAAACGTCCCATTTGGCCACATAAATTGTAATCATGTGCATCCACACATCCAAATTGGCTTTGCCGGCGGTATACGTCATGAACTGTCAGATACTTTAATAATAAGCTTCGTCAAAAATAATAAGTATAAAGCATAAGCGGTGTGGCCGCCGGCACGACCGCCAGCACATGCCGCCGGGCGGTGTGGAATGTGGATACACCATAGGTAATAGAGTTTGGCTCGTAAAAACTGAACTGTGATTTTTGAAATTGCAATACTCAATAAAATCAAATTTTGACACTGTCAATCAAATAAAAATATGTTTATTAATTATGACCACCGAACATAAAAAAATATAAAGTATTTAAACTTAAAACAGAACAAATAAAATTATTGTTACATTAGAATAAATATATTAATTATAATAGATATGATATGCCTAAGCATTCACGCTATCCCTCTTTTTATTTGGCTGATCCTTTATCATGAAAATCATGATCTTCCACCATGCTTTACCTGCCCGGTTTGTTAGGTTCCCTTATTTCTGGCAGTCGTCGGTTGCAATACAGATCACTTCATGGATGTTATATGTATTTAAGTATTTATGGGAGACACCCCCGTCATAATCGTTGTCTGGTACTTCGTAACACAAGGAAGATAATATTCCATAACACGAAACCAGACAATTGGTGTGTTGTCTGGCGCATATATATTTATATTTATTTATATTTCCACAAATCAAGGTGTCACTCTCTCAATAAGTATTTCGCCCTAAAAATCCACAAAATGTATGAAATCGTTTCGAAGAGTTCAACGGACATAGTACCTAGCACAATATGCTCTAGAAAATCAGCAAGTACTCCCTTAGCGTCTTGACGACGGAGCATGATTTACTCGATTGGCATCTTCAAGGATATTATTTTTTGGTTTGTGCTGGCTAGAGTTAAAGAAATAATATGATGAATACAGCCGAAAATTAAATATGCTTGAAAATAGCTTTTGACGTAAAAAATTATTTGACAATGTCACGTATGTATTTCAACTCGACTCAGTCGATGTTCTGAATCGCAAAAATGCGTTACAGTAAAAAGTGTTTTAAACGTAAATCCGTAAAGTTAGTTTTTGCATGCATAACCGTGACATCACAAGGCGCAGGCGAGGTGAGTCGAGATGGTGAGCGAGAGCAAATGACAGGTGTATTTAACCATAGAGAAAATAAAAAAAGGTATGAAAAATGAGGTTTTGATCTGTACATGATCAGTGTCTTTTAAATCCAGCACGACTTCCAGGTCAAGCCTGCTCAGTTTAGCCTACAAATAGTAAAAAAAATATTTCAATCATGTCTTTAATAAACAATGTTTAAAATCATGTCTTTAATACTGTTTCGGAAATTTGAGAGGGATAAGCGCGTGGTGCTGGGGCGGGCTACGCGTCCTTGCGTGTGTACTACTTACTACGCGCTGCACTCGCTCAAATCAGAGTGATACTTTATTTGCTCATCATTTGGTACTCCATATTCATTTAAATTAGCATGAATAAATTGCATTGTACGACTCCTTCAGTAGCTCAAATACTAATGATCTCAAAGTGAAAACAAATGGAACAAAAGGAACGTGCATAAACCAGATGAACAGTGGAAAACTTGTGGAAAAGAAAAACAGCATTTGGCACGTGCTGTAGTTAATGCAGTTCCTACATCTAAGTACCTGTATATATTAAAAAAATATTTGGATAAATGGCTATTATTTATTATATTATTTAAAATAATAAATATTTCACACTTATTTTATCCTGCATCACGAAGCTCATGGTCAACATGCATCAACTGCCCTTAGCGGTTTGTTTGGTCTCTATTTCTTGGGGTTAGTAGCAATATAGATCACTTCATCAAACCCATAGGAAGTGCTCTATTTAGTCCGACAGTTAGATCTAATAATTTTAGTGGGGTTCTTCCTCTAGCTCTTTCGCTCTTTACGTTGGCACAAATAATAAAGTTTTCATCTTGGAAGTAAGGACGTGGCATCTGTATATTGAAGACAAACGAAACGATATTTAACACTGGGCTGTATTTTGTATTATACTCCCTCCAATTCCAATGTATTGTACCTACGTAGAATCTGAAACAACAGCAAACGGTTATTTCATATACCTACGAATTTTACAAAGTGATTGATTACACGTATCACGTGCTTACTTCTTATGCAAAGTATTGTATAGGCTCTCTAGCCATTCTATTCGGTACCTTTGGTTAGAGTAGGCCCTTACTATCAAAGTTGGATTCACATAAATCTTCATTCTCTTTGGGAATCCACACCACGAGGATTATCCGTTAAAAAAAGTTGTTAATTACTGCTCCGTGTACACTTGATGCTCGCTCAGGCTGTATTTTTGTATTTCGCAAAATTATTCTCCGAGATCTGACTCGTATTACTGTGGCGGCTGCAGGAGTCTCGATGACGCAGAGTACCTACCACAAGCTCAATCGGATTCTTATATGGCATTATTTTTAGGTTAGTGATAGCCAGATTTGCACGAAATATTATTCGTTTTAATGCAAAAATCAATTTTTTTCTGCAAATAGGTATTGACGTCTTGATAATTTTGACAGAACTATTTCACGGACGGATCTCACAGTGAAGTTGTGAATACGGTGATGTATGTATTCACAGTGCAGTTTATAGTCAGTAGACACAGTGTAATGTTTTATGTTTTTGAGCGCTATCATGTATGAAATAAAAAATAAAAAAACAAATGAAAATATCTCTATGATGTTATTTTTATTCTAACAAGATGAAATAAGAAATCTAAAATTTCATATTAATTGTTGGCCTGGTTTGTTAGCCAAAAGTTGCTGGTTTAAATCCAGCTCGTGCGCAAATTTGGATTTCTTATTTCATCTTATTAAAATACCTAGTCGATGTCGCGTTGATATTGGCTATAAAGACATAACTTTTGTGTCCGTTGCTGTTGGAATTAGTACCGGTAGCAAGTTGATAGGCTTTTCTTATTTATCTAAAGGCCTAAATACTGAATTTCGCGTTTGAAACGTAATCTTAATAAGTCATATAAATTATGCGATATTTTCCAAGAAAAAACCCAAATTTCAACGGTCTGTCATTTTTATTACCTTCAAGGATCCGATAAAAGAGTGCTAAAAGTGGTTACTTTCACCATTATTTTTTTCTAAATACTACTTGACCTTACTTTACTGTGACATCGACTGAATCGTGTCTGCAGCTTTGGGAGGCTGTGATTTGACAGCTGCCAAACACGTCAAAATCCATAGGAACGTGTCAAATAATTCGCCCAGGATTAGTTTCAACTCACGCCGTTTGGTGCGAACAGCGCTAGATTCGATGTGAGTTTGTGAATACCAATTTTTCTACTCAAGCGAACGCCCATATATGCCGCATATATGGATCAGAGTCGAGTTGTACATCATGAATCGACAGGCTGATTAATGAAAAATATGACTGCCCCATTACCTATAGATTCAATGGAAATCAAAATACTGTTGGTTCCTCCGCCGCAATCTGCATCAGCAAGAAGCCTTTGTACTTTAGGCGTTGCAGAAACAGCATTCTAAGGGCTTTATTAAATGTCACTTTTAGCGCCTTTTGCGTATAGCTGACCCAAAGGGAGCCCGAGTAGAGCAACTGGCAGTGTTTGAGGTTAAGACCTCCGTATGTGTTTTTGACATTTAGAATAGATTTGAAATTCTTTTAGAGAAGAAGAAATGACAGAAAAACATACATAGTCAGATTGATTCCCGATTTCCGATTAGTTATCTGTTTACATTGTTTCTTAAGAAAGTGAATATTTAATCAGAACCTACCTATTTTTAATACAAAATTATTTAATCTGCAAGTAAGAACAGGCAGTATGCTTTAAGGAGAGTTAACTTAACTTCATTACTACATCGAGCAAACCTCCGGGCCAGCATATAACTCTGGAATGCCAAGGCGTATTAAAAAAAAAATAGAATAAGCGACACTAAAAGTCTACTAATTAATAATAAATATTGTTGGTTTTCTAATTTTCTTGTTGTATTTAAAATTAAATTTATTTTGTATCTGGTTGAAGTGATTAAACTAGACTGGTTGCACCCGCAATCAATTAAAAACGAATAAATCATTGTTTATGTTTGTTTAGTTTACAGTTCTCATATATTATTTACTTTGTTACTTAAACACCTCACAAAATATTGAAGCAAACAAATTAAACGTAACACAATGAACTGATTTTTGCGTTTTTTGTCTATAATCTGGCAAAGGTTGGGTGGGGCATATTTGTTGCACCCATGACAGCAGTTTGAATTTTCCTCTTGGCTATTGAAATTATGTTTTAAAATCCTTGTTAACTAATAATATATAGAAAACATGTAAAATGTCTGTCATAGATTTATTTCATTAAATAAGTTTTTTAGCCTTATTCACCGCTAAAAATTACCATAACCCAAAGTCTGAATCAAAAGTTCCATTTGTAAAATTTTATGGGATATCGATATCTGAATAGTCTATTTATTTTTCCGCTCAGGGTGATTCCATTATCGCGGGTGCACCATTTAGAGGAATGTTATAATTTCGTGTAGTGAAATAAAAAACTTATTCAATGAAATTAGTCTATGAAAGACTACATTTTATATGTTCTCTATATATTAGTTAACAAGAAATTTAAAATATAATTTCAATTGCCAAGAGGAAAATTCAAACTGCTATCGCGGGTGCAACAAATATGACCGAACCTTTGCCCGATTATAGACAAAAATTGTGTTACGTTTAACACGTTCGCTGCAATATAAGGCTTAAAAACCCGATGCATGTACTCCCACTCTGTGCGGAAGCAAGAAACAGTAAACTTCCCCTGGTGCGGCGGCAGTGTAAGGAGCATTTCTGTATGATTAAAAGAGACAAGTATAGGTTCGCGGCGTGTGTTTATTGTGATGTTCTGTTGGGCGAAAGTAGTTCTTATTTTCATAAGCGGAAGGCTTGTAGTCGGCTGTGATGGATGATTGAGGATTTTTTATTGATATTCCTATGAACATATTTTACAACAATCCTGATTTACACCAAACCCAGCTCAAACAACGCAGAAAATTTTGCTGATTACAACTCAGTTAAGACCAATATCTGTCATAGTTTCGCTTAAGCCTTTTGCTTTTCCATAGTCGTTTACTTATTTCTTGGTCCATCTTTTCATTTCATTTCTCGTTAAACTCTTTACGTAATTATTATATTGCGTTGAGTCGTTGTCCTCTGATTGGTCAAGTAGGTAACTGAGACAAAGAATACATATACTAACGTAAGAAGAAGCGACACTGACACTTGTGTGCAGTAAACTAACTCGGAGCTATGTATGCGTGTCGCGGGGGCGCGCGGGGCCTGCGCGGGTGGCGCGAGGTGGAGAACGCATGTCACGGTATGCGAGAGTCGAAGGGTCACACACCGCCGCTTGCCGCCGAGCCGTCGTCTCTGCTCGAAGCAATTTTCATAGTTCGCCCGCGCTGCATCGCGTCGTATGCGCTTTCATACCGCTTTCGAGCTACCGGCCGCGCAAAAAAATTCTACAAATGCAGGCGTAGGACTTGTTACTCCACCAGACAATTTTATAAATTTGGTTCAAAGTCTTGAAAATGTATTAAAGGATTATTTTGTTAAAAATAAAGACGATTTGTCCCAAACATTGGGAAACAGTTTGTTGGCCAAGATGCAACATATAACATTTAATAATATGCCTTGTGAATGCTTCCCAGTAGATTTTTTGAAATTGTTCGTTCGATTTCGAATATTCTCTATAATTAAAGAAAATAATAAAATGTTTAAAGTTAGTCGGAAAAACAGAAAATTTATTAAAGTCAGTAATTTATAACATAATTGTGAATACTATTATACCAAATATATTTTGAACCTGAAATACATAAACATCTTTCATTAAGTAATTATTATTTCCTTGTGCCGCGGTAGCTAAACCGCCAACCCTACGCGTAGACGCAGCATTTCAAGGTCACCGACGCCCGAGTTACACCGATAGATCAGTGTCGCGCCTGTGACTGAGATGAACGAAAACTGAAATGTCTTTCTTTGTACAGAATGACTTTTATGGACCGCGCGCTAAATACCGTCACAATAATTTAATAATAGTATACTATAGTTATACGATAGCTATGGACTGCGCGGGCGCCGAAATACAATAGACGGCATTCTAGAATCCTCAATCATCCATCACAGCCGACTACAAGCCTTCCACTTATGAAAATAAAAACTACTTTCGCCCAACAGAACATCACAATAAACACACGCCGCGTTCCAGACTCCGCTGTCAGTCGTCCGCCAAAATAAGCCTTACGTCCTAACACATAAGGACGGAATTCGACTGGCAAATAATCACTGCAAAAACACAATATTTTGTTTAAAAAAAAGTAAAAAGAACTCATAAGAACATACATACAAATAAATAACATACGATGTGATGCACTGGGATTAGAACCCGTGTGCCCAAGTTCCAAGACCACCTAAGTTAGCTGCTGGGCTATCGCGGGTGACAGTCATCACCTACAGACACTTGCATCATTTTTTTATACAGATAGACTGACTGCAGTACGTTTTAGATATGAGCACACGCACCACTGCTCTGCCGCGCGCCCGGTCGGTTCTAAGTGGCGGTAATATTCACTATTTCCAGTTATTGATATATTAAAAACTTGGTTTTTAGTGGAATTTTAATTGGATTATTGAAAAATCTACTGCGATAGAGCGACCCCTAACTAAGAAACGCATTTAATTTGCCTGAGCAATTATTCACGAGCCATAATTAAGTAATAATAAGAATTGTAGTATTGAAACGAAAAATGTTTTGGATAACTTATTAAAGCTACTTATATACGTAAATAAAACCATATTAAAAAACAAAAATGAGCAGAGAATTTTTTCGGTAGAAGTTATAGAGCAAAATGCAAAAAGTAAAATTTTGAGTACCTCGGAAATCGAAAAAATATTGGATTCTCATTCTTACCTATTCTAACATAAACATACATACGTATACACGAACAATTTCAGACTGAGAATTTTTTCACAGAGAGTTATAAACGATTTCCATGTTTAGGTATAAATACCTAACTTCTCGTAAAAAAAATCATTGGATTATTGTATATCTATAATCTGTATTACTTATTTTCACTATGTGCCAAGTTTCAACGACGGGAGAATTATTCGGGTCACAAAAGCTTCGTTGATTGGACTATTTTAACTAGCAGCACAGCTAGCAGTCAGTAATCATTATTAGGTACATTTGTAGGTACTAGATAATGATCACGACTATTTATACTCACTTAAATTTGGTAACTATTTTAATTCGTTCTTCTAATATATAAATACATACTTTATAAACATTAAAAAGCGATCCATGAATAATAACTTTAACAAAAAAACAATTGCAATGAAATTGTAGCAAATATAATTAATCAAATATGATAATCTATTAAAAGTTTACTATTACTGGATATCTCTCTACAACTTATTTCAAATAAAAGTCTTAAACTCTACATTATTTATTTTATATTCATGCCATAAAACGAAATCGTCCATATAAATGTAAATTTTGTCAAATAATTGTTACTTAGTCCCTATTAAAATTCGTAAAACAAACATTCTCGTCCGATAATAGGGTGAGTTTAAGAACTCTATCCACCTCGCTTGCACGTACTAAAAATGTGCCAGCACGTTTATTCCTGTCTCGTTCCATTCTCGCCTGATTTCGATAACGTTTCATCGACATACGAACATCTGTCGTATTCTCTTGTTTATTTTTGCGTTTGAGCGGGCGCGTTCAGACGTTAGCTAACCCAGTGTTCATTCTCAAGGGTAACCCTGCATTTAAATTAAAAACTAAAAAAATGTGCCTAAAACAATATTTGTCTCTGCGCATGCGTGAAAGTGCCCGTCAAACTCGTAAACACTTGTGACCTTAAAATCTGAACTGTTGCAAAAATATTCAGCATAATTCGGTGTTTAAAATTTTTTCAAAGTGAAATTTAGCTTAAGTAGTGAATATTAGTTAGAGTTTATTTTATAAAATGGCTAAACTTAATTCGGGTGTGGAGCTAGACGGAATATTGGCTCAGCTAGGCCCGTTTGGGAGATATAACATCGTGAACTATGCGTTTTTATTGTTTCCAGTATATTTGGCTGGTATTTTTGGATCAGTCTACGTTTTTGAAGCCCCTGACTTGAGTTACAGGTAAGCCGATAACCTTAAAATTTGTTTTTTTTTTTCATTATTTACTTACATGCTCATTCACCATAATGTTCCCGATATTAGATATTTGAAATACCAATTTGTATGTTTTATATTGTTGGGTTGCTCTGCATGTTCTAGTTAGTAAATAATAATAAAGAATTTCATAGAAACAGTTTTTTTGTATTTTGAGGTTATCTATTTCGGTCCGGATCACGCCACCCTCTTCAAATACGCATGCGTGAATTCCCCAAATATAAGTAGGTCATCTATAAACCCATTTTTTGATTAACCTTGTATGTTTGCTACCGGTTTAATCTAATTAGAATAAACTTTATCTTTTTTAATTATTGAAGTTATGCCGTGTATTTTTGTTATCATAGATTTTTAATACCAACTATAAAATTGTACGATAATAATACCGAAATACCAGTTATTTTTTGTTGAGTTTTTCTTTTTTATATGCATGTCGATAACTTATTATTAGCTGATCAATTAATAAAATCATTATTTATCTGTGTATTTATTTTTATATACTGACAATAATGACAATGCTTTTGTCTATCCTACCTACTCAATGCAATATTTTTTATTCATTTGTGAACCTGTTAATTTTGTGTGAGTTTTAGTTGATTTTCACAGACGATTCATGATGAAAGAGTACTAATAAAACAATAATACATTCACATTTTGAGACATCAGCACTTATTAACTGTGTTCACAAAATGTTTATGAAACAAAAATTATTTGAAAAAGTCGCGTTCTCGTTCAAATCGCAAAAGACGTTATCATGGAATTTATCTTCTTGAAAAACAGCACTTAACATAAATGATCTTGTCATTTAAAAACATAATGGCAGTTAATATAAATCTGTCTTGTAGTAAAATTAGTAGATTATGTTTTTGCCATTAGGCCAACAAATATTGTACCTATAAACCGTATAACTTTTTTTTTTACTAGACAATGTGCGTCATGATTGGTTTACCTCGTTATTATTTCATAAATACATTTGTATTATCCTATAAAATTATTACAAGTCTACTAGTACTTTTAGTAATTTTCCGGATCATTTTTAAAAATGTTATTTCCTAATGTCAAATTAATAATTACTTCATCAAATTTTACTTCATTTTATGGAGAACATCATATGATATATAGTGTCTAATGCAAGTGTTATAGATATTGTTAGGTTTTAATTCTTTTTATTACTTATTCAGTAAAGAGTTGACTTACGTGAATTTTTCAACCTATAAACTTCAGTAAAAGGACAAGTTTGTTTTTGCAATATGACGACTTTTTTTAATAGAAACAGGGTAGTCGCTGGCGAGTATAACCGTCGTAAACTCATGGTAACGGTCCTGTATTCTACTAAGGTCACCGGGGCTGCTTGACAAGAACCATGTCTAAAGCAGGAAGTCCTAACTGTCTTTTTCCTTATTTTTACCTCACTTGGCGGATGGCCGCTATGATACGTCGCAGATCCTTATTTGAACGAATAGTGTCCGATTACACTACTTTTAGTTTAATGTGATGATAAATATGAATAACTAGCTTTTGCCCGCGACTTCGTCCGCGTGGAATAGTGACTTCTTTCTCCCG
This sequence comes from Pyrausta aurata, assembly GCA_963584085.1. Lineage (NCBI taxonomy): Eukaryota > Metazoa > Arthropoda > Insecta > Lepidoptera > Crambidae > Pyrausta > Pyrausta aurata. The sequence goes on from OY757268.1 coordinate 10,585,194, forward strand.
TTTTTTACACATTTACCACTATATCTTTGCTCCTATTGGTCGTAGCGTGATGTAATATAGCTTATAGCCTTCCTCGATAACTGGACTATCCAACACAAAAAGAATTATTCAATTCGAAACAGTAGTTTCGGAGATTAGCGCGTTCAAACAATCAAACAAACAAACAAACTCTTCAGCTTTATAATATTATAAGTATAGATTAATTGAATGGACATGAAAAAATAGGGTGCAAAAATCAGAACTAAAAGTGACATAAAATAATTGATTCAAATTCTTCTTTCTTACGCTTTAAAAGTGGTACACATATAGATGTTGGTAAAGAAACGGTTTCTCACTTTTTACCAGACAAAGACAAAATAACATAAAAATTCAATGAAACAAAGCCGGACATACTGGTCCTGTGTTTCTCTAAAGTACTAGACAGGATGGAGGTAGTTAACGGTCCTGCGATTGATTACGTTAGTTAAGATTGAATTAGATGACCTTAAAAAACCGTCTTCACGATGTAAGTATGTAGCATAAACGACCAAGAGGTAATTTAAAGATGATGTTACTTGAAATGGAAAAATGAATAGATGTAACAGGAAATTGAGAAAACTGCACTGACAAGTGCACTACTCTTCAATTAATGGCTTAAATTAAGTACCTGTCAATCCAAGCATCCAAAGTCTGGAGCTACATTTTTGATTCACTCGCGTCAAGGTGGCGTGTGATATTCATTGATTAATGTCAAATTTTGGAATGGAAACCTATAATCTACACAGGAAGGATTTAAAAAATTATTGCTCCATTTTGTGAGTACTCACGTCTATATTTTGCGTGGTTTTCGTTGATTTTTCATTCGTTTTCGAACGAAAATCACTCGCCATATCCAGGCGACTGATTCAAAAATAGAGCTCCTGGCCTTTCTTTGACTCTTTTAATTCACAATAAACACATTCACACTTGTTCCAAAGAGCGGACGCATCTTTGATGCTCACATAAAAAATATATCTCTACAGATAGTTTACGAATTTCGGTCGTTAAAGTTAAAACAACCTAAAACAAGTTTCCACCTACCTAAAATTGGTTTTCAACTGAAATCTGTTCGTCAGGTCATCACGATTGGATCGACGCATATCCACCACATTTGCATTCATTTGCGCTGTGTGAGATCAGACATACGAAACCGTGGTTGTTGATTTTCTACGTCACATCTGTTTGATTTCCGCGAAAGCTACGGCAACTAGAGATGAGGTTTTGAATCTACTGTCCTATGAAAATTTATATTGACGCACTCAAAATTCGTAATTTCACAAATCCAAAATAAACCGAAAACATTTAAGGGTGACAACAAAAACCATCCATACTTTTATATGTAAAAAGTGGGATGACTATACTAAATTAGCCCTCAGATTAGATAGATAGATTATTTTTATTACATAACAAAAGACAAAAATAGGACAATATAAATCACATGGCGAAAATTTACAACAAAAATTATTTTGTGGATGTCTTAATTTTAAACAAAAAATAAGTATTATTTAAAATGCCTGATTTCTAGTATTTGCAACTGCACATAAAATCAGTCGTATCAAACTTGAATCGCAATTACTATGTACTGTCTATTCCGAAATCTCTATCGCCCTCAGCCAATGCAGATTTGCATAGATTTGTATGCGGCTGCAACCGCCCCCGCTTTGACACAAATGACTCTAGTGTCTGATTGCAACATGACACTGCCACTTGTCACGGCACCTTTGGAGAATGGGAGAATTCATACGTTCTCAAACAACTGTTAAATTAATCTGAACTCCATGATATTATGCCACAAAAGATTTATTATCTGCTTATACATAGTAGGCACACATTTAACAAAGTGCAACATAAGTACATCAGCTAGGATTACGCTTGATAGAATCTGCTAATCATTTTTATTAGAATAGTTAGATACGGGATTGCTACCATATATGTTAGTGACCATGAAAGTTTAAAACAGTATACTGCTAATCACTAGGTCATCATCATCATTAGAAGAACATGGTTAAGAAGTCTTATAACATGCAGTTATAGTCTTATTAACGGCAGCTGTCTGATGATAAAGATGACAGAACAGCAAAGTGAAGAACTTGTAGATCATGTGAAAAATTAGTTATTTTTATACATACAAAGTGCATTTATTACTCAACCCTCTGAAAGAAATAATAAAAATACACAGTGGAAATGTGAAATGACGTCTATGAAACATTTGACCTATTTGTCTCAAATGAGCCCAGAGTTTGAAGGTAAGGACGCTGTAACTTTGTAGAGCTAAAGAACCAAGTCCCAAAAAAGGTGAAGTACGGTTAAAATATATCTATTGTTTGTGTCGACTTTAAAACGTTTCATTGAACCACGTTTAATTGTCATTACTGATACTAATATGAAAGTACCTAATAAGCTACATGCTTCATAGAAAGCTTCATGCATGCATAGCTTCATGAAAGGTTAAAATAGTTACCTCCTGCTTTTAAAACAAAGATATCGGTATATTTATCGTCAATTAACAAAAATAATATTTTATTGAAAATTACTGATTCCTGGATCTATCGAGTAGGAGTCATTAATATATTTAAATTGATTTTAAGCTTCCAATGCTTTTGTGTTGGCTTGTTTTGTTTTCTTCAAATCATCATTGACATCAATTTGTCACAAATCAAATCATTTCAATCAAGTACCAACTTAATATAATTAGGCACTTAGATCCGAAATTGACCTTCCTAAACACGACATCAAAAGAATTCCTCACAGCTCACTAACCTGATTAGGAGCAAATCAGGCATTCTAGGACTAAATTGGAATTCCCTGGTGTGAGCTGTGCATAGTCGAAGCTTCGGCTTAGCCTGGATATTGTTGGTCCTAATCTTATATCTATTGTGTGGTATACTGTTAATTAACTTGGCGACGCGAAGCGGATGAGGCGATGTGGAGATTAGCTTAAGTTTTAGCTTGACATCGGAAGAAAATTATTTGAATAGGTTTACGAAAAAGCAAATATTCATAGATGACTGTGTTGTTTTCTGTAAACCTATACTTAACGACGTATTATTATGATTCGAAATGATGCGCTATTTAAAAGCTATATAGGTACCTCGCACTACGCAGTGTATTAAATCCTCTTTAACTCGTCAAGTATGTGTGAACGAGACACAATAGAAATTCCATTATTATGCGACTCCCGGCAGTCGTTAGATACCTGACTGATTAAATCATTTTCATAAATTACAATAACACAGCCGTAAACAAAATTGAAATGTACTTCTAAATTTACAGTGAGTTCAATGTCTTTTTTTAATTAATAAATATGTAAGAATATTAAAATTAACTAATTCCTCATTTAGGTATTGTCTGTCTGAAGAGATTAAATGATCTATCTGGAGAGTTAATGCAGGATGAACTACAATTACGGCGAATCTTAAAATCCAAGCAAACAACCCTGAAAATATATTTCAACACACCTTTCAAGTTCATCATAACAGTACTAATCACTACGTCAATTAACATAATCTAAAAGATCAGGATTCCCAAATGCAGGCATCTCTGGTGTGATAAATGATCCGAAACGATCTCGTTACTATATCTCTCCGATCCCGAGTAATATCTTACTATCAACACTAGACACTTAATTACAAACAGTTGTTATTCGGACTTTATATCCGTTTGGTGTGGTACAATCATAAAAGATTTAAGGCTCAAGCTTCTGTTTCAAGATATACAGAGTATATTCTAACTTTGAATTAATTAGAAAATAAGTTGATTTATTAAATTTTAAGTATTCAGGGTCTGCAAAGTCTTTAAAATCATTTGTTCAACGAGAAACATTTTAAAATATATAATAGTGCCCAAAATATGCAATGCACCTGAGCATTGAGCAGATTATTAATTTTAATCATTGATAATTCATATTTATTATTATTTTTATTTCATATACATATTCGTTTCCTGCCATCAATTATTAATATCTGAAAGTAATAACAATATCAACTAAGATAACTTGACCTAAATAAATAAATTATATAACAAAACTAAATTCCAAAAATTGCTTGATAATTTTACTTCAACTTGCACCGCTCCCTCAGTTCCGCTTTTTTAAACCAAGCGAGCGAAATTCTGTCATTTGTCGGTCAGACCCATAGAATTATTATCCCTTGTCAGACCTGAGCATTGAACAGGCATCATATTATAATAATTATATTATTATGACTCAAAAGAATTCCAATACAAAAGTAAAGCTTGACGTGATATGTATAAATGTATAGTATAATAACCCGTAATAATTTCCCACATAAACTAGATCGCTCGCTCCGCTCCGCTCACTTAAGCCGAGCGAGCGAGATTCTATCACATCCACCCGGTTGGACCCAGCAATCAATCATGGGCAGGCATCATGCGACTGATATTAATTATATTACGCCCGATGATACCAATAGCGCGCATTTTTACTACATTTATCACTTTCAGTACGGCTCGAAGACGTTTTGCGTAGATTAGATTTATTGATTAGGTTTTGTAACAAATACGAGTAAGTCTTGTAAAAATCGGGCGATATGTTTGTGTCAAATAGATAAGACGCAAAATCTATCACAGCTACTACAATTTATTGTAGTAATGTAACAATAAAGAAATGGAAACCGGCTACTGAGATTTTTCTAACATAGCAACAAGAGAAATTATATTATCAATCTAGATTTGCTATATGGAACGGCTATAAATGACATCAAGGCCGAGTTTAGTACTACCACTGACTTCATTTGTGCGGAGCAAAAGTCACTTCAAACTGACATCACTAAAACGGCCGCCAATATTAAAGTCTTAGAAGACGAAAACACCAAGCTCCAGGGTGAAATTAACCGCCTTAACACCCGCCTGGCTGCATTTGAAAAGATTTCACGGAGCTGCAACATTGAGCTGCAAGCAGTACCTGAGTCTAAGAACGAAAATGTAGTGGTGCTTTTCAAAAAACTGTGCGAGGTGGTGAAGGCTTCGGTTGACGATGGCCATATTAGCGCATGCCGGAGGGTTGCAAAACAAAATGCTACCTCGAACAGGCCACGTAACATCGTCGTGACACTCTCTTCACCGCGGATTAGAGATATGGTCTTATCGGCTACGCATCGATATAATAGATCCCACTCCGGACGTGGCCTAGTATCCACAGACTTGGGCATTCTGGGCGAGACGAGTAAGATTTACGTCAACGAGCATTTATCTCCTGAGCAAAAATCTCTACATGCGGCTACAAGAAAAGCAGCTAAAGATAGAAATTACAAATACGTGTGGATAAAATATGGCCATATTTATGTCCGTAAGGACGACTCTTCAGGTGCCATCCTTATAAAAAATACGGAGTCCCTCAATAGACTCCGTTGAGCGTCGTTAAGACACCTTGAATTATATTAAAATTTTACTACTTAGTTGATTAATCGGTTTCATAATGTATACATTGTTTTATCAAAACTTAGGAAAAGCTAGATCGAAAATTAAGGAAATATATTTAAATGTATCTATTAACAACTACGATATTGTTTGCTTGGTCGAAACTAATTTCGATAGTAGTGTATATGATGGTGAATTAATAGATGATCGGTATTCTGTATTCAGAAGAGATCGTGACAGTTCAAATTCCTTAAAACTAAGCGGAGGAGGCGTCCTTATAGCCATAAAAAAACATATAAATGTAACTAGGCAGATTTCTTGGGAGTGCGGGGTCGAGGATATATGGTTGTCTATTTTGCCCCAAAATTCTAGTGAGCATTCTATTCATCTATGTTTATGCTACTTACCGCCAGATCTACCACTGGAGTTTATAGCCACGTTCCACCAAAATTGTCAAAAGGTTATACTTAACTCTAACCTAGAGGATATATTTTTGTTAATTGGAGATTTCAATACTCCTAATATCTCATGGATAAGCTCTCATTCTCAACCAAACTATCTGATGCCTTTAAATCCTTTAGACCGTAAAGCTCATTTGTTGTTGGAAACTATCAATACTTGCGGTCTTACTCAGTTTAACCCTATTCCAAATAGTAATAATCGCTATCTTGATCTTGTATTCGCTACTCTACCGGCCGAACATATTTCTGTTATTAAGGCGGACACTTTATGTCGAGTTGATTGTCATCATCTTGCCTATTACGTTGAAATTTCAAATGTAGAAAAAGCAAAGCCTATAAAACCAAACCACAAAACACGTTTTAACTTTAATAAATGTAACTACTCTGATCTAAAGACAGATTTAAGCTGCGTTGATTGGGGAAACTTGCTGTCGCCCAGTGATATTGATGAGTGTGTCGATGTATTCTATCTGAAACTTAACGAACTTATTTCAAGGCACACACCACGGACGAAGAGTGCGGTAGCAAAATACCCTATGTGGTACAGTAGAGCACTAATAAAATGTATACGAGAAAAGTCAAAATATCACCGTCGATATAAAAAGTTTGGCAACCCGCGGGACTATGACACTTTCGCTCTTCTTCGTTCGAGATGCAAAAGGCTAATAACTGAATGTCATGACATATTCGTGACTTCAGTTGAGGAATGTTTAGAGGATGACCCAAAATCATTCTGGAGGTATGTAAATGGAAAGAAGGGTAGAGCAACAATTCCTAACACAATGTTTATAATGGTAAGGAGTCTTCAGATGGCCAAGGTATTTGCGAACTATTTTCTGAATTCTTTGGTTCGGTATATGAAAATCCTACCTCATCGGTTTCGAATGAGCCTCTAGATCTTCCCGCTGTTGTAAACTTAACACTGCATTCTTTTAGGTTTACACAACAAGAAATTGCCTTAAAAATAAAAGCCTTAGATACAAACAAGGGTGCAGGACCTGACGGGATCCCCCCTAAGCTTTTGAAGATCTGCTGTGAGGAACTTTTGCTGCCGTTGTGTTTATTGTTTAATAAATCAATTGCAGCGGGAGTGTTTCCTTCCCGCTGGAAAGTGGCCAGTGTCATTCCTATATTTAAATCGGGTGATAAGACATCTTGCTCAAACTATCGGCCAATAAGCATCCTTCCTTGTATTGCAAAGCTCTTTGAGTCACTAGTATATGGGCCTCTCTACAATCACCTAAGTGCGCACATATCTGATAGACAGCATGGATTTGTTAGAAGAAGATCGACTTTGAGCAACCTCTTGGAGTTTAAAAACTATCTCTGCCATGTTTTTGCCACAGGTGGTCAGGCTGATGCTCTATATCTCGACTTCAGCAAGGCTTTCGATAAAGTAGATCACACACTTCTATGCCACAAACTATCGTTATACGGTATACATGGGTGTCTGTTGAGGTGGGTGGCGTCCTACTTGAGAAACAGATCTCAATTAGTAGCAGTAAAGGGATTTTCATCAACTGCTATTCCGGTATCATCGGGTGTTCCACAGGGATCACATTTAGGACCACTCCTTTTTGTGATCTTCATAAACGATTTAATCAAGCGTATTTCATGTCAATCTCTGCTTTATGCAGATGATTTGAAAATTTACACGGATGTCACTGATATATCTGGATGTGCAGAGCTTCAGAGAGATCTCATTGCTGTGTCGGACTGGTGTGCTTTGAATAAGATAAGCCTTAACGTTAGCAAAAGTTGTGTCATTACCTTCACCAAAAAGAAAAACAGATATATTCATCGGTATCACATTCAGAACAACGTATTGGACAGAAAACAGGTTGTAAGAGACCTAGGTGTTTACTTCGATGAGGAGTTAACATTCCACCAGCATTACGAATATATCATTAATAAGAGAAATAAACTGCTAGGTTTCATAATCAGAACTACCAAAGATTTTAAGAGGCCTCGTAGTATGTTGTGCTTGTACCTTAGTCTGATAAGGAGTGTTTTGGAATATTGCTGTCCGGTGTGGTCCCCGCACTACACTGTCCACGTCAATGCCATCGAAAAAGTGCAGAAAAAATGTTTAAAGTATATCTGCTACCGGTACAACATGGGCAGACCGCTTAAAGACTACATTGATAAGCTTTCCAAGTTCAAAATGATATCTTTGCATTCCCGTCGGAACAGATATGACCTACTCTGTCTTCACAAAATAGTACATTCGGCTATCGATACCCCAGATCTTTTGTCTTCACTCAACTTCAACACCTTGTACAGATCTCGAAACCCGAACATATTTGCGCTTCAGGTTTATAGGAACAACACCTCCTTTTTCAATCCCATAGTAAGGATGTGTCGTTCATACAACGAAATGGCTCGCAGTGGTAGAGACATCGATCTTTTCAACGGCAACTTTCCGCGCTTTAAGAGAGCTGTTAGCGATATTTTTAAATATAAATGAGCGTTTTCGACCCCGTCCTTCAATATAATTGTTTAATCTATTCATAATTTTATTTTATGTTAAGATAATATTATTTTATAGTGTTGCATTATTTTATTTAATATTAAGCATGCTGTGTACGCTTATTTTGGATCTTTGTCTTGTTAAATAATGCTGTTTTTGATTTGTGGTTCTGTAATGACAACGATCTGTTTGTGTACCAATATTTAAATAAATAAATAAATATATATTTAGGAGAATAAATGGATTTTCTTTATATGAGACAAATGAGGTAGATTATTAAAGTAAACACAAGTGTTTTATTTGTGTTGCGCTATTCTCAGAACAGTACGAATTAAGGCGTTTTCTCGAACAAAGAAGAAGATGCTTTTAGCATTAAGTCCACCTTTGTACACTAAATTTGTGCAATAAAGTCTTTATAGAAAAAATAAATAAAGAAGTATAGTTGAAGATAATAGTGTTATTTTAAACAAGCTTATTCATTATTCATGGTCTTGGCATACTAGCTGTAATAGGCTAGTTGACACCATCACGTACTTTCATTTAATTGTCAATACGCTACTCTTCCATAGATTTACTTTGGCCGTTTCAAACTATAGCGTCATAGTTTTTTTGTGCCCAACTGACGCATTTTTTACTGCTATTAAAAATTAAATTGTGTAAACTAATAAGAATGATTAATAAAAGGTTAGCCCAAAATATTGTGCTTTCTTTAAAAATTGTAATTCCTCGAATTGCTTATGATTACAGGAACCTACCCAATAATTGTGTAAACGCAAGTGCAGGCGCTCGTGCTCATGGTTTCAATGCCTTTAAAACGTCCACAATTCATATTTCTTAATTTCCTATTTAGTACCAAAAATGTATGATACGAACACGCGTTGGATCCTATTACGGCGACCTATGCAAATTGGAACTCATGACTTCATGCAAGTCAAGTATGGGGATTAAGCTCAAGCTGACAATGTATGCGTCTAGGTTGTACAGCAAAAAGGTAGAGAAATACTACTTCAACTTATTCAAATCAAAAAAAATTTTCGGTACTCCTCATCTAATTCTCTACTTATATTTTAAAGTTGGTTGAGATTGTTTGTTTGTTTGAGTGCGCTTATATCAGGACCTACAGCGCGGATTTTTTATTTATTTTTCTTTGAACTCATTAAACAGGTAGGGCTAGGGTAAAATGCTATTAAACAACACACTACTACTACTTATGGGAAAAAAGTAGTCAAAATGGCCGCTAGTTTTGGTAATAAATCAGAATGCCAAAGTCTGAAATGGGATACGTTGAGTGAACAAACATTTATTATTTATACACAGTTTTTTTTTTTTGGTTTCTACTAAAAGTACATTTATTATCTATAGACTCTATAATTATTTAATTAAAACTGAAATATTATACACATAGGATCCATCCATCCATCCATAGCAGCCTTTATTTTATTCCTTTAAGGAAATAGGCCTCCTCCATATTTATCCATTTTCGTCTCTCCCGTGCCACTTTCATCCAGTTTTGTCCTGCGTGGCGCTGGATATCGTCCACCCAACGAAGTGGTGGGCGGCCTCTGCCGCGCATATTGGCCCATGGTCGCCACTCCCTAACCCATCTGGTCCACCGATTTTTGTCCATTCTGGCTATACGTCCTGCCCATTTCCACTTATTCTCTGGCTATTGTATGAACAACGTCCCTGACCTTTGTTATTTGACGAAAACGTTCGTTGCTCATCCGGTTGCGTAGAGTTATGCACATCATTGCCCTCTCCATTGCCCTCTGCATATACACATAGGATTACAAAGTTAAATAAAGTTATATAAAGCGATCCTACCACATAAGAATACACTATGTTTAACTATACTCGTACGTACTATATGACTTCATAAACTTATATCCGTACATACGTTCATAATACCGAAGTATGTTTGTTTGTTTAGGACCAGAGTAAATATTATGAGAGGCAGATGTTATTATTATTCTTGGCCTAGATTAGAATTGCCAAGGTGTAAATTCGTTGAAACAATAAATGGGAAGTTTTCGTACAAAGATAAACCATTTAATATTATTTTATTTCCTTTAGTTAAGCTTATATTATTTCCTTTTAATATATGCGATATTTTGTAAGGATGGATATATATACAAACGTTTGGACATGTTTGTTCCTCCTCCTCGCAAAACCCACTGGATGGATTTTTATTTCTTCGAATGGAAAGAGTCTTGGCAAAAAATATTGTTGAACTCTACAAGAACAAAAAACCTTAAATCGGTCATCTTAAATCGATTTAATATAATCTATAACTCCGATATAGAGCCCTCACCAAAAACAGTAGGTACAAATTTCTTCTTTGTACTCCTCCAAATTGTTATTATTATAAATAATTAATTAATTTATACTTCCTTAGGTCTCGGATTAGCTAGCTCTAAATGAAATCATTATTTTGCTTTAAATTTTTTTGTCGTTGATTTTTTACCTCGAGTTAAGTTAAAACTCTATACTGCGCACTTACTGTACATTTACTAAACTTTTTTCAATTGTTTCAGGTGCCATATAAACGAGTGTGCTCACTTAGAAAATACATCATGGGTGACCAACGCGATACCACTAGAAAAAGAGAAACTGTCAAAATGCACAATGCACCCGATGCTCCGGTCAGACTACGATAATACGACTATGTGTGTTGCAGAAGATTTTAATAGAAACAAAACTGTGCCATGTGATAAATTTGATTACAATGAAGACGAATACTCTATAGTTAAAGATGTATGTATAAGGTTATTAAGTAATATTAGTAATATTTTAGTTTTTTTTTTTATCTCAGCATGGAGCTGGTAAATTTTGTATCAGGTACGGGCTATGCCAAGTAACTGATCCATAAAAAGTTTATTATTATTATTATTTCATTTATTTCGACATAATTAAGTCATACATACATTTTAAATTATTGAATTAAATTAAATTGGACGACCACCAGCTTGCATTTGGGTCTTAGTCCATATGAACCATATAACAATAGTTGATATACAAACAGTCAAATCTCTGGGAGAGCATCTTCAGAATGATGTTGGGTCTGACCCGGACCCTGCCTGCCAGTGATGTGCACCGCTTGCGTAGGGTCGTGTTAAAGCAGGCGACACCATTCTCCGCAAACATACCCGAAGCACTGCAGTGCCGGGGCAGCCCCAACAACATCCTAAACGCATTATTGTACTGTATACGAAGGGCGTCGAACTGCTTTCGCGTATACGCCATGCTGTGAAAAACCGTGGGGGCAGTAAGAGGGAGACAAAGCATATGCGAATTTCGCATTCCGCATGCGAATGCGGTGGTGTGCTAACGGCGTTACTGAAAAAGTAAAACAGTGCATCTGAACTCGGTGCGTATTGCAATGCAACTTTGACAGTTAAGCGGCTCGGCTTTTTTGTTACATTAGCCATTCGTATTGCAATTTCGCATTAAAATGATAATAAATGAGTGGAAATTGAACGGATATAGTTGGATCGCAATACGCCACCTAAACTCAACATTGCTTATCAATGAGTTAGTAGAAAAAGTTAAAAGATATCATGTTGGCGCACAGTGGTCACACAACACAATCATTTAATCTAAGTATGCCTCGCTCACATGTGTTAAACGAGTGCGCAGGAGCATGGCACGCGTATGTCACTTTTGTATGTGTAAGTTATTAACATCGTCATCATCTTGAGCAGACGTCTACTGAACATTAGGCCTCCTCCATAGTTTACCACAGGGACTAGTCGCAAGCGGCTTGCATCGTCAGTGATCTGTAACCTTTTAACAAGGTCGTCTGTCTTCCTTGATAGTAGACGTTCAACGCTGTGCTTACTTTTGATAGAAGTAACTGTGACTCAGTGACAGACGAGGAATCGAACCCGTGTTTTTACAAGTGCAATTTATAAGGAAAATCTTATTAGAGTATCGCCAATTTCTATAATAAATACAATGTGCAGGTTACTCTAATTGTGTGAGGTTATGTTGTAGGTTGGAGGCGCTTCTATCAAAAGTAAGCACAGCGTTGAACGTCTACTATCAAGGAAGACAGACGACCTTGTTAAAAGGTTACAGATCACTGACGATGCAAGCCGCTTGCGACTACTCCCTGTGGTAAACTATGGAGGAGGCCTAATATTCAGTAGACGTCTGCTCAAGATGATGACGATATTAATAACTTACACATAAAACAATGAAATACGCGTGGCATGCTCCTGCGCACTCGTTAAGCACATGTGAGCGAGGCATACTTAGACAAAATGTTTATGTTGTGTGACCACTGTGCGCCAACATGATATTTTTTATCTTTTTCTACAAACTCATTGATGCATGCTTGCTTGCTTGCTAAAAAAAACACTATAAAAACAAAAATCAACTATAAGTCTTTCCTTTTACTCGTTGTTAAATCTAGTATAGGTATTATAGAAACTGAATTATTTATTTTTTTATTTATTTGTCCACTTGGTATACTGCCACTTCGCAATGTAACATCTCATATATAATTAAATTGCAAATGACAAACTCACCAATCTCGAATGATTATGGATTGCCTTGATGGTAGAGCTAGGGACAAAAATAATAATAATATTTAAATCATCGATAATCAATAGCGGACACATTCTTAACCTCTTAATAAAAGAGGTCAATTAGATATGGAACAGTTTGTAGTAAGCTCAATCATTGTAATAAAAATGCTTATTAAATATCTTTTAGAGACCCGTATCTTTAATAGGGAAAATTTTGTCGGGTTGTCAAGGAGAATGTCGTGACCCGGGATACAGAATGATCTAAAAAATTAAATAGGTAATCCGCCTACAAGAGCGTAGTATTAAATTAAGAAAGAGGAATAGTTTACAAAATATGACATTCTTATGTCATGGGTCTTATAAATGTATTTAAGTATTTATGGGAGACGCCCCCGTCATAATCGTTGTCTGGTACTTCGTAACACAAGGAAGCAAATTCCTTAACACGAAACCAGACAATTGGTGTGTTGTCTGGCGCATATTTATTTATTTAAATAAAAAATATCCCTACTTAGGAGTTTTGGAAGAAACTTCACCAACAAGAGCCTGGCTCTTAAATTTAATAATGATGATGAAATAATGTATTATTAGGGTGAAGTCACGTTAAGACATTTATGCCTTGGTATAGGTAGGTAATGACGCCTCACAAATTATCAACTAAGAATCGGTAGAACTAAATTACAATATTGATGATGCGTTCTCAATCAGACATCAAAGGTTATTAAAACAAACATGAAATTCAACAAACATGAAATTCCCATACTCAAAGTAAATCAAATATAACATCGATTTCGTAATCGAAGTTTGCAAAACTTGATATTTGTCGCGACACAGCAATCGAAATCTTATCTTTATGTTTGCTCTTGTTAATTAAACATGTCGATTAAGCAACCGGATCTAATCTTGGGTAAATAGCACATATTTGTTCCAAGTAAATATAATCAGAAATCCATCAGGGCATTTTGTAATTGTTTACACCGACCTATGTTTGTTATCGTCCGACAGAATAAAGTTTGGGCAAATAATAAAAAGTAAACTACATACGTCTGATAGTCACGCTGTTTGCTGCGGGTAAACAGAAATGATATTGCGGATGGCTTGGATAAAAAGAACGAATAGATGAAAATATTGGCTAGAATGATGAATAGAAATGCCTACTAGCCATTTTGGTGTAGACATTTTTTGATCTAAGATATTAACAATTTTGATCTTCGTGTTGTTTCTGCTAAATACTTGGCGGAGTCTTTGATCAAGATTCATTCCAAACATCTGCATGTAACATTTTTAAAATACAAATAGAATCTCCTTTTCCGATGTTAATAAAAAAATAAATTTAAAATCAAACCAATTTTATAAAATAGTTCAAAAGTATCTCTAAGTTCAATAAAATCAATGCAATGTGACATCTCGTTAATAATTTTATTGCAAACTAGCGGCCCGCCAGCGACTTCGTACGCGCGTAATAGTTTTACTCCGTTTGGTTCCCATAGATAGATCGTAGCGAAAATATTTATAAGCCTATACGCATTAAACTACTTCTATAGCCTTCCCTCATAAATTAGCTGTCTAACAATGTAGCTAACATATTTTATAACCGGACCAATAGTTCCTGTTATTAGCGCGTTCAAACAAACAAACAAAAACATCCAGTTTTTAAATATATACGTAAAAATGCGTAAAGATAAATGTTATATTTTATAAACACACAACACGCAGCCCGTTTTTTAATCTGGACAAACTTACACGGGGATAATATCTTTTTATTTTACAACGAAATGGAAAAACTTACTGCGCCTATCGTCAATCGTATATTTCTTTCGAGAGCTAATGAAAAAACCAGGCTATACTCAGTGCGCTTACACAGCATCACGCCACATGCAGGCTTTGGGAGAAGCAAATTCCTTCAAGTCTTCTCCCGCTACCTTAAGAGTTTGAACTTGAGCTTTGTTTATAGTAGTCATAGCGAATACTCTACCTTCTTGAATTCAAATCGTGAATTCAAAGGGTTAATTTTATGTAGGGATCTACCCCATCATCATCATCATCAATACCCAAAAGCCGTCCACTGCTAAACATAGGCCCCCACGAAAAGTTTGCAAGAAAAAATATTGGACACCCTTCGACCACAGCGTTGAATGTCCACCGACAATATGAACAGACGACCTGCAATCTACACTGTACTCAGACCGCTTGATACCTACCCTGTTTAAACACAAAAAAATATTATTTACTGTTTTAAGGAATAAAATCTCTTCTCAAGCATTTTCTCAAGAGCAACATCAATAACAAACATGTGTCAAAACATTGTGTCTCAGACATGTCAAATGATTGTCAAAAATGATATACAAAATATTTTTATCATTAGCACTAAAGAGTTTTGATATCAACTTCGAAGAAAATCACCCCCAGAATAACTTTGTCTGCACCCTTTTTCACCCCCTTAGGAGATTAATTGCAATATAATATAAAATAAATCTTCCGTCAATTTTGTAAAAGAATGTGTATGCAAAATTTGAAGTAGATTGGACCAAGGGATCACGTTGTTCCATACAAACTTTGCATCCCTTTTTGACCCCCTTAGGGGTAGAATTTCGAAAAATCCTTTCTTATCGGATCCCTACGTCATACAAAGAACACACCCTCCCAGTTTCAGGTTTCTACGATCAGCGGTTTAGGCTGTACGTTGATCCATCAGTCAGTCAGTCAGTCAGTCAGTCAATCAGTCAGTCAATCAATAAGTCAGTCGTTCAGGACAAAGCATTTTATAGGTATAGATGACAAACTCATCGATCTCGAGTGATGATGGTAGAGTTAGAGACAAAAATAATACTAATAGTACTTGTAATGTTAGTATATTAGTGATTCACAAATTTATGTTTGTTTCAGTTCAACCTAGGATGTCAGAACATGAAAAGAACTCTCGTAGGAACAATCCACAACTCAGGCCTGTTTATATCCTTGCCTCTTACTGGGATAATATCCGACAAGTATGGCAGAAGAACTGCTCTTGCTATTGCTTCTCTAATGAACGGCCTGTTTGGAATACTCAGATCTTTTTCTGTCAACTACGAGATGTATATGGTGTTCGAGTTTTTGGAGCCAGCGTTGGGTGCTGGAGCTTACAGCACTGCGTTTGTTTTAGGTGAGTTAAAATTTTAAGTGATAACTTTAAAAACTTATTTAGGACACATTCCATAACCTACTATTATTCAGCTCGTAACCTACTATAAGTATGTTAACAATAACGGCAACAATAGCTAGATGAACTACCCATTCTCTGTAATCTGGGTAGCGCTAGAAACTTTGAGGGAGAAAAAAAACAAAATTCAAATAGAAATTGCCTCTTACTATTTATGTTCTAATCAACGCACCCATATTTATTTTTATACCAGTGAAGGCTATCTGGTCATCTTTAATTGTTACCGTCCATTATTATTTAAACTTTTTACTCAGATATTTTTTTTTCAGCTATGGAACTCGTGGGCCCAAAAGGCCGCGTCTTTGGCAACACGATCATCAACGTTCTCTACGTGTTCGGTCTCATGACCCTCTCTGGCCTCTCCTGGTGGCTTCAGGACTGGCGTCAACTCCTGCGCATCGTCTACACACCAGCCGTCCTTGTCGTCTCATACCTATGGATCCTCAACGAAAGCGTTAGGTGGCTTCTCAGCAAAGGAAGAACTGATGAAGCAATCGCAATTTTAAATAAAGCAGCAAAAATGAACAAAGTAGAGATCTCAGAAGAATTGTTAGCACCTCTGCACGATAAAGAGAAAGTGCCTTTAGAAGAAAAAGAAGAAATAGTCGAAGATACGGAGTCGACATTCATAAAAGTAGTTAAATCTAGCATAATAAGGAAAAGACTGATCGTGTGTTCTTTTTTATGGATTACTTGTACTTTTGTTTACTATGGACTGTCTATAAACTCAGTGTCGTTGGCTGGTAATAAGTATGTGAACTTTATGCTAGTGGCGTTCGTTGAGATACCAGCTAACTTCGCGTGTTTCCTAGTCCTAGATAGATTTGGAAGGAAAAGGACGTTGATTACAACATACGTTCTGAGTGCGTGCCTGTGTATTAGTATATCATTCCTGCCTAAAGGTGAGTTTCTTTTCTTATTTATCTCTTAATTAGTAACTCTATAGGGAACTCTAAATATTCTGAACGTGGAATTATTTTTTCCCTTAGTATTCCAATGCGATTCTGTTTATTTGTGTATAATCAAAATTACATTTTTGATTTATTTATTGCTTAATTCATATCTGAAATGTCTGCCTTTCACCTTCGCACACTATCTGAATTATTAATTGGCTGCTGAGTCTGGAAACTAATTTATAAACGCTAAGTGGAATTAATGGTATAATCAAGTAAACATCTAGTGTTCTAAATATATAAATTAATTAGGGAACAAATTCTTTGAAATAAATCATGGAAGGTACAATCCATGTTTAAGTTGATGGAATTTCCTTACATGAACTGAAGTGTGTTCTCTGTTTAGTAAATAAACTTACATAATATAGGGAAAGAGAGGCTGTTACTAGTCCGACATGATCCATTCTCACCTGTATCATAACTTCTGGTGTTAGGCCCGCCATACACGGACAGCTCAAGCAGTTAGCCAGTGATCAACATATACGGACCGCTCTTGCAGTCATAGTCGACAGATTGAAGCTGCCATTGATAAAGGCCTGCATCGTGCTGCTAACCGCCCGGAGCAGACATAACTGCTCGAGCGGTTCCGTGTATGTGTGTGTGTACGTAGAATTTGTATAGTTCACTATGCAGTCGCAGCTTGAAGCAGTCCGTCCTAACTGCTTGAAGCTGTCCGTGTATAGCGGACCATACTGTGGCCAAATTATTGTCTGGCTACGTTACAGGAAAAGACTTAATGCTACCAATGTATAGGTTGCGAAATAAAAAAATTCAAATCCCCAGGCTATACAGGATTACGATTGGACGTAATTTGTTGTTGACAAAAGTCAATTTTGATAATCCGAAAACAATTTGCCTGAACAAAATCACGTTAAGGAACACCGTGTTTACTTGGCAGGCTGTTTGCCCAGTAGCCTGAATTAATGGAATATTTAAGTAAAGCCGATTCCAACTCCTCATGGACTTGTCACAGTGCAAATGGAAGCAGAGGTCTCACTTTTATCATGTGTTTCAATAACCATATTTAAGTTTGTTAGTAGGTACTAACTAAAGGTGTGTACTGTAACTGTAAGCGTAAAATAGATTTTTGGTAACAGCAAATATTTGATAGATGTTAGTCACTGTCGGCATGATGTTAGGCAAAGATATATTTTCATGTAAGTATTTCCCAGGCTTAATAAAACCTGTAAAGATATCACATAATAATGGCGCTTTATTTAGATGTTACATGGTTCATAATAAAATCTTCGTAAGGCTGGCTAGAATAAATAAAAACAAATAAATGATTGATTCATTGAAAAACTTAAAATTATTGCTGGCAACACTAAAGCTACATTGGTTACTAATTTAGAAGTTTGTTGTGTTGACTGTTCCTGATTTTATTGTGGTTTAGTGAGCGACATTAAAGTACAAGTAATTTTTGCGGCTACAAAACACTTAGCAAAATCTTGCGCTGACTTGGATTGCTTAATAAACATTTGATGAATAAATTAAAAGCCTGATGGAGATAGATTTTAATTTGAAAACTGGATAGTTGAAAAGCGCGTCTATGAATGAAAGCTTTTAAATTTTGAAATCGGGTATAAAATCTGAAAGAAAAATGAAAACAACTGTAAAGAAATAATTACAGCCAATTAAGGTAACTTTATCCACTCTGTGTGTTTATCATTTATATTTTCACAAACAAAAGGACTTTTATCATACAAAGGCATCTTATTTCGAATTTCGCTACAAACCACACAGAATAATTTACTCTTCTTCGAGCAATTAGGTATCAACTTTCCATACGACGCGTTTAGTGTAATCACTACATTATCGTTGTATTCGTAACACAAGGAAGAAAGTCCCTAAGTTCGAAACCGAGACATTTGGTGTGTTGTCTGGCGCATATTTATTTTTACTTTTATACGTTTTTCACAGATCATAAATGGTTGTCCCTGATCATCTACCTATCCGGCAAGTTCAGCATCACAGTGGCCTACAGTTCCGTCTACATCTACGTGTCTGAGGTCTTCCCGACCAACGTACGGCAGTCGCTCCTGGCTGTGTGCTCGTCTTTGGGCAGGGTTGGGTCCACTTTGGCCCCTTTAACGCAATTGCTGGTGAGTAAATATTTATATGTGGGATATGTACGTGGAACAGGAAAAGAGGAGAGAGAGAATGCAAGAGGGTGACAGACGTGGAACGGAATGCAGCGAGAACGGACACAAAGGTTTAGTTTGAATATGAAGATGGAATGCAGAAGGTGTTTTATATTTCAGAGTGTGCGGAGGATCTTGTTGTGATGTGATATCACTTCAGCACAATAAATGAGTCATCTGCTCAGCAGTGGACATTTTCAGCTGCCTATGTTGATTCTAATCACGGTTTTTTTTTACCAGGCCCAGCCAACGATATTCTTCGGGAGCATGGCGCTCGGAGCCAGCGTTCTAGTCTTCACGTTGCCAGAGACCATCAACTGTCCTCTCCCTGACACCATCGAGGAAGCAGAACGGTTGTCCAGGAGAAAAGAACAAGATGAAGAAGCATAGAATAAAGCCCCACCGAGCTACTGATAATTTTAAGCTATTATGAATAAAGATAAAAGCAGTTACCGTTTTTTACAAAATAGTAAGTTAAAATATAATTGATTCAGGGTACAAATGTAAACTTACGTGTTTTTATTTCTACCAACATTAAATAAACTGCCTGCATGCTATTGATGATTTATTACCCCCAAAGTTTGCTCTTTGGCCTCCATAATGATATTACACATAGAATTTTGCGAAAACATACTTATACTCAATACTTTGTGACATTTTTTACATCAATTATTATTCGTGAAATTGTGTTCCTATTATGTTGATTTTTTTATAGTTACACAGTTTTACAGTTTCCAAATTAACTTCTTTATAAGTAATTGTACATTTCCAACCAAAGATATCCATTTTCAACTCTTTTTAAGTAGCACCATAGTTTTTTTATCCTATGGGTGTATTGTTTTAAATTATAATAAAGCAAGTTTATGAATGCTCAACGTTGAAAATTCAATGAAACATAAATGAATATATAAGATTTTTATTATTTTAGAAAAAAGGGAAAAAAAATATCTACACCAAATTTAAATGTTCAACTTTTGACCCTTTTTTTTCCGCTGTAAGTACAATATTTGAATATCTTTATAATATCACCATACGACTGAATGCTCTTATTAATTAATGGTTGTACATTTCACAATGCAATAGTTAATTATTATAGGTGATAGAAGCTCTTAAAACAGTCAATATCATAATATTTTTATAATTTAAAATATAATTATTAAAATATTTTCTCATGTGATTTTACTCTAGTATTTTCCGATAAAAGTGTAGTATCTATCTATTCTAAAATGTATTACTATAATTGGGAAAAGAGACATACTTTTAAAAAAAAATTACCTACTATTTGAGTTATGAAGTTTTATTTATTTACCTTACCTGTTTTTTTTTATTGTCCAAAGAGGTTCTTCCTAGGGTAGTTTTCTACTTTAAGGGTCTGTGTTCCAATTGACAATTTATCTAAAATTCAAATAAACGTCAGATAGACCGTTTTTTACCTCGTCTAAATATATAAGTTCTAGTTAGCGTTCCATATTTGAATTTTTCGTTGGTTTGTGTCGTAGTAGTAATAGTTGTACCGTTACCATGAGTTTACGACGGTTTTACTCGCTAGCGACTACGTAAAAAAAGTCTATGGAAAATTGCAAAGCGCCCTCTAGCGGTCACTTGCAGAACTAAAATTTCCCATACAAAAAGATCCGTCGTCGCTAGTGAGTAAAACCGGCGTAAACTTCGTTGTCGATTGCGAAACAGGAGGTCTACTACGAAAAACGAAATCCGTCAATACGATTATAGTTTTTCGGATCCAAAACATTTTTAGTATGGAATCCTTACTACGAAATGCTTCGGATCCGCAAAAAGAGTATCGTATCGACGGATTTCGTTTTTTGTGACACACTATTTCATCGACATGACAAAATTAGTCAATCTATGCTATTTTATCATATTCCCTAACATGCCAACCACATTGGACAAATTTATCCACAACGATAACGAGATATGTCAATTTCTAACCATTCACTCAATTTTATGTCAGATTTGGCTCAAAATGATCAACTTGACACAATGACAGATTGATTCGATATTGCCCACAGATTAGTAAGAGTATATCTAATATTGCCCACAGATAATGAATTCAAATTAATAAATATGTTAGGGAAAAAAAATGTTCCACGGGGACTTTCTTTTCAATATTTTTACACTTTATTGTTTTTTGAGAGCCTAGGATAAAATATGGCACGACTCAGTCATATATTTTTGCTCTAAATATGTTGTTTATGATTTGTCGTCGTCGCTAATGGTGGACGATAATGTTACACGGCGAAATGTCAAAATTCGATAAAAATATGTGTGGCATGTTAGGGTTCAATGATAATTTTGTCATATTTCGAATTTTGACAGTACGACAAGACTTTCATGGCAGCCATTTTAGCAACTGCGGGTATGTCGATTTTTGACAAACAAACGCGCTAAAATGCCTCGATAAATTTTTATCACGGCGTGCATCTTAAGCGAGGGCCAGCAGGGCCCTCTAATATCGGTGATACCTACCTAGAAACATAGTACCTAACCCTAACAGCACGCAAATAGAGGAAACGTTTGTCAAACATAGCCCGCCGCTGCTCTATCAATCGTACGAGAACATTCGCAAACACGGCGATTTACAAATAAAACCGCAACAGAATTTTACTGAAAGGTATGCATATGGGTAAGTAATTAAAATGATGAACATAGATGAGGTACGCCATGATTTTAAACATTTTAATAGGCATCACTATTACTTAGTCTGGTTCGAAACTAATGAATGAGTATTCTGAGCCTTCGTAGTTCGTACGTAGGTGCTGTCGAGGTCTCTCACGCCTAACCACTTTTCAACAAAAATCGCTTGCTACACAAAAAGGGCATCACTTCAACGTTCCTGTAGTGTGCGCCTCGTATGTATACCTATTACTACGCACACTTACTTCCTCCTTTAGTATATAAGTAATTGTATCGTAATAAATACGCCTTTTGATCGCAGTCAGTCGTATCATTAAACACTCTCCCAACGCCCATCACTGCATGGCGACCCTGCCAGTGCTGCCTGTTGGCAGTACTGAGCAGACGGTCTGGGAAAAGTGGATCGCGAATTAAAAATGGACAATACGTTTTTTTTTTCATTGATAAAAATTAATTAAATATTTTAAATGGACTAATATTGGACGAACTATTATTTACTTCAATAAAAATACCGAAAAGTTTTAAAAATTGTGAAAACTCAAGAAACTGTGTACGGAATACAAGATAGAAAGAAGAAAATGTGATGATGAAGAACGGAATGAGCTGGGCGCCGGGAGATGATGGAGTCAGATGTGGTAATAACAGTGTGCTGGGCGCCGGGAGATGTTGGAGTCCGATGAGGTTTAACATCAGTATGCAGGGTGCCGGGAGTTGTTCGAGTCGGAAGAGGTCGCAGCCGGGAGAACCGAAAGTCTGTCGAGTCCCCGTGCAAAAGTTTTTCAGTCCCCTTGAATAACGCCTCCACGAAGAAAAGTCCTCTCGTCCTCTTAAAATTAACCTTAAACTGCCCCAGAGAAGATATCATACGGTAACATAATTTTAATCATTTTAGTTAAAATTCTGAATTTTAAAATTTAACAAAATTTGCTTGTCACACTTAATTATCTGTTTAAAATATAAAGGAAACTTTTAATTATTTCAACAAAAATATTATGTAAAGTTATTATGATGTATTAAAAAGTGGTCTTTTAAATAGTTAATTTGTGCAAGTAAAGTTTAATAAATTTCGTTTAGTACCATAATTTAAACATTATGAATGTTTATAAATATCGATCATATTTTAAGAAAGGTTATGTCGTATTTTATATATTCTGTATTTTTATTGAAGATAAATATAAGTTTTATGTTATGTAGAAGGGTAAAACTCTGTATACGAGTACCTACTTTTAGATTTAAAAATATAAGTAACGGTTGTTGACGACTAACTCATTGATTTCATAATAATCATTTTAATTTTGACAGCATAATAAAATAATACGAAAATACGTTAATTTACAAAGGAATATATTTTACTTAATGAACTTAGGACAAACCTACTCGTAGTAAAAGGGTAATATTAATCAACTTATCTTTTTTTTTCCTAACAGGAATTAAGCAGTTTGAATCTTTAAGTTTTGGGTATGTATATGATAATACATGGTTCATAGTAAAATCTTCGTAAGGCTGGCTAGAATAAATAAAAATAAATAAATGATTGATTGATTGAAAAACTTAAAATTATTGCTGGCAACACTAAAGCGACATTGGTTACTAATTTAGAAGTTTCTTT
Organism: Pyrausta aurata; assembly: GCA_963584085.1. Classification (NCBI taxonomy): domain Eukaryota; kingdom Metazoa; phylum Arthropoda; class Insecta; order Lepidoptera; family Crambidae; genus Pyrausta; species Pyrausta aurata. The sequence goes on from OY757268.1 coordinate 10,608,605, forward strand.
ACTTACTGTTCCTGATTTTATTGTGGTTTAGTGAGCGACATTAAAGTACAAGTAATTTTTGCGGCTACAAAACACTTAGCAAAATCTTGCGCTGACTTGAATTGCTTAATAAACATTTGATGAATAAATTAAAAGCCTGATGGAGATAGATTTTAATTTGAAAACTGGATAGTTGAAAAGTGCGTCTATGAATGAAAGCTTTTAAATTTTGAAATCGGGTATAAAATCTGAAAGAAAAATGAAAACAACTGTAAAGAAATAATTGCAGCCAATTAAGGTAACTTTATCCACTCTGTGTGTTTATCATTTATATAGGGTCTAACAAATTTAGTTATCGACCGCCAACGGGGGTTATCTATAAATCACACTGATCACGCTCACCAAATTTGAGAAAAAAATTCAGGCTAGTTTCGGAGATAATCAACAAAACATTAGCACTTCATAAATGCGAAAAACTACACCGTTTACCAGCTGTTGTTTACTACTTCACTATCAAACCCGCACGCACACCAACAAGCTAGCCGACATGTCGGCGCGCAGCGCGGCGGCGGCACACGCAAACAAAAGAGCGGCATCCTTTGTGTCGCGGCGGCGTTCTTCTTTCGGCGTCCGCGCGCGCGTTGATTTTTTTTTTCGTCAGTCGCAAACTCACCTCGCCACGAAAAGGACGTCGAGTGATTTTTATTTTGACTTACTACAAGTACCAAGTAGTCAAGTACGGCCTGAACAGTAAACTGACACCAGGTCTTCCTTGCACGGGTGGACTTGCCTGCCGTGAGGCCTAGCGGGTGCTCCTCTACATCACGCACACCTTCGGCGTGATATGTTCCACGCACATCTTCAGCGCGACGAAATGTTCATTCAGCAGAACGGACGGAGCCCCTGCCTAGTGTGAAGTGTGACTGTGGCCTTCTTCACCTCCGTGTCTCCTTCCTTCGGGTTCGGCTGTCGGTGGATCGGGCGCAGGGGGCCCGGTGCCCTGGCCGGCGCGGCGCCCGACCTATCACCACTCCATACCTTACCTACCTACCTACGGAGCTACGTGACGTCGTTTATTTTATTACGAGAAGAAGATGTTTTGTTTTTACGTGCGTGATTGATAGAAAATTTACCAGTTATACGGCAAAAGTGATAATAAGTGACATTCTTAATCGAGTAATAATAAGTGAGAAGTGATGATGTGCATCGAAGCTTTAGACATTTTGTGTTAGATTGCGTTAGATTACCGTAAGTCCACAACAACATTCCTGTGAATTGGTAATTTATCGATGAATTAGATAAAGAAGGAATCATAAGCTTTTAATTTAGAGAGCTTAATTATTGTTTGTTTATTAACTACAAGCATTATCTACGAGTATTTTCATTTAATTGCGAGTCATAATAACATAACATAAACCTGAAAATTTGTAGTAGGTAGATATGTCTTTAAAAATAAATTGTTTTATCAATGTCCTATTTTCTTTCTGCTTATCCACTTCCTTAGCCTCCTCTCCTTAAACCAAAAGAGTCATTTACTTATTGTCTCTTTTGGGGTTTAGGTAGGTAGGAGAAAAGACTCATGTTTTACTTAATAATAACATCTTTAACTGTTTATGTAGGTACACACACGCTACACGCTTTTGTCTTATAAAATTTTGTCTTGCCGGTTATTCATTTATTTGGCATCGTTTATTACCATTATTGATAGTTGTGTCTGTAAAATAACTTTGGTAGTAGGAAAAGGAGATACTACAACTTTAAAGTAAGTATGCAAATCTATCACTAATTGCATGAACCTCCAGGCTATTCATTTAATTTGCACAGCTAGTTAAATTTGTTATTTCATTTAAAGATGATAAATCCTAGACTAGACGCATAATTAGGTAGGTCCTAGACCAGCTGTTTCGTCGTTGCGTGTTGATGAGAGAGAGAGACGACGATAGACGAGCCTGGGGGCCTACCCCGTGAGACGTTGCACGTAAATTTCGGTTTCGGCTATTGCCATCTCGCTTGCTCACACGTCATCCTGGCATGGGTGACTGAGACGACTAGAGTCGAAATCATGGACGACATTCGACTTACGGAGCAGGTACCATCGGTGCGTGTGTGTATGAATGACGACCGCGGCTGTTCACTATCTGTGTTCGTGCTTGCGTGTGCGTAAAGCATGTAAAGCGGGATTCGTTATTTAATTGAATTATTTTGTTAGAAAACATAACTTTAAAAAATCACTATAAAACATATGTCAATATTTTGTCATCGTGTTCTGTATGATGTAAGATATCCCTCGTTGGCGATCGATAATTGATTTCGTTAGACCCTGTATTTTCACAAACAAAAGGACTTTTATCATACAAAGGCATCTTACTTCGAATAATTTCGCTAAAAACCACACAGAATAATTTACTCTTCTTCGAGCAATTAGGTATCAACTTTCCATACGACGCCTTTAGTGTAATCACTAGAGATGGGCCGAGTACTCGGTTAATACTCGGTACTCGGCGTACTCGGCAGGTTTTTTGATACTCGTACTCGGCCGAGTAACTCGGTTTTAACGCCGAGTATACTCGGTTTAAGAAAAGCAATATATTTAGGTAGATATCTTCTAAACGACTGGGGAAATCTTTCACAACCTCAATTATGATAATAAATGAGTAGAGACAAAATGAGAAAAACGTTAATAAAAATAATAATATGTGAAATTTTAAGTTAGATTGTGTTGTGGTGATGCTAAGCTCTTTGCACGTTCTAGTAACAGACAATTCCTTTATTCTTCGTAGACTTTACCAGCCTCATAGAAACACTCTTGTTAAGCGTGCCAGTTCTGAATACCTTGTTCGGGGCCCTGCCCATCACTCGAAAGGACTCTTGTCTTTTGCTAGCAAATTTTCTTTGAAATAGCGACCTTATTTAAATTAAGTAAATAAAATGTAAATCCGTCATTGGTCTATATTTAATGTTATTATCATGTTGTTGATTTTGTATCCAAAAAAAAAGTTATGGGGCTTTTAGGATCATCGCGCTCTAGTGGCTTGATGAAAGCTTCTTCTACGCGAACCTGGTTTGTACTTGTTTACACACCCGAAACAGGAATTTGATTGAACCGAGTTACTCGGCCGAGTACTCGGTTGGAAAAAAAATGAACCGAGTAATACTCGGTACTCGGTACTCGGCAAAAGTGCTACTCGGCGCATCTCTAGTAATCACTAATTTATCGTTGTATTCGTAACACAAGAAAGAAAGTCCCTGAGTTCGAAACCGAGACGTTTGGTGTGTCTGGCGCATATTTATTTTTATTTTCATACGTTTTTCACAGATCATAAATGGTTGTCCCTGATCATCTACCTATCCGGCAAGTTCAGCATCACAGTGGCCTACAGTTCCGTCTACATCTACGTGTCTGAGGTCTTCCCGACCAATGTGCGGCAGTCGCTCTTGGCTGTGTGCTCGTCTTTGGGCAGGGTTGGGTCCACTTTGGCCCCTTTAACGCAATTGCTGGTGAGTAAATATTTATATGTGGGATATGTACGTGGAACAGGAAAAGAGGAGAGAGAGAATGCAAGAGGGTGAGAGATGTGGAACGGAATGCAGCGAGAACGGAGACAAAGGTTTCAAATTCAAAATTTGAATGTTGAATTCAGAAAGTATTCTTAAAAGATGAACTTCAGAAAGTATTTTTATATGTAAGAGTGTGAGGAGGATCTTGTTGTGATGGTGGTATAAACGTGGTAGTTTAAACGTTTAGTTATCCTGTGTTGTAGGTTGTAGCAGTTGAATGAAAATAAATATTTTTTACTAATAACGCGAATTTCCACTACCCAGTTATATTTCTACCGACATCGTCAGTCGATAAACCAAATTCTTCATATGGTTCAGATGAGATCGAAATCCGGTTTTGGTAATTTGACAGTTAAGGTCGGATAGGTCCATGTGCCTGCTCTAAGATTCTGGATTACAAATCTTTTTAAGCGACCTATTTTGATAGTGCTCGAATTGTGCACGGAAAACTCTTTTACTTTTAAAAATAAAACGCGGGGCATGCTACAGGCCGATCTACTTACCAGTCACTTCCGCACAATAAATGAGCCATCTGCTCAGCAGTGGACATTTTCAGCTGCCAATGTTGATTCTAATCACGGTTTTTTTTACCAGGCCCAGCCAACGATATTCTTCGGGAGCATGGCGCTCGGAGCCAGCGTTCTAGTCTTCACGTTGCCAGAGACCATCAACTGTCCTCTCCCTGACACCATCGAGGAAGCAGAACGGTTGTCCAGGAGAAAAGAACAAGATGAAGAAGCATAGAATAAAGCCCCACCGAGCTATTGATAGTTTCAAGCTATTATGAACAAAGATAAAAGCAGTTACCGTTTTTTACCACAGTTATGTATTTTTACCCAGTGTATAATGCGTATTTTTTGTCGCACAATCAAGCCCACTTGCACAATACTGAGTTAAAATATTATTGATTCGGGTCGGGATACATATGTAAACTTACGTGTTTATATTTCTACCAACATTAAATAAACTGCCTACATGCTATTTATGACTTATTACCCCCAAATTTTGCTCTTTGACCTCCATAATGATATTACACATGAATTTTGCAATAAAAAAAAAAAGAAAAAGATACTAATACTCAATACTTTGTGACATTTTTACATAAATTATTATTCGCGAAATTGTGTTCCTATTATGTTGATTTTTTTATAGTTACACAGTTTTACAGTTTCCAAATTAACTTATTTATAAGTAATTGTACATTTCCAAACAAAGATTTGCATTTCTGAATAGAAATGTACAACTCTTTTTAAGTAGCACCATAGTTTTTTTTCCTATGGGGATATTGTTTTAAATTATAATAAAGCAAGTTTATGAATGCTCAACGTTGAAATTTTAATGAAACATAAATAAATATATAATATATAAGATTTTTATTATTTTAGAAAAAAAGGGAAAAAAAATATCTACACCAATTGTAAATGTTCAATTTTTGACCCTTTTTTTCCGCTGTAAGTACAATATTTGAATATTTTTATAATATCACCATACGATTGAATGCTATTATTAATGGTTGTACAATTCACAATGCAATAGTTAATTATATATATAGGTGATAGAAGCTCTTATAACAGTCAATATCGTAATATTTTTGTAATTTAAAGTATAATTTTTAAAATATTTTCTCACGTGATTTTACTCAGTGTTGTATCTATCTATTCTAAATTAATAATTGGGAAAAGAGACATATTTAAAAAAGAAACCTACTATTTGAGTTATGAAGTTTTATTTATTTACCTTACCTGTTTATTTTAATTGTCCAAAGAGGTTCTTCCTAGGGTAGTTTTCAATTTTAAGGGCCTGTGTTCCAATTGACAATTTATTTATAATGCACATAAACGTCAGATAAGCCGTTTTTTACCTCGTCTATATATATATATCTCTACTTAAGCTATTTAATGAATTTGTGTAAACATGTTTTAGAATTATTGACCTGCACCACTATAAAAGATTATTTGAAATGTTGTATTTTTTAAGACAGTAATTTGTTGTGTGTACAGTGTATCAATAAATAAATGAAAAATGAAAATATAAGTTCTAGTTAGCGTCATCTGCCAAATACTTTATACGAACTAGCGTTCCATATTTGAATTTTTCGTTGGTTAGTGTCGTAGTAGTAGATAGTAGTACCTAGTTGGTTAGTTATTCGTTGTCGATTGCGAAACAGGCTCTTTAATATCGATGATACATATAGGTAAACCACTTCATTGAGACTTCGCCTACGGGGTACAGGGGTGTGGGAAGAGGCGATAGCGGGTCGCGCAAGAGGTGCGGGCGGCGCGGAATCAACCGCTCGCTCCGCTCACTAACTAGTCTCTCCCCGCACCCCTTTGCCCCGCAGGCGAGGTCTCAAATTCGCGGTCTACCTATACCTAGATACATAGTAACTCTAACAGCATGCAAATAGAGGAAGTTGGTCAAACATAGCCCGCCGCTGCTCTATCAGTCGTACGAGAACATTCGCAAACACGGATTTACAAATAAAACCGCAACAACATTTTACTGAAAGGTAATTACCTTGACATGACAATACGGGTAAGTAATTAAAATGATAAACATAGATGAGATACGCCATGATTTTAAACATTTTAATTGAATAAGCATCATTGTACTTGGTCTGGAGGCCGATTCTCGTATGTTGAACTTATTTCGTGCGGTAATTCGATTGCGAGTATCACTGTTTTACCGAAAAAATCGAGTATAATATACCCACGAAAAAAAACTACCGCACGAAAGAAATGAAAATGCATAGAAATCGTGACCCGGATAATGCAATATATGTATTTTCTTTGAAATAGAAAATTCGATCGGTGAACTTTTTTCGTATACGAACTGCACGAGAATTGACCTCCTGGTTTGGAACTAATGAGTATTCTGGGCCTTCGTACGTCGACCGCACGGTCGATGTCTGTCGCGCCTAACCACTTTTCAACGAAAATCGCTTGTGACACAAAAACGGCCATCACTTCAACGTTCCAAACAAAAGACGACGCGAGATGCGAGCGATTTTGGCTTTAAGGTGGTTAAGCTCAAAAGACCTCGCCCGTACACACTTTTATGTCTTTACTTTAGTTTCACATTAAAATTGAATGTTAGGTAATTTTATTATAGATCCCATATTCATGTGTATGTGATGAGGTGTATCTTTACTTTTTGATCTGCTGACGAATATTATGCCTATCAGAATTTGTAGAGCAAAAGCACAGATAATAAAAATGCTTATCAAATTTTATATCAGGCGCTAGGTAGAGCCCATTTACCTACAAAAATGACTTCTCATTCATAGAATTGAATTGTTATATAGGACTTAAATGATTCATAATCTAATCTAAATATTAGGTACTATCATAGCTTAGCATTGCTTTATGGTCGCTCAGTTATAAAGCATTACTAGCAAATGGAACTGACATTACGAACAAACTTTGTGTTCCATGAATTGATTACACGGTCATCAACTCATAGTACAAATCATAATTCAAAATTCAAATTTTCAAAGACAACGTCCCAATCTTGTCGTCGTATTTGTGACACATTTTTTGCTTGGCATAGCTTCTCTATTAGTAGTAGTTACAACTCGCTGTGTAGTTGTGACATATTGAAATGTAAACATTAATGACGTTCACTTACGTATTTTATGTAAACACTAGTGAGTAAGTACCAAGAAAGTACCGGTTAATAACTCGTATTTGATAAAACATATAAAAAGGCGTTAATTTATTTGAATTGAATAATTAACTAAATTAATACCAATGATTCACTATCATGATTTTTAGGAATTGTCTGACTTTGGTACATAAATACCACTAAACTGTGTGGGCACTTATGAGATTTTTTTCCTTTCCGTTAGATAGATGACCTTTATTTACATTAAAAGCCTGTTTCAGCATCGACAAAGAGCAGTATTTATCAAACGAATACTTGAAATATTCAACGTTATTTTGTACGAAGTATCTGGCAGATAGCACTTACCAGAAATTAATGATTAAGATTGTGAAACAGGCCGTAAGAACAAGAACTAAAACATTTTTTTATTGGAATTATAAATTAAATTAGTTTGCGTTTTCTTTTAAAAATATCTATTCGATACGAATGTGGTTACAGATAAGGCCTGTGGTAGTGATACCATTAATATGAGTATAATACAGAATGATAAAAAAGTACGAGCCAAATTCAAGGTGGTGGTTGTCAATCGAGTATAGATTTAAGTTAAGGTTAAGAGTCTAGTCTAGAAAACAGGAAAAAAATATTAAATATCTTAATTTTATTTACAATTTACTAAAAAAAAATATATTTTTTCCTGTATTTTAACTCGATTGACATCCACCCCCTTGAATTTGGCTCATACTATTCTTTTACTCCCTGTATTTACCTCAATGGTTGCCACTAGTACGTTTCTATTAGGTACCTACACAATTTTTATCTTTCTTGGTGAGTTTGACCATGCGACCGGTTTTTGCGTGTTATATTTATTTTTAGACTGCTATGATTAATTATTCACAACAAAGTATTTACGGATTGTTAATAGTCGTTGCCTTCGATCTTATCTTAGGACTGTATTTTTACTATGCTGGTTTATAATTAAAAACCATTATTATTTTATTTTATGGATGTTTATTGTATCATTGACAATCAATAAATCAAAGTATCAAAAACAAAACGTATAACTCAAAAAGACGTAAAAATAACAAAAAGTATAAATATCTATAAAAGAGGTGCATTGGGCACATGCTCCCCTTTTCAAAATGAGGAAACCTTAAGGCTACAAATAGCCTGCGTAGTACGCATGCCTCGGTAACAACTATTATCAGTTCACACCATCCCTACCGTAACAATGTATAAAATACTAAAAATAAGTAGAAGAATAGTGATGGCCTCCTGGCCATGGTCCCTGTAGTAACATTCCGTTAAGGTACGCACCGTACAACTCTCACAGCTTCTCTTGACGTTAACCGTTTACCGTCGCCGACGACACAGTTCGGGTTTCCTCGGAGTTAGCTAAGGTACTATCATCGACAAAATAAGTCCTCTGATCGGTCTTATGTACGAGTTTTCATCATCGAGACTCGCGAAAAGATATCTTTGTCAAGCACATCGGTCTGAGTGTCTTTGAGGGCTAGGAGACTAGTGGTGGGATGTCGAGTATGGCAAGTAATTCATTTCTCTTTTGAATCGCTGCTTTAGTATGCTTAAAGAAGTCAAAGGCCACATAGGAAGACGGTCTGATTTATTGAGAACAGATTTCAAGAGACTTCCAAAGGCCTTACTGCGACGAACTCTGCGGACTTGACATGTGATCATGAGTTAGGGTATCTCATTATCGGCTTTCGACCGATCCGCCCACAATCCAAAGAACTCTCTTAGTTTATTGTACAGTTTCTATCGAGCGATCCGCACACAATCCAAAAGGAGCGTCTCTTATTGTTGTCTCAGAATCAATTGTTTTTCTGTGTAAATCTGTAAATCTGTACGGCAAAGGTGTTTCCATCGAGAACTACGGAGAATTCTATGTCTTCTTGTATTTCGTTGATGCAAAGCTTCGAGATGGAAGACGTAGTTCCAGTATTCTAACTCTATTAGTACAATTATATTTTTTTTAAATATAATACTCTACTTTGGTGTGGCACAGATTTGGCAGTATAAAATATAAATCTTTAGAAAACATCAAAGTAATGCGTACCAGGCAGAATAATATAAAAACAAATAGGTAGATAATAGCGTTTGGCATTGGTGGAGAATAAAAAAAAAAAAGTACTATCCAAAGTTTACAGAATAATAATTTGATGAGACTTAAAATGAACTGGGTGTTAGTTTAATGAAAGAGAAGGTAAAGGTACTTCAGACCATAGTGTACAGTTAAAAGAAAGACACAGGACCTTAAGTTGTTTCTTTAATTACACCTATTCTACTTATGTACAAATGCGTTTATGGATGCGAGTGTTATTACGAATCCACCAACCCAAACCGTCGATAAAATCTTTATTCTAAATACAACTAACTACTATTATATCTAACAAGCTACTATTAAAATGAGGTTTATTTAAATCTAAACTACATGTTACTAAAGGTGATATGCGTGAATTTACAAATGGTATTTAACATGTTAGCTTTAGCTGCATGTCTCCGTTATGGTAAACGAAATTAAAAAACACATCTCTGTTATAAACAAAAAGAAAATAAAGTAATAGCAACGCGAAGACGTGCAGTTTTACCAACAAAACAAATATGAGACAAAGCCTTTCGATGACTGATAGTCAGTAGGGTTGTCAAATTACAGCGACAATCCTACTGTAAAATCCGATCGTAAAGGTTACGTTTTGAATTTAACTCTTGTTATGCTACGGAATAACTTTTTGGAAATCCGGATGGGGTTTATTGTAAAACCAAATAAAACCCATCCTAGAGCTGTTTTTATAGCATCTGGTTTCGATTTTGTACGATTTCTTACAGTTTGTGGTAAATTTAAAAGCCAGTTGACTATACCTATGACAGGCTTTGGTTGAGTATTATCGTAGTAAAGAAAAGAAGTCAAATCCGAAAGGTAAGGTATATTATTAATATTTTGAGAAAGAATTGTTTGTTTAACCAATTTTAAGGATTTTAATGAACGTGTCTGAGAAATTTTGTGTGTTTTATCAGAGTGTAAGCCCCTAATATCCAAGTCTACATATTCAATTTGTGTGTTCTTTGATAGGCCTCCTACACACTTAAGTTGGGTAGAAGCAACAGGCCCCCGCGCGCCTATTTGCACTGCGAGGTCTGAATCTATAAAGGTAGCTGTAGCTCCATCATCCAGTAAGGCGTGAGTTGTAATGCTTCCACTAAGACCCGAAATTACGACAGGAATAATCTTGAGAAGGGGTTTAAAATTTAAAGAAGACTCCTTACTGGTTGACGAAGTCGAGCTATTAGCACGAGCTATGAATTCTGAAACTGTTTGTGTACTAGTAGAAGGTTCGTGAGTAACATCAACTGCTTGTGAATGCGTAGAGGTTGACGATTCATTTTGCTCATCCTCATCTTCATTTTCCACAACGTATGCGACGTGTAAAAGTGTATGGTGCGTAGAGTTACATTTTGGGTTGTTGCAAACTTCTATTGAAGAATTACAATTTTTATAAGTGTGTGTACCTTTTTTAAGACACTTATGACACATTTTTTTATTTTTTATAAACTGCCACCTGTCATTGACAGACAGTGACTTAAACATATCACAATGACTTAAATCGTGTTTATTATTACAAAAACAGCAAGAAATTTTGTCAATATTTAATGAATTATTAGTTATTTCATGAGTTTTAGCGGCATGATGCTGTGGATGGCCTGTAATCAAGATGCGATTGTCTTGTTCTGTGTATTTTTGTTTACTTTTCTTCGCAACGGTGAGTGAATCCGTGCGACCAAATTTAAGCTGAAGGTCCACTTCACGAATCAGAAAACGGGCTAAAAGCTCGAGCTTAGTAAGCTCACCATTGCGAGAAAAGTGAATACTCGCGTAGTCTGCCCACCGAGTTTGTAGTAAGGGAGTTAATTTACTGAGCAAAGATTGATATACCTCTGGTGAGTCTAGGTAAGGCTTTTGATCCAAGAGTTTAATCACCTCGATAGAATTGCGTACTCGGCAAGCAAAAACGTTAATATCACATCCGTCAGCAATTTTAGGTAGTGCACGGATCGCCGCAACTTCTTGAAGTACAATTAGTTCAGGTCTACCAAACCTCATTTCCAAAGCTTCTATTACATCTACAGGATCACGTGCTAACACTAATAGAACGGCCACCGCTTCATAGGCTGCTCCTTTCAATGCCATGGTAATACGTGCCAAATTGTCTGAAAATGAATATAAATGCTTTGAATCATCATACATACGTTTAAATTTTAACCACTCTAAAGGTTTTCCGTCAAAAATAGGCAGCCTTCCATCGCCTACTTTTGGTTGTGGTTGGTTTTGTTTGGCTATCGCTACAATAGCTTGCGTCAAGCTTCTTATTTCTGTGGAGAGAGAAGTATTTTTAACAGATTCAATATGCCCTATTTGACCTATATTGCTATCACGTTGAGTTTTATTAAGCACCTTCTGGGGTACCTTCACAGAGCACTGTATATTAGCAGGCGACCTGCTGACGGGAAATTCCTTATTATTAGTGTTCTGTGATTTGTTAACAATATCAGTGGGAGGCATAGCTGAATCTACACATTTATCAAGCCACTTTTGTACTTCTCTATTAATAAAGTGATTAGAACGTTTGGACGAACGGCGCGAGCCACCTTTCTTTTCTAAATTTGCTATTTCCATCTGTTTACGGAGCTCCAGGGCAGCGCGCTCGCGTTCGAAAACTTGTCGCTCACGTTCGCGATCACGGCTTTCTCGCTCAAGTTCGCGCCTTTCGCGCTCACGTTCACGCTCCAACTCTTCTCTTTCCCTAATGGCAATTATTTGGGCATGCTCGGCTTCAATGGCCAATCTTCGAATTCTTGCCGAGTTTATAGCAGATGTACCTGAAACAGAGCTACCTAATCTGTTGCTGGGAACACCAGCGAGTTTAATCGCGGATACGGAGGTGCTAGGCATTTCCTGTGCCTGCGCCATACCCGTCGACTTTTTTGTAGCACTTCGCAAAATCATTTTAGGGCCGAGGACCACATGTTAATAGTCGTTGCCTTCGATCTTATCTTAGGACTGTATTTTTACTATGCTGGTTTATAATTAAAAACCATTATTATTTTATTTTATGGATGTTTATTGTATCATTGACAATCAATAAATCAAAGTATCAAAAACAAAACGTATAACTCAAAAAGACGTAAAAATAACAAAAAGTATAAATATCTATAAAAGAGGTGCATTGGGCACACGGATTGTGTTTGTTATTATTTGAAAACAAACGATCAAAGACGCCATACCATTATAATGGTAATGCTTTTTATAAATTAAAAACTATATTACAAGATGGTACCTCTACTACAAAATATTCCTTTGATTTATCTTTCTCTCAAAATGTTGTTTCAATGACACTACAAAGTAAAACTTTTTGACAGCCCAAAAATAACATGAACTCACATGACCGGGTAAACATTATTATTTTGTCGTGTTTTCATAAAACTTCTTACAGGATAACAAGTCGTGGCGATGAATCTTGATGTGTTAAAAAAATAACACTTCTTGTTTTGTGAAAGGACAAAATCTGCAAAAATCTCATAAATTGCTGCATACTTTAATATGCACCTATTTAATGAATTTACTATTACTACCTATATTAACAAATTTCGACATCTAAAATCTCTATAACCTCTAAGTTTTATTAAAGTGACTTTGATGCAACGGAGAAAAAATCATTTTTTATTGCACTTAATCGTTAAAGACACTAAAAAAAAACAACGACACACTCAGACTAACATAATCACTATTAAACGACGCCAAATGCCATTAAGTAGAGCGATTATATTATACCTCTAATTTAAATAAGCAATGAGTAGAGTTTCATTTTAAATGAAGTATCTCACTTGTCTCGTCCGAAACCGGGCTTAAACAATGTGACACCGTTTTGTAGGACAACGTCCTAACCAAGGACGCGAATTATCATTAAAATTTATGCAAGAGTTTCCTCACTAACAGTAACCTTGGGTCAGTACCCTTCGTAGCTTCCAGATGTTATATGAAACTTCAATCGAACGCATGTGTCATCTAGCTCCAAACAAAATGCACAAGACACTGCAACAGATGGTGCATTCCGCCACCACAGACTGTATTTATAACTCCGCCTTTTGGCTTCTAAACGTGGAAGAGAACTATCGATGCGCGAGTAGGGGGCGTTCGCAGATGCTTCTGACAAAGGTAGAGATGTATGCAAAGAAAGCGATAGGTTTGGATGTGTGCGTGAGATCGGCGTACGCGCTCGGCACGATAAAAATTGAGTCTGAAGTGAGTCTCGAGCCGAGCCAATCCGATAGCAGACATCATTATAACCACGCACCGAGTACACGCGACCGGCGACCGAACATCGTTCGTGAAATCCGCACCAAATATTCACGATCAACAATTTTCACAACGACATTTCTCGAATTTCGAACGTTAATTTGTGATATCGAAGTGCACACGTGAAGTTGGGAGAGGTTGACCACGAACAAGAAAGTGGGTCATTGTATACCGATTTAATTAGTGATGCATTGCTGGGTGAGTATTGTTTTTCTATTTCGCACTTTCGGTGCATACTTATCTATAAAATAAGTGTAGATTATCAAATGTTTTCGTGTTGAGTTGTGTTTATAAGTTATAAAAATGACACGTATGCGCACAGAGTCGGTTAAAATTGGATTACTTACGCATGCCAGTTAAGTTATTCAGTACTCAACCCGGTTAATCTGTGCCAATGCTGAACGGAAGTTCGAAACGAAAATATGTGACACATGTCACAAGTAAGTTTAGATTAGAGTACAAAGCTCAGATATTAGACTAAATGCCTGTGGGTTAATCGCTTTTAAAAGTATCGGGTACCTAGCTTATCTGCAAATTATTTCTTGTGGATGAATTTGGGTCAACAACGACTATATCTACTCTTGATTAGGATACTTTACCTATAACCTTATGTTAAATTGTCTGCTTGTACCGATAACAATAAGGAGTGTCTTAAATCAATAAATATTTCACAGAAAATCGTCTCTACGTGTAATCAATTTTCATTCTTATGCTTACTGAATACAAAAAGCAATTCTAATTCTTGACCTTAAATGAAACATTAAACGTTTATAATACTCTACGTACCCTATTTCATTACTCATTTAACATCTCTAATTCAGAATATGACACCATTTAATTCTAAATGCGACATCACCATTCTATATCTCTACAATGAATGGAAAATACGTTACGTTTTTTTTCATTGGCGCATAACTTAAGACCCATCGTTTACCTGACTACAGCTCCCACAATAGATCGGGCCCATGCTTTATGCATCGCATGCGCATTCTTCGCGTATCTGCGCGCGTCAATTGTTATTCATTCATTTACTACTGCGCCGATAAGTGTTAAGCAATCAATCTTTTTACTATCGGTCGAATCGACTTGCACTCTATAAAGTTATTGTGGTAGACAAACGTGTTAATATTGAAGTATCCCTTTTTGTGCCGAATATTTTTTATTATTAACTAGCTTTTGCCCGCGACTTCGTTCGCGTGGACTTCAGGTTCGTCCCGTCTAGTAGCGCAAAAAATGTGTTTTTTTACGACCTCACATTAGAAACCTCAAAAATTGTAGCCTATATGTTATTCTGATGTATAAGCTATATTGTGGTAAAGTTTCATTCAAATCCATTCAGTAGTTTTTACGTGAAAGAGTAACAAACATCCATACATCCATACTTACAAACTTTCGCCTTTATAATAGTAGTAGGATAATATTTTCAATATTGTAATTAACGCGTACATATATAAGAACTCTTAAGCGTAAGAATATAAGAACTCACACAATAGTGTAAGTTGGTTCTTTCGTAGACAAGTAGGGTGGATAGTAATATAAAGGTAGGGTAGATAGTAGTAGTAACCAAAACTAGCCAAACAACGTATCTACTACTAGCTAACGTAACGTCTGTTTGTGAATTGTTAAGTTAAGCCGTCCTTCATGGCTTGCAAGTAGGAAGAGATTCCACGGAAGCACCAGCTCTGATGTTCTAGGTTCAATCCACGGTCAGGTCAATATTGTAATATTTTTTAATTGTCATTGGGCTGGGTTTTGTGATACCACATTTGGATCTGTTTCGGCAAGTGCTTTATCTACTTATTTTAGAATTACAGTAATGTCATTAAAAATACATTGGGCTACCTGCTATATGCTTTTGGTTCACCATTATAGATTACGGTAAAGTAAGCATCAACGCAAAATGATTAACTATGTTTCTTCCCACTACACGTACCATGTCTTGACCGTTCTAGGTACGTTTTAGGCAAAAACTATCCTTTGTATTGAAAACTATAACTTCTTGCCCTCTAGACCGTTCCGTCACTGACCAACACCGTCACGTGCCATACACAGAGCGTGTTAGCACTAGAAAAATACGCTCTCGCTCCATATAACGGTGAGACAGAACGATTTCAATCCGTTCAGTGGGTAAAATAGAGCGTATCGTGGTGCTTTTCGTGTCTGTAGGTACTACGTCAATTCGATTATCGTTTTTCGTATCCGAAAGGTTTTTAGTATGGAATCCCTACTACGAAATGCTTCGGATCCGAAAACGATTATCGTGTTGACGGATTTCGTTTTTCATAGTAGGCCTTTTGATACGCTCCTAGCACGGTCATTTGATACGGGTGTAGTGGGCCCAGACCTTTAAGATTTAACTCTGATCAGAGAAAGCAAATCGTAAACGTTAGCACCAACTTCATAATTCTGAAAAAACAAACTAGCAGATAACTTCACATCTAAGATAAGGTCTCACTACTATAATGTGACTAAACATGCGATGGTTGCAATTTAATGAACTTGCGTACGTTATTTCAAGTTCGAATCTAAAAATTGCGAACATACAAAAACTTTGTATGTAATCTGTGAGTCACGTTTTCATTACTTTAATAATACTGAATCAAAGCACGTAGAGAGAACGTTATACACGAGTATAGTAAGCCTTAGCGATTGCATCGGTGCTAACGGGCGTTAGTATCGATGCAGTCGCCAATATACAGTACATTTGTCAAATTCCAGCTTTTGCATCGCGATTGCATCGATATTAACGCGAGTGAGCATCGCGACTGAAACGATGCTAAAAGTAGCGCCGTGTGTTAAAGGTTAACATTTTGTAACTGCATAGATGCTGTATCGCTGCTAAAAGTCGCAGTGTGCAAAGGGTCTAAAAGGCAGGTTTCGTTTTTTTTTTAAACTTATCCAAAATTTAAATAAGAAACACTAATATGGTCAATATTACTATCCAGGATTTTGGTGAAAAGAAACAATTACTAAATTATTATGACGATTATTGTGGTGAAAGTCTTGACACGACTTATTAAAGATAATTATTAAATTAAAAGATTGTTAGATGATTGAACTTATCGAAGCAAAATGTCAAAATTTTAGCTTCAGACTGATGATGACAAACAAACGTCCTTGGTTTAAAAAAATGGAATGGTGCAAAAAAAACTAGCTTCAATTATTATAAGATTTTGTTTAGCGTTTAGTAAACAGTGATGCAATCTTAAGATGATATATGTTACCTACTTTTTTACCCATACTCATGGGGTGAAGAATTACCTACAGGCTAATAATTAAAAGGCTTCTTCAGGGCGAGCTCATTTCGTCTTAGCCGCACTAGGCTTGATTTGTAGTCAATAGCAAACCCTTTCTTAATTAATTAAGCTATCAAGACAAGACATAACAATAAGTAAGGTTATAATAAAGTCGATTTTATGATGAATTGGTCGAGTCCCATCCGGACCTCGATATATTTCAACCTGAATTGCACTCGTTTCGCAAGAGCATTGACAGTGCTCTCGATATTTGCCAACAACATTGATTTAATTTGATTGTAAATTTGTTAACAGTTTTTTTTTTTATTCTGTTGTTTTTGTTTAATTTGTTAACGGTTTTTATTATTTTCAAAATTTATTAATTATTTCATTGAAATTGTTGCGATTGTAAATAATGTACGTAATCCGTAATGTAATTTTATGTACACAATTCATAGGTTATAGTCTAGTTCCTTAAGTTTCATTTCCATGTTTTGTAAGTCACTGTCTGTAACCTGTCTGTGTACTGATCAATAAAATAAAATAAAAAAAATAAAAAAAAATAAATAAAAATAATAAAAATCTTTATTACTTCTTAAAGGAATACAAGTTTTCTTTAGAAATTTATGTTACATTCTAACAAAGGGCTTAGTATAGAAATGGGGATTATTGACGTCTATACTAGTTTACAAAGAAACTGTGTGACAGACGTCAACTCTTCCGCATATTGATACAGTAACTGATATTATGAAGTGAGCATTAATGCTAAACATAATCAAAGGTAAAACAGAAAAAAAAAAAATAATAATAATAATTAAACAGTTGAAGTAAAGGTAAGTACTACTTTTGTGTGTGTGTGTGTGTGTGTGTGTGTGTGTGTGTGTGTGTGTATGTGTGTGTGTGTGTGTGTGTTAGTGTGTGTGTAAGTGTATGCGTGTGTGTTTGTGAGGGAGTAATATACACCATTTTAGTCCCTATGCGGCCTTCAGAAGGTCCTCTGTTTCTAGATAAGTAAGTTTTTGTAACCAGGTTTTTAGGACAAGTTTTACCCTCGTGAGTGGATAGGTGTAGATATTTAGAATTTTATTTAATTTGTTGTACATATAGCAACTACGAACATAGTATTGACTGCCTGCTAGAGCCGTTCTATGGGGTACACTACGACATACTTTATGTCTCATGCGGCGTTTCAAAAGGGTCACATCCAAGGGAAGGAAGGAATGTTTGCGTAGTATTAGTTGAAGCACATATAACTGCCTGACTGAGAGGACTTCGCAATCGGCATACAATTGAACAGTCGGATAACGATAGGGTTTTTTGGTCATGACTTTTAACACAGCCCTCTGCGCTCTTTCAAGTCGGAGAAGGTGCGTTACACTTGCACCACCCCAAGCTGGGATGCAGTAAGATACAATGGACTGTGCTAGGGCGTAATACACCATCCTGAGGGTGTTTATGTCAGCCGAGTTTCTGAGTTTTCTTAAAATTGGCATTACTTTGCGTAATCGTTTTGTCAAGTTCTCTATATGGATGTTCCATTTAAGCGTACTGTCAATGTGAACACCAAGATATTTAATGTCACCGACACGAGTCAAAGAAAAGCAGTCACAAGTTTGGTCGTGGTTCTGTTCATCACAGGTGTGCATTTTCACCTTGAAATGTTCGCTCGGCTGTGAAGTTATAGCAGCGGAAAAGGTAATAAATTTAGTTTTACTTACGTTAAGAGTAAGTAGGTTAGATTCTAGCCATTTAGCGACATTTCCCAACGCATGTTCAGTCAAAATTCGAGCATTTTCCCATGTGTCTCCATGTACAAGCAGAACCGTGTCATCAGCATATGTTATAATTTTGCAATTTGGTAGATTTGTTTGACATAGACTATTAATATATATTAAAAACAAAGTTGGTCCGAGGACACTACCCTGCGGGACGCCATAGCTTAAAGGGCGGTAATCACTGGTATAGTTTGCAAGTTTCACACATTGTTCTCGTCCAATGAGATAGTCACAAAAAACATCTAAAGCTGTTCCACGTATACCAATTTGCTCCATCTTGCTAATCAATATTGGAACAGAAACAGTGTCAAAGGCTTTTGAGAGGTCAAGGAACGTTCCTATTACTTTAGCTTTATTGTCAATATTTTTAGCTATAGACTCAGTCAGTTCCATGACTCCATCTTCGGTTGACATGCCAGCTCTGAAACCATACTGATTTTCTGCCAATATGTCAAATCTATGAAGATAGTTTAGTAATCTCTTATTAAGTATCTTTTCTAAGACCTTTGACATAGACGTGAGGACAGAGATAGGTCTGTAGTTACTAAGGTCTACCTTAGAACCGCCTTTGTGGATAGGGTGTACCAGAGCTTTTTTGAATGCAACAGGGAAAACGCCAGTGGATATACTAAGGTTGCAAATATAAGTGATCAAAGGTGCAAGAATATTACACGCTGCCTTTAGAATGGTGGATGAGATACCATCGTAACCTACGGCACTATCCGATCGAAGACTCATAATAACACTAGTGACCTCCTCTTCATCTGTTTCGAGTAAGACCATAGAAGTTCCAACAGGATTACTGTCCCTCATATGCGACTGATTAGTAGATTTACTTAGATTTTGTCTACATAGAATTTTAGATGCAAGATCAGACCCGACACTGCTAAAGTAGTCATTAACGCGGTTCAATGAAGATTTAGGTTCGTTAGAGATGGTGAGTAGCTCCTCAGGTGGAGGAGGCCGATTTTGAAGGTTTGTAATAAATTTAATAGCTTTCCAGGTAGCCTTGGGATTACTCTTCGCTTTTTGTAATTCGTTTTGTTCATGAATGCGTTTTATTTTTTTTAATAGCTTATTACAAAAATTGCGATACCTAGTGTAGGTTATTTTCAGTATGTAGTTATTGGGGTCATTTCTGGTTTTCATATGTAATCGATCACGATTTCGTATACATCGCAAGAGACCAGGAGTGATCCATGGTTTTATTATTTGCTTTCTACGTTGAACTTTAATAATTTCTGTGTTTTTTTCTATACTATTAGAGATTTTAGACACCAGGATATTAGTGGCAGTATTCGCATCAGTCGTGTTTAAAACATCAGAGAAATCTGTAATTAATACTTCATTTACAGCATTTTGAAAATTTACATGCGAAGTAAACTTAATTTGTTTCATAGGTTTACTTTGGTCTATACAAGTGAGGATAGGAGCATGGTCAGTAAATCTCGAGTCAAAAACAAGGGTAACTATCCTCTTACTACTGCGAGACATGACATGGTCCAAACATCTATCTTTACGGGTGACAAAAGAGTGTGCTGGCAAAAGTCCGTGTGATGCTAGAAGATTAATATAGGGTTCTGGTTTTGGTTCATGCTCCTCGGACAGAATATTTATATTTATGTCGCCTAAAATTGCAGTTGTTTCAAATTTATCTAAGGTTAGTAGTGTGTCATTTAAAGAATTCAAGAAGTTAGCAACATTTTTGTTGGAAGGAGAGCGATAAATAGCTAGCACTGCAGTCGTCTTATTGATCTTGAGTAGTAGACCACTGGAGTCACATAAATCGGCAACAGCTACATCACAGTCTAAGCCAAGTTTTATATAGGCAGAAACGCCATCATTTTGGTTTTGAGCATCAGATCTATACGATTTGTAACCTTGGATCACAGGTAGATTATCAACTTTACTTAACCAAGATTCGGTTAAAATAATGACGTCTGGTTCAGTATTTATTCTCGATAAGAATACTAAAACTTCATCAAAGTTCTTATTAATGCTACGAATATTCACATGAAAAATCTTTAACATTTCGATACTAGGGTCTAAATAGGTGGAACATTCATGAGGAGAGCAATAATAGGAATCGAATTTAGGAAAACGGTCTATTTCTTCAGTTAAATTGTTAATTGTATTAATATTCATTACTGGCTGGTTAAATTTTCAAGGATGCATGTGGAGGTATCATAGTCATTATCATTAATGCGTTTAAGGGAAAGCGGGGCCCTAGGGCTATCAGGTATATTTTGAAGGATGGGGTGTGATGGCTACATGATTTATATGGGACAGGGACGCACTTGTTGCTTGATGTGTATGAATTGTTCAGTGATTGTATTAGATGTATTGTGTAAGGTGTGTATTGTCTGTTAAGGTGTCTGTAATAATTATTAGTTATATCTTGGTTATGTTTATGTGAGAGTAGTACTCTTATATTATACAAAAAGATTAAGTAGTGTATAAAATTAAAGAAATAACTTATTTTATACAAGAATAGTCACGTGGTTTTTCCTAGTTTGTGCAGGTCCGCTTCAGAGACAATCCGGATTGTGTTTTCCCCTTCCTTTCTTCTTAGATATATTTGTCCACGTGTCACCCAGCAGAACATGTAATTATTGGAGCTAGCAAAGTTTCTTGCAAGAAAGAAAAGTCTTCTCATCTTTGGTGTTAGGTTGTCCGAGATAAAGATAGGCTGATTAGTCCCTTGAATATGGATGTGTTCAGTGCTTAGTCTGTTGCTCTTATGACTATTGTTGAAGTCCTTTAGACCTTTCAGTATTCTCTCCTTCAGCAGTACACTGTTTAAGTTGCAGACTATAGGTTTGTTTGTAGGGACTTTAGTGTTGACCCGGAAAATATCAGTGACATCTGAGGCAGACAGTTCAACTTTCAGGGTAGTTGAAACTTTTTGAATTATATTCAGGAGATCCTGTTTGGTTTCAGATTTGGGTGTCGGGATATTTCGTATTTCAATGCTTGCTGATCTGTTTTGTCGTTCCAGGCTGTCAATTTTATCTTCCAGAAGTCTAACGTAAGCAATGTTTTCCTTCTGTTCACTTTCCATCTTGTTTACTTTGGTCTTTAATTCAGAGTTCTGTTGAGATAGAAACTCAATAGATACGTATATGTCTTCGTTTTGTTTACAAATTTCATCTAGTTTATACTGCAAGGAGTCTAATCTTTTATCCTGTTGCTCTCTGTACTCTGTTATCAGGGTTTGTATTGAGTCTAGCCTGCGATCCTGGTCATCTTTGAAGTCCTTAAGGGTGGTTTTCATGTTGTCCATGAGGTCGTTCATTGTAATCTCTTCACGGGGACGTTTCTGCCTAAGCGTAATGCCCGTATTGTCGTAACGACTCGTAGCGGGAGCCGCCAAGTCCGGCTCTGATTCACTGCGCACCGGTGATGCCGCAGCCGCGGGGGGCGGTGTACGCTTGAGGGGCATGTTGTTTTTTCTGACAGAATATACCAGGCAATAATAACACACAGGAGGTTTCACGCACGCTAGCGATATTGCTTCGTTATTCCTGAAGGCGAGCTCAATTAGCGACGATGCGATTCAGGTACCAGGGCTGTATACGTCACAACGGGTATGCGTAGCGTGCGCCGATGGTAGGAACACGGCAGCGTGAGAAACCGATAGCCGTCACGTTCACACACTTGTATGTCCTTGTTACTCTCAAACTATCGCCTCCGGTCTATGAACTCCTAATTTTTCACTTGATTTAAACTGTCTAATTTGGACTTAAATATTTAATTCTAAATTAAGTAAAGCACTTTGGCACGACTTCTCTTGATCGAGGTCCGGGGATAAAATAAAATAAGTTCGTTGATTTCCAACGCGTAGGCCGCGCCACTTCATAAAGTCGTAAGTTACAGCTCCTGGTGTATATTTAGCATGATTTTAGTAGAGTAAGCTAAATAAGATTAAATTTAGCCCCAAAATCACGTGGAAGCACGCAAAACAAGAATGTCAGACGCATTCCAATTCCTTGTAACGAACTTTGATAACAAATAGGTAGAAGATAACAATTTTTTTATAGACTGACATTTATAAATTGTATCGCAACCCAAAACAAATTACTCAGTTATTTTTGACTCAAGATATTTTAAATAAATTACATTGTTAATTGACTTAAAATGCCTTGAGACAACAATAGCTTTATTAATCGCAATGTCTCCATAAAGAACTTTGTGCCTCTTATTATAATAATGTTATACACTGGACATTGAGGTCATCAAATTTAAGAGATAGCCTTTTTTTCGGTGGAGTTTTTTGTAATTCAAAATTAGGGAAGATAGTATGGTGGTGTTTTCCTCTTGCCTTTCTCACCACATTTTAAGAACCGGATTTCCCGCCTCTTAATTGAGGTCAATACGCAAAATAAGAATAATACACATCCTCTAAAGTCACCGCCGAATTATACTTTTCTTATACTGTTTATCTATGTTTTTCTTGTATTTATACCGTATTATATAATCTGTGACCGTACAAAGTAACTTGCCATAGATATAGAATATAGGACTGTAATCAAAAGTGCAATGATAAATTGACATTAATTTCAACCGTTGCAAAATTAAGTTTATCGTTCAGACAGTACCCGATATAGTTGGCTATAATTAAGTAGCTGATCAATGACATGATTCATTTCATCAACATCATTAAATAATTCTCAACGAACAGCTTTATTGGTAGTAATTTTATTAAAACAAAGAGAATCCTTCTGCTCTCAAAATACTTTTCATATTATGTAAAACTGAAGTTATTTACATGAAATGGTTATATATACTTGTGTGTTACTTTATTTATTTTTTTTAAACCAAAAAACAAATTCGGCATAAAGTATAATTATTTTAAAAGGACGTTCAATGTTCAACATTGCCTCCTCTATGGTTTTCCACAGCGACCGATCGCAAGCGGTCTGCCTGCATCCAGTAATCCTGCGATCTTTATCTCTTCTCTTCTCTCTCTTTATCCTCTTTATGAGGCTGCCCATCATGACGATGGACGTCCTATGCTGTGCCTTTGGTAGTCTATAATTATTTTATTTAGATAGCACGAATAATAATTTAACATTTACTATAAGCTTACTATATGTTATCAATTAAAGATAAATTGTATTAAACAAATGCCATGATTACAGGATTAGTTAGTTATTACCACGTGTTATCTGTAAACCAGATATTACAAGAATGCTCTACTTTTATGATTTGTAATAACGATACCTCCGATAATATTTTTTACCTTATTTTATAACAATTACTGCAATAATTTTCTTTTAAACTCTAAATCAAAGCGATCAAAAAATTTTTACCGGACTCAGCGGTTTTAAAAAAAGTATTTTAATAGAAATTTAGTAAAAATAAATTAAGCGTCATTTATAGCGTTTTGATTGAATAAAACATCGTCTAATCGAGTGACAAATACTCAGTAATTCAGTATATCTTTTCGTATTCGATACCATTAGTTGTTCATTACCTACTCATACTTGACTGTATAATGGACGACTTACAATCAATGTTTATAAGCTTCTTTCCCAAGTAAATAGGTAAATACAATAGACATATACCGTCGCTAGCCACAATAATATCGCTTGCATTTTCCTCGAATTCTCACGACACAATTTGCATTTGCCCGTCAAATTGACTATTGTTAACTTTTTATCATTATTATCACATAACAACGTGGCATACTTTGTACAGTTGTTCCCTGAATCTTTGTAAAGTTTTTGGACCGCGGTGCGAATCGTTCTAGTGCTTTTTCAGAATGGAATCATTCGCACCGCCATGCGTGGTTTAGCGATGCAAATCGCTCAAGGTAGGTATCTTTTGAATAGACACATTTCATAGACCTCTGCCGTGCGGATCATTCCATTCTAAAACAGCACTAGGGCGGTCGACCTCGTGGTGCGAAACGTCCCAATCTTTGTATTGTTTTGTCAATCTGTTATGTTTTTGAGTGCCTTATTGTATACAAAAACTCCTTTTATCGCTATCACATGCAATCACAAGTATTTAATATTATGACACTTGCTTTGTATTACCAGAAACTTGATTAATAAAGCGGATCATATTAATTTTCTTATACCCAGTTTGTTGTATTATAATATCACAAGATACAACTACTTCTTCTGACAGCCACAGGTGTATATCATCGAGTATTAACCAAGTAATAATTATCTAATATAAAACGACATTCCGCATGAAGTATCTGCCAGAAAGCTAACCAGAACTTACTAAGACATTGTGAAACAGGCTGTAAGTAAAATGCCAACTTATATTCCAACTTAAGGAATGTAAGTAGCAACTTATTTTTTCGCAGACTCAGCTTTATGTCTAAGTAACATACTCGTTCATACGAGTGTATTATTTTAAGCTTTCGAAACCCGTTTCAAGTAATTACTAAAGCGCATTAACTTTCAAAGTGCTTGGAGAAAACTGTACGAACTGAGGATTTTATAAGTAATATAATACATCTAGTTTTATTTACTTATACGTCGTGACAGTATCAGTAGATAACTATTTTCTAGGTTCCGTGCAAAGACTTCGCTCGTTTAATACGTAAATCTATCTTAGTCAGTTTAGCCGTCTGTTTGGAGTTTGGAGTCTAAAGCAAACAAAGGGCTGGATTTTTTACTATACAGAGCGTGAATTGTATTGTAGAGTGTGGCTCAAATGGTTATTAAAATTTTGACAAAATGACGGCCATGACTAATACCTTAAAAAATCGATAGATCACACTATAATAAATCGAAACTATATTTTGGTATAACTCTGTTAATGTCAGGTTTTCGAATTAAAAACCTAAAATTCGAGCATCCTTTACAGCCTGTTTATGGCTAAACGTGACGGTTTATGAGATTATTGTCACATAATATTTTATTTGTAAAATAATACAAGAAATCGAATTTTAAGGTTTTATTGATGGCCTCTTCTTTCGAACAGAATTAAAATAGCGGTCCGAAAAGTGAGCCAAAAGTTCCATACTCCTTTTAAGGTTTATTCTTTGTTCTTTTATGTAAGTGTTATTTTTTCGGCACGTGTATAAATTTACCGCAATGAATCACGCAATACGAGTATTGTTCTAATCAATCAATGTGACCAACCACTAGACCGCGGTTTGATACTAAATAAGTTGATCACGACTCCAATAGAAGAGGTCACGCATGTCTAGTAATAGTGCGCTTTGTGTAGAGGCAATAAAATATAGTTTTAGTTTTGTATGTCAAGGATCTTCTTCACCTTTGTGTTAAAACGCTGAAAATACCGAAATTACAGCCTTCTGAAGCTCCGTAATGCTAAGGATAAAAAAATAACCTTTACCAAATGTCATAATGGATATTTTAATGACCATTGGTTAAGATTTTTTAGTGCAAAACGCGCACGATCGTAATTTTTTATCCGCTGGTAACTATACTTAACTATTAGTTGAATTAACTATCAGAACGCTTTAGTAACAGATTTCAAAAGTTATTAAAAGAAAATAATATTAACCAGGCCTCCCAAACAGAAATTTGATGTGGACAGTTCTAGTTTACTTATTTAAATTGTCATCTCATCAACTTAAATAACGAAAAAAAATATTTTGGTAAAGTTTTCCATTGAGAGTAAAAATTTCAGTTCAATACGCCGGATATGTCAAAACTATAAAATTGTAATGTCAAAACTCAACGCCGAAACACTGATAATTAAAAATAATCTTTAATTAATAACATTACGAATGCCTCTACAACCATAATTTTCAAATGCACAGAACGAGTGCATTTATTTATCTTAATTTTTTATCGCAAATAAATCATGAGCTAACAAAGCGATACATGCGAATGCCAAGCTTACAATCCGCTTCAAATCGATTCGTGTGCGGCCAAGCGCGGTTCCTTGATGATTCTGTGATGAATGACGGTGGCAATGGTGATGTTATGTGAACAGACAAACGCAGTAATGTTCTATGACGTCATAATTCGAACGTACTACCTACATAATCTAGCATATCTTCATTGGACTTTATTATCAATATCGGGATTTTTTTTACGTCCTACATGTCTTCTTCAAGTACAGACTGACATTGGCTGAAAATAATGCTTAAAAGATGAAATATAAAATCAAAAATTGCGCACGGGTGGGACTCGAACCAGCATCTTTCAAGAATAAAATATCATCTTTTAAGAATAAAATATGACACTGTGAGTGTTAAAAATATTGTAAAAACCATTGAAAATAATGCATTTGTTAAGGCAGTAAAGGTTTTTAATGCATTATTAGAAAATATAAGATGAATTACGGGGTTTTATTTGTAACAAAGTTACACTCGTGGTTAATTGAGAATTTTTTTTTATAATCTTAACGAATATTTAACTCGGTAGAAATATGTATAAAGTCCGATGGCTATGATTTCGACTTCCGAGATTATCACGATCTAATTAATAATACTATATTTGCACGCTGACTAAAATGTAGCAAATTTTGGTGAACTCAAATGTATTATAAGCTGAGACCTATATCGTACACTCAAAATACGCAAATAAACGCATTTGTATTTGTATTTATCCATCAGATTTTAGATGTCCTAGTATCAAGGATTTAAAATACTATATCAGCGCGTTTCAGCACCTCATGATTTCCCATGTACTTTGAAGTCATTTCAACTAATCGATTGTCTTAGACTCAGCAACAGCAACAAAAGTAAATAAATAAAAAATACTTGTCCAAAACGTCTCCATTCTCTATTCAATCTTTTATTTTATCTCAGAAACAAGAGAAGAAATTGATTAATTGAGAATTTCCTCATTTTCAAATATGCACATATGTTCATTCTCATAGTCGAAATAATAATTCTTACAATGATATTAGGTACCGACTGTTAGGTACTTAGTAGGAAGCTATATTAATTCATGTCTCTTGTGGCAAACATATCTAATTACTGCGGTTAATCAGTCATTGGTAATCATATCAATCCATGTTTGTTTTGAAACTAAATACCGGTAGCCAACACAAGCTAAACAGGGCCGACGGGTATGTCGGCCCTGTTTAGCCTGTAGATCAGTAAAAAGGGTTTTGGGTATAGTTTTAAACTTTCATGGTCACTCACATTAGAATTGCGAAATATTGGAAGGTCATGAATATTAAGGTACCTACTTAATAATAGTCTCCCAAGCAGATTTCGACTACGATGGCAGTCACAACAACTAATCGACTGCGCGGGACAAATTATAGTGCACAAGTCGTGTGTGCGCAAACACAGGTGCACTCTCCATTCCTTTCACTCTCATAACACGATGGGACAGCAATCTGACACGACCGGAGAGAGATCAGGCGCAGGCGTACGTGCGGTACGGGCAGCTTCACGTGCTTTCCGAGGCACGGGGTGAAACACCCGCCAACTTCCAAACTCCGGGCTTCCCTGAGAATTTCTGAACAGAAAAACCCAGATACATATTTTTGTCCCCGGGAATAGAACCCGGGACCTCTAGCGCAGCCGTCACTTTAAAATGCGACCCTCTAACCGCTGCGCCACCGAGGCAGTTAAATCATGCCTCTGATAACCTACTCGTACTTAATAGCTATTCCGTATCTAACTATTATAATCGCTACTAAAGTTATTTCTCTATGCGGTCAGTTATTTTTATTTAACTAACACTAAGCCAGACATTAGGCCCCGATATCACCTAATGATGTAAAAACAGTCTATTCGTATTAATTAAGTTTTTATGGGAGACGCCCTCGTCATAATCGTTGTCCCGTACTTCGTAACACAAGGAAGAAAATTCCTAACCACGAAACCAGACAACTGGTGTGTTGTCTGGCGCATATTTATTTATTTATTTTTATCATTCTTAAAATTACATTCAAATCATTTTATTTATGGAACACTTAATTCAGGCAGCGAATACCATTACCTACCTAGCTGTTCTCATCAGAAATGTAGATTTGAGTCTCCTGCCATGTTTCAGTCGGTATTTCATTGTGATTAAGCTAGAGCTGAAAATAAAACTAGAGTAGGTATGTGTACGTCATAATAGTAAGGCCCAAATTATACTTGTAGTAGTTACCTCTCAGAAGTAGGAACATAACTTATACAATAAGGATTTAAAATTAATTCTTTACTCAATTAGGTGTAATGTACTTTTTTGTTCCCTTTGATTGTATAATTTTTATTTGAAGTGAGGCTTCTTTTTTGTTGCGATCAGTAGCTAATCAGACCACTTATACTATTTACACATTCACAATTGTATATGGTAACTGTCCACGTTAAGATGGACCAACCAACTGAAAACTACTTAAGTTAAATTTTAAAAAGTTCCGTTGCTGTAGCTCTCTTAGCCTCGACGTTGGCATATAGATTATATTTTTTCGAAGTTCACGAATTTTCACAATGAACCCTGATTCATCATTCAGTATACATTTTAGCATTGGCCACAGTAGCACGTGCCTCAAATACTCGTGTACGAATCGCGAACGTGACGCAATTAGTACTATTATACTACGTTCTGTATTAATACAGCACTACGATCGATTTATTATTCGATACGCGAAATATTTTCACGGCTACGCTCCGAAATAGTCACGAAATCAAAACTGCATTCGATCTGTAAATTATTCTCTCATATTTGTAGGTGATTCAAATTCGTTCGGATTTCTACTCTGTTAATCTGTAAATACGTTTTATTATTTGATTTTAATCAGAAATATTTTAACATCACCTTCTCCTGCTAATATCAGCACTGAAACTCTTAATGGATCAAGAATGCCCTACAAATAACGGCGAATAAAACACACAGAGTAATAAAACAGAAATACACTTCGCTATAACAAACTGTAGTTAAAAGATCACGAGGGCAATTAAGCAATTAGACGAAGTCAATGACAATTAACCATTTAATTCACTTGGCTAAGCTCTAAATAAGGGATACATTTGCTAACGTTCACAACTCAACTAATCCTGTTGAGGGAGATAAGACAAAGCTAGTTGAATTATTGTAAAACATAGTACTTATTTTGCTTACATTATCACATATTTATAACTACGTGTATTCGCTGCTGAACCAAAAATGACTTGTATTGTACATATAATACGCCTCAGTGCGGTGATACATCATTAGAAACACCATTTTAATAATAATATCTAGTTGTGGTATTATTTAATTCTTCCTTTTCTTAGCGTGTCAATGGGAACTGGGAACCCATATGGAGGAATTACAATCCATATCCATATTATTCAATTGAAAAAAATATATTTGGTAATCAAAATTCATGGCGCTAAGTTAACCCTTTACTTCCAAATATACCAATAGACCCAACCGATTAAAAGATATATTTTTGTCACTAATGTGTTGCAAATTATTTTACCTTTTTTTCTCTGATTAATTGCAACTTGATTTTAAAGTACGGAGCAATAAAGTGCTGAGAAATAAGAGCACATGTAATGAAGTCCAAATGGATCCTACGGGAGCCGGTGAAATACACGGTTCGGAAACGATTTTTTATCCCGGATAATAGCTCCCTGGACTGTAGAGGAGCTAAGGCCTGAAAAGTGGGATAAAAAAAGGTTTTGGATATTTTCAACTGAGTCTGACTTTATTAGCTTTTAACACGTTCTGGGACTGTGAACGAAAAACATCTATTGTGTCTGGAATAATGTCCCGGAACATGTTAAATAACAATGTGGTTGGTTAAAGAAGTAGAGGTAGTAGATAATTGTATACCTTGGATGAATTAACCACTGGATATGAAACGCAAGAGAGAATGTATGAAAACATCATCAACCAATTTCTGCGGGGCGGGGGGAGTTTGTCCTGTCACTAATTGACATTTAGTGCATCAAAGTGTCGATATTTTTCAATTCATAAGTGTTGAACGAATGAATGAACGAACCTTATGCAAAATAATTTTATTTTATTTTTATTACCAAAACAATAATTTACATTATGGGCATGTTTCAATAAGCACAAACCATTAAACGAATAATTGAAACATATAACATGTTTATAAACGGTCTGGCAAGTAACACTAGGTAGAGCTTCTTAGGACTTGTGAAACAGGTCGTAAGTCCTCCAATGGTATAATATAATCCTCCAATGGTATAATCTAGCAGTTGATGAACTTACACTTTGGTATGATACTTACCCCCTTATTCATAATAACGCAAATAATCTAATAAACCTGTTTTAAATGTTTTGTCTCATTCTTTCTTGGCGCTGTCTTCATTTGACAGAAAGTGACAAATCAGTTTAAAAGCTAAAATAGGTTTTTTAGACTGTTTGAGTTATTATGAATAAGGGGGTAAGAATGTATAAATAATAGGGGTTTGATACGATAGGCTTATGATTCTAATTCAAAGATTTGTCGTACTTGATAAAAAAATATATTTGAATATGTATCCGAATAAGGTTTATAGGCTGTAGAACATTACGTACGCTGTAAGGGAATGAAGTAAAATCAAAAAACACAGACGCAGCAGCGGGGGCCCGCTAGTGAGCAAATTAAGCTACAGCAAACTTACGAAATTTGACAAATTCAATGTGGGTATAGCATCTTTGTAGACGCAAAAAACGAAACGCAAGAAACTATAAGCGACTGTATAGTTTTTTGCGTTAGTATTAAAACACTGGTGTAAAATGGATACCACATATTCTGTGGTGTTTTGTGGGGATCCGTTTTGCCTCTCTTTGGACGGCTTCGACCCACTTTGTTTTTACCTACAGGAAATCTGAAATAATATTAATAGGATGTATTGTTAAAATATGAAGTTTAAAATATTAAAGAAAACTGTTGTATTTTTAGGATTACTTTAATCTACTTTAGAGTTAATCATTTTACAGATGTATTATTTTATTTTATATTATAAATTTTTTAGTACGTTTATCGATATGATTATCGACAATTGTCAAGCACAATTAAAACTAAATTGACAAGGGAACGAATGATGAACGTACGATAATCCTACCATAGGAAGTATGCGTCAACTTGTTGATTTTGCAGTAACTGACCACAACTTTTTTAATTAGCAATGTAACTTTTCTCTAGGAAAACAAATTTCACTATTTTAAGAAAAATTAACAGCTTTATCGGGATACTAAGTTACTTACGAATAAAAAGAAATATTTTTTGTCTTGCCGCTATAATTTTTACACAAAAATATGGCACATTTACCCATTTTTTTCTGCAATGTTTCTCACCGAGTTCTGTCACCGTACTGACAAGACGTCACATGAAATTGAGGCTAAAATGCCCAATTCGTTGCCGAAGGGGAACAAGCGGAATTTCCCGTCATTGGGCGTCCAGTGGTTTATTCGTCCAAGTTGTATACACATGTATCATTATAAATTTAACTTCGTAACACAGGTATGTTTAATTGTATTTTATTTAACCTACTTCATCCCACTGATGGGCAAAGCTTTTCCTCACTCTAGGTGTCCATTAAACGTTCAGGAATCGAAAGACCGCCGGCGGTCGCCTAAAGAAAATAATTAAAAGGAGGAGTGGCAATCAGAAGGATTCAAATTATCATCTTGTATGCAACTTTTCAAAGCGGTATTTAAGTTAGCCAGTAACAGTCTACATAGTTGAATAATACTGTCTCTACAGATAATATATTCATAATTGGTATTCAACATCTTACATTGTCAGTACCGAGTACCTGCAACGGTTTGCGTTTTATGAATGTTAACGCCTTGGTTCCCTTATTATGGCATATACATTCTCATTGTTTTTAATTTAAAGCAATAAGTAGAAGTAGGGAATATGTTTCAAGTATCAAATGCTAACAGACTACTTAACTTAATATATCATCAATAAAATATGAAAAAAATATTGGTTTATTTTACATGTTATTAATATATGTTTTGTTTTCCTTGAATAAATAATAAATATTATTAAAACAGCCGAAAAATTCAAGCTCTAATATAATCCTAGGAGTACGAAATAGATTTAAATGAATGATTAAATACTCGCAAAATTCTAGGAACGGATTTCAATGTTTCAATGCTCACAAGTCTCAAAGTTTGTCAAACACAATGTTCTTTTCAACATAATATTCGTGATTCTTGAAAACTCGGGGATACTCTATAAGTATTCACACTGGCATAATATACGTTAATCTGAAAATTGTATTCAAGTGTATTCGCTATAAAGATTGTAAATAATTTCAAAGGACTGATACCAAATTAACACGTTCCGGTACACTATTCCAGACACAATAGATGTTTTATTGTTTTCACGCATGTAAGCGTTCACTGTCCCGGAACGTGTTAACTGTTGAGTAAATTAATACAGATTCGAAGCAATATAAAGTTGTATGGAATTATAAACAATGAAATTAATACAAAGCATTTCTATTGTGTCACAAACATTTGGAAAAATATGCTAAATGAAAATAAAACCTTTGGAGACGAATAAAACGACATAACCGATTACGACTAATATCTGCGCTTTTTGCTCTCAAAATAACATTGGAAGCCACTTCCAATCCCATCTTGTTCAGAAGAAAACGATTCAGACAAGGCAATTACTAAAGAATCCAAGTGCATTTCACCTTGCAATGGGCGATTACTAACAAAAACTCCTTAATGTCCCTACTTCGTGCTTAAGAGTACTGCTGTTATCCTGGTTAAGGCCGGGAAAAGCCATTTATTTCAGTAAATTACACGAGTAAAAAAGTAGATTGCAACGAAAATTCCTAAATTGAACATTTCCTTCAAAAAAGTTTGTAACCTATGAGATGAGCAATAAAGAGTTATCCATCTACAAACCATTTCTTATTTATTTTCCCTCTTTTTTTGTACGTAACTTTTATGTTACAGATATTATGTTATGATAATAAAAAGCATAAAAATTAAATATTTGTCGTTTCTCGTTTACATTACAGACAAATAAAGGTGTTTTGCTTGCTTCAACTTTAAACGAAAATTCAGTTTATATGTAGTTACTTTAAACTCGCATTGTCTAAAAAACCTTTCGACTGCTGCACTTTCGTGAACGCACCTTAAACTTTCCAAACCATTTGCAGGTTTAACGCTGACCGGGAAAATCTGTTGCTACGATGGAGGAGCTGAAGAAAGAAATCAATTTAGACTC
The DNA here is from genome assembly GCA_963584085.1 of Pyrausta aurata. Taxonomy (NCBI): domain Eukaryota; kingdom Metazoa; phylum Arthropoda; class Insecta; order Lepidoptera; family Crambidae; genus Pyrausta; species Pyrausta aurata. Next base: position 10,642,195 of record OY757268.1, read on the forward strand.
CGTCCTCGAAAGCCTGGGTCCGTATGGACGGTACAATCTCCTAAATTTCGTGCTGCTACTGTACCCAATACTGTTGAGTAGTTTCTTCGAGTGCGGATTCATTTTTGAGGCAAGGGAAATCGCGTACAGGTGAGCTTTGTTATCTACATTTGGTACGGGTATTTTGTTTGATTTCGAAATTTAATTTTATAATAGTTAGAAACGGGATTGCCACCATGTACCTTATTATTTACTAGCTTTTGCCCGCGACTTCGTCCGCGTGGAATCGTGACTTCTTTCTCCCGTTTTTTACACATTTACCACTATATCTTAGCTCCTATTGGTCGTAGCGTGATGTTATATAGCCTATAGCCTTCCTCGATAACTGGACTATCCAAGACAAAAAGAATTATTCAATTCGAACTAGTAGTTTCGGAGATTAGCGCGTTCAAACAAACAAACAAACAAACAAACTCTTCAGCTTTATAATATTATTATAGTATATAGTATAGATGAGCTTCCAATATTTATTACAAGGTACATGGTAGCAATCCCGTATCTGACTATTCTAATGTTTGTGACCACTGACACAATATACTATGTCAATTATTTCGTTCGTCCAGTTTTATTGCCTCTCCATCGTTTGATAATATGTTTCGTTCATTCATGTTATATTTGTAGCACTAAGTAGTTACGGCAGTTAATAACCAAATAATCGTATTCAAGTTAGTTTGTGTAACAGTTTCAAAAGGTACAATACAATTTTATGTTGCTTTCAACACCCTCTATTTAATTTTAAGTTATATAACTATAATTAACTATAATTTCATGGCAATCTACTACTACTGCAACAATATACATATACGTACCGACTCGTATCGTATTTTCTCTTATATCTGAGAAACTGAGATACAATTTCGCATATTCCCTGGTATGAAACATATAAGCCGCTATATCAATTAGTTGATCGCAATAATCCCACACTGTTATTTGTATAATAAAACAATAATTTACATACAATGAGTGACCTAATCAAATCAATATGTTTGAGATCATTCATATTGTTAGTGCTCTATACTATATGTTGAAACTACGTGCATTTTATAAGTATATGCCGCATTTTCTAGGTAAATACTATAATTAAGTATAACATTTCCTCTAAGTCGTGACGACCATGATTACGTCTCACAAATCTTAATTGGTGTGTTGGCTGACTTTAGAAATCATATCCAATACATATTTCTACATAATCTAATACATTTACATTCATATCCATACTATTCATATCCATACTATTATTATATGTGAGAGTGTGACCTTCTGTCCCTCTGTTACCCCTTCTTATAATAGAGATAGAGTCCTGATAATGGAAATTTTATCCCAAAAATCATCCTTTATTGGTGGAAAGGTTGATAAAAGTTTGTGTTTCAAATTCGACATTTGCGGGACGGAAAATTCCAAAATCTAAGTACTACCTAGCTCAGTACTAATAGGGCGGAAAAAGTCTTCACTAGACACTTCATTTTCAATATAATTAGTAGCTCATAAAAACTTATTACTTTATTAGTGCAGACATTATCAAAGTCATTTCTAACGTAATACTGAAGGAAAACATCTTGCGAAACTGTTTTACACGATTTGTTAAGGTTTATCCATTTGTACAAACATTATTTACCTTGCTCTTCAGATTGTTTCTTTTCGTGTCATCAATATTATTTTATCATTTTCCATGTTAAACATTATGTTTTTTTGTTATCACTTTGAAAATAATGGAAATAATTCTAGACACTGAGCTTTTCACGACCAACATTTACTGTTAAAAATTGTATACTTGCTTGATTTATTAATATAGGTTCCATGAAAGATTTGAGACGGACATATTTTGTAAAGGATCCTTTCTCTTCAAGCGCTTTTCGTCTACTTTTAGAATGCGCACAGCAAAAATGTGGAACTCTCTACCCGCATCAGTGTTTTTTTCAAAGTCAGAGTGAACAGGCTTTTTCTGGATGAGCTCCATCGTCGTCTCTGTCTATGCCACGTTTGGTCTAGTCTGGAGACATGAGCGAACCCATTTTAAATAAAAAATAATTTGCAAACGTCAAATTTTATACAAAAACGCTGGTCGTAGTTATGATTAGAGTAACGTGGTACATCTGAGCCTTAAATAAACATCTTCAATAATAATAATACTGTCGCAATGTCGTCCGTTATCATGCTTTGATCTCTGTCTGAGTTGATAAACGACAAATCGATTTATCAAACACGATAAGCAATCAGTTATCAGTCGCTGATCTTACCTTATCAACACGTTAACACGTTCCGGGACACTACTCCAGACACAATAGATGTTTTATTGTTTTCACGCCTGTAGGCGGGCACTGTCCCGGAACGTGTTAATGAATTCTCTGTCAGCTTACCAATTAGATGCTGGAATACTTTAATTAATCCGCAGATTAAACTGCCTTAAATTATAAACTATGAACCAATTTAGATAATGATTTGAACTGTGCATCTTAATTCTAGGTTTAACAAGATTTATTGTTTAATTGGGAAAGTTATGAATATTTAGGTTTGTTTAATAAAACAAAATTAAGATTAACGTTAATCTTTCCAGTTTTTCGAGTTCAAATAGCCGTGATTCCTTTCGTTGACTGTCTCGATGGAGTAGTAGTCTCCGTCCAAGAGGTACCTGGTTCGAATTCTGATTCAGGCCAAACTTGTTCTTTGGTTTGTCTGTCCTGCAATTACTCAGAATTATCTCAATTTTAAATATTGGTGCATGAGTTACGATGACTCATTCTCCTGCAAGTGACAAAGAGTAACGCTAAAAAAATCTTTTTAGATATATATAAATACATTAGTAAATTGTGAGTTTTATCTAATTTTAAAATGAATCATATCGTTAAAAAGCCAAGCAAAGAAAAACAGGCTTTAAAATGTAATGTGTGTAATCTGCACCTATGCGTTTTCGTTTGCAATGGACACTGTTTTGTTTAGGGCCGTTGATCTCTCACCAGTCATAGTGGATCTCACAAACAAACTGCACAAAAACGGTCAATGACTTATTACATCTTTTCAGATGTCAAATCGACGGTTGCGAAGACAAATTCAAACTGAACGACACATCCTGGCTGAACTACGCTCTACCCATAGACCCAGACACGGAAAAGCCTGATTTCTGCCTAAGATACTCACTGCTGAACACCTCAGATGTGAATAACCTGCAATGCGTGCAAGAGGAGTTTTCGAATAAGACTGAGGCGTGTGAGAAATACGTATATGAGGAGGAACAATCGTTTGTTAAAGAGGTAAGTCATAATGAGAACATAAAATAATTATTAGTAAGGAAATAAAAATTAAATGACGATTTCGTAAAAGATAAGATAACGCATAGCTATAGATAGTACTATGCACAAAGGCGCGCCCTGTGCATTTTTAATAGAGGCAGGCGCGGGGTGCGAAGTGTTTGGCAAATATTTAAACATAAAATAATAAACGTTTAATAACTATTATATCATCAAATATTGCTAAAAGCTACTAATGAAAAATTTGCAAATAATTCAAGTAAATTTATTTCAATTTCTACTTATTTAATTTATTGTCTGTATTTTTTTTGTCGTGCAGGCGCTTTTTCCCAATATTGGCGTTTCTACTTCTTTCTAGTATTGAATATGCCATAATAAATAAAAAATAATTAAAAAGAGTGAGTCGTTGAATTATTTCGATTTTACCGTTCTCAACGTCAGATGATGTAAACGGTACCACCTTAGAATAATAAAGCCCATTTTTTGTTGCAATTATACATTATCCTATTCCTTTCAGTTCAACCTAGGCTGTCAAGAATGGAAGCGAGCGCTAGTGGGTACAGTGCACAACTGCGGAATGTTCGTAGCAATGCTTTTCACCGGCGCCATATCGGACAGATTCGGACGAAAAGTCGCCGTAGGATTCGCTTCGTGCGCGTGCTTCGTCTTCGGGTTCGCGAGAGCGTTTTCGCCGAGCTACCTTGTGTTCGTGATTCTGCACTTCTTCGAAGCAGGCTTTGGCGGGGGACTGTACCCGTCTGCTTATGTGTTCAGTAAGTTCGTTGTATGTAGTTTATTTTTGTTTTTATAGTGTTTTGTCACCATACAAACTTAATAATATAAATTGCACTTGTAAAAAACAAATGTGAACCTGTGACAGACGAGGAACACAGTTGCTTTTTACAAGTGCAATTTATATTATCATTTTATGTAGTTATGTTGAAATATTTTGCCATTTAAATTGCCATTGAAATTGGCCTTGCGCTATATTTTACCAGTCACGCCTTTGGGCTTAAGATGTATGCAAATGGCTGAACCGATTTTGTAATAAAATACACGAAATGTACCCACATACTTCAAGGACAAGGCTCTTAACGGTGGAGTTTTTCCCATAAAAACTCCAAATAAGGGATGATAGTGTGGTTTATCTCTTACCTATCCCTGTCTGCTTATCTGTTTGGTAAATTGTTATTTATATATCTATAGCACAAATTCACTACGCCACAATAAAGATCAGAAGGGAATAATAATATGCAGCTTTGTATTTTTTATATAATTTTCTTTATCAATTCAGTAGTTCTAGAGTTCAGTAGACCACTTCAAAACCTACACACTCACAACCTTACTATTTTGCTTTTTATGGGCTTGATGGTCTAATAATCTCGCTAATAACATTTCAATCTAGGCTGCTGAAAGGAAAAACCGAATAAATCTGAGACCTAAAATGGAGCTAAGTAATTATTACTCACAGTAAATTACTGCTATTAACTTCTAAATGACATTTATTTGGTAATCTAGGGAGGGAATTGAATTTCCTGCGGCAAGACATAATTAGCAACAGCAAATATACATACCTAAATAAGTCAATTAAATTAATTTTGTGGAGTCTACTAAGTAAAACATCCTGTATTTCTAAATCACTTAATTAACCAAACGGCAGAAGTAAATCATCATAAAATAAACAAATTTTGTATGTTAACATTAAAGTGCTTGATTATTATCATATACGTAAACAAAGAACGCTTCAAATATTTTTGTTAGTCCGAAGTACTTCGCTACTAACTACTCTACCAAGAAATTTGCCCTCTTTTCAGTTCCTATTGGTAAGGATTATGCCCACTATGGAACTTTTTTGTGCGGGCGACAGCATGTCAAGCTAAACACTGCGATATCTTATGCTGTTGGAATAAGGGCTATTTTTCAACAAGAATTTATAGTCTGATGTGCTGTCGACTGTACTATAAATCTAACTACACTTCTCCTTACAGTTGTCGAGTTGGTCGGCGTGAAGCAACGCGTCATCGTCTCAGCCATGTGCAACATGACATTCGTCATCGGCGTGGTCCTAATCGCCATGTTGGCGTGGGTTGTCGACAACTGGCGCACCTACATCATGATCCTCTACAGCCCAGCCATCATCGTCGTCATGTACGTGTGGTTCATGAACGAGAGCGGGAGATGGCTGCTCAGCAAAGGCAGGAGAGACGAAGCTGTCAGCGTTTTGAAAAAAGCAGCCAAGATCAACAATCTTGATCCGAGGAAACTTGAGCTGGATGGCTTGGCTGATCCTCTGCTAAAGCCTCAGAATCAGACAGATGATAAGAAATCTCAGCTATCTAAAGCGATTCGCTCGAGCATCATTTGGAAACGTCTCCTCATTTGCTCATTCCTCTGGATGACCTGTTCTTTGGTCTACTACGGGCTGTCAATAAACTCGGTGTCGTTGAGCAGTAATAAGTACGTGAGCTTCATGCTTGTGGTGTTGGTGGAGATCCCTGCGTACATTGTGGTGGTGATAGTGTTGGACAAGTACGGAAGGAAGAAGACATTGATTGCCAATTATGTGACGTGTGCTGCTACTTGTGTGCTGTTCGCGTTTTTGCCGAGATGTAAGTTTTTTTTTTTTAACTGTCTACTTTTCTAGATGTTAGTACACCAACGCAGTCGCATGTGGCAACAATGTGGAGGAGGCTGAACGATACAGACAATGATGCAACTATGACATCTAGCAATGTTAGAGCGAGACATAGCATATGCGAATTTTGCATGCCGCATGAGAATGCGTTAGTGTACCAACGGCGTTATAGACCTAACTCCTGCAATATTTTTTACCTTCTTAGTATTATTGCAAATCTGTTTGGCTGAATAAAATTCAAAACTTACCAATAAAGCGAAGCCTACAAAGCTAGCATAGTACGTATAGTCTGCGTTTATGAAAAAAATTAGTAATTAGATTAGATTAACAGCAACAAGAAAGGCCACTCACCTTAATCAAATCCAAAGGCAGGGGTTCACAAAAACATATCGCGATTACGTTACTCCACGAAATTTCTTCTTGTCATTTTAGTCTACGGAATAACACAGTGAAGCACCACACAACACAAGAGGTAGCAAGAACAATGTTTGCTAAGCAATCTACAAAATAAGAAGTAAAACACACAGACTTTCTTTTTCATAAAGCACCGATCGCAAAAACAGCAATGCGTGCACACTTCACAGGAGTTAGCGGCAAACTGATTGTTCCACAGACGTTACTGTCATGATACTGTCAAATCTACCCTCTTTTATTTTGATTTGGATCCTTTTTTGATCGCAAGACGGATAAAAATAAATATACCTACTTACATAACCTCCTTTTTTTTAAGTCGATAACAAACATAAATTGCCCAACAGTACCGTTGTTGTTATAATTTTTTAACTGATTTCTTACATTTGAAAGAATTTAATTGCAGGAGATGGAAGTTACTGAATATACACGTACAGGGAATAAACACTATTTCTTATACCCGTAAAGTTCTGCCCCGTTAGTGTAGCGGTTATTTCGCTGCTCACTACCCAAGAGGTCCCGGGTTCAAATCCCGGGTCGGACTGAAAATTGTTTCTAAGTTTTTTCTGTTTTGAAAACACTCGAAAACAACTCGGAGTTAGGAAGTTGGAGGTGATGTCTTCCTTGTGTTTCGGAAAACACGTAAAACCTTTGGTCCTGCGTCTGAACTCTCATCGGTCATGATGACGGATATGCCGTCTCACCGAATTAATGAGAGTGAAGGAACTGAGTGTGCACTTGTGTATTGCGCACACATCTGGGTACTATAATATCTCCTCCGTACCTGGCCTTTATCTGCTGAGAGGGGCCGGCATTACCGAATATCGGTAGGAGAATACTATTATTAAAGAACTGAAACAATTGAATAACCAAACTGATATGAAAATATCAACTTTTTACAACAGTCGGAAAAATATTCATAAATTAAAACATAATAGATACGAGCCTTTTCAAACAATACCAATTAACACAACCGCAGCTGTGACCAATTTGTTTCCTCTATTGTTGTAGGACCAGTTTTTGCGGCCTGTTCGTAACAATTTACCATTGTAAAATTGATAATGAGAATCAAAAACCTCATTTTGTAGGTTAATTAATATATTTCACTTTAATTTTACCTGAGTTAAAATCTGATGGAGTTTCATTTTAAAATTAGCTATTTACCTGCTACAATTATTAGTACTTTACTTCTTTTTTTTGCTTCGTACGAGGAGATCATGCATGTCCCACAAAGTACGGAAACCTTAAAGAATATATAGTTTTATTTCGAAAAACAAGTTTTCCAATACTTCTCATGTCAAGTATTGAACAGTACCCCAATCACGAAAAACTATCGACTGCGTAAGCGTATCGAGAAATGTCAAAATCCATAATAAAAAAGTTATTTCTTTACGCACCGCCAGGGGCGCTAGTCCAATTTCCATACGAATTGACATTTCTCGATACGCTTACGCAGTCGATAGTTTTTCGTGATAAGGGTACAGTACATATAACGTAACTGTTTTTAAATCAAATATTTGGTAAATTGAATGCGCAGAGCGTCATTGTTGGCAAATATTAGTTGACTTATAATTCAACCACGAATTTCAACAAGTCATGTTGGCCCAATAATGTCAATGTCAACAATACACGTGCCTATGTTTACTACCTACATTGTTTAATTATGTCATTATTAGGGCTGCCACTTTTGCACCCATAGGTCAAAGTTCTAGGCATTATTTGAAGGTGAAAAGAATTATTATACTATAAATATTTACAGCTATTTACAAGGGAAGTAAATAGATAAAATAAGTACTGTTGAATACACATTAAAAACTTAACTACCTGCATTAAACCATATTTGACTGTGCCTAAAAACTATTATCAATGTCATTAATTTATTTTATGTGGCACCCCTACACACTTTGTTAGTAACTTACAACGGTTATACCTTATTTAGACAGATATTTTTAGACAATGATGATAAAGTGCAAAAATAATAGTAGGCGTTTCGTTTAATTATTCACCAATTCAGGTGTATTTACGTAATGACGTAATTAAATGTAGAACATGACCCAGTCAAACAAATTTCATAGTCGGCAACAACGTTTTGTGTTAGTTGTAACATAAACGAGTGTTATAAAAGGAATCAACAACATTTGGTTTTATAATTAACTCTTACGGGAAAATGTATATTTATCCCAATTATATTCAATCAATTCTCAATACTGATAAAGTGTGCAACAACATAGCTGTTGTTATTGCAGTAGTTGCATAAATATTTTTTTGGCAACATAAAATATTATTATTCACACATTGTTTTTTGTGCTTAAATAAGAAAGAAATGTGATTTCGACCCCGTATTTTGAGTACAAGTGTATTTTTACTTTCAACGTAACATACATGCGTATTAGGCACCCAGGTATAGTAATTTTAGATCCGTTCCATTCATATGAATTTTTGCTCCTATTACAGGCCACACATTGTATACTGCACATAACTAAGACATTTCTTTTAGCAATATCAAAACCATTTTTATTTTCCTCAGCCGACTGGTGGTCCATCCCCCTTTACCTGATCGGAAAATGGAGCGTGACGCTAGCCTACTCCTCAGTATACATCTACGTCTCTGAAGTGTTCCCGACAAACATGAGGCAGACACTCATCAGTGTATGCTCCACCGCCGGCAGGATCGGCTCTTTGGTGGCTCCCATCACTCCTTTATTGGTAAGTGTGATAAAAACTCCATCTACCCGTACCTACGTACTAGTCTACAGCTTGGTCAGAAACTCTGTATTTTGAGCTCCAATGTCGTCAGGATTACCGTGTGCCGTGTAACATTTGTCCATTTTACCACACTAAGCCTGTCAGTGTGTATAAATGGACAAAGCCTCACAAATCCACACTAGTTTGATTTTTAGTGTGGAAAATCGGAATAATCCCTTAGTTAGACCATTGTATCAAGTTGTATCTGGAACTCTGACGCACTGTTCGGTGGACATGTATGTCGGACTAGAATGTTTCTAATTTCAAATGATTTCTTCCTTCGACCACTTAGTTTAGAAAGTACTTAAAACAATACTTGTATAGTCTTAAATACCTTCTGTTCGTTGATTTATAGAAATTTTACTTACAATTGGCGACTTTGGTCTCTTGGCAATATTTCTACGGCGATTTAAAAGCCTCTGCAGATGACGTCTTTTTTGCAATCGTACCAAAATTAATAATTCAACTTCTTCTGCAACCATAACTTATACCATAATTACACTTAATGAACAAACACCTCGGTTTCAAAGTCAAAAATAATGAAGTGCATAAGTTCTCTGCAAAGTCAAATAAATAAGCAGTTTTTATTCATTAGGCAGACAGACGCATGTCATAATAAATCCTCAAAAGAGTACTTTTCTAACAAAAAAGATATTAGGGTACATCATTACTCATTAGTTTAAATAGTTAGCTACTTTTAGGCAACATCAAAAGCTGTTAAAGTGGATAAAAACACAACAACAATGGTATCAAATATTCAGCCACAAATATTCATCATTGAAGTACAGATTTTTTTTAAGTAGCTTGTCTGTAAATGTTGATATACCATTAAATATTGCTGTTCGCATTATTATGATATGAAATACCAAGAATCGATGTGGCAAGAAATACCGCGCAGCTATAGAGCTTTACAGCCATCAACAACGCTGCTCTAACCAATAAGAAACCCACTAGTGCTGCAACAATCATCTGTTTCTGCCTCACCCAATGGTTGCTTGGTAGAGAATGCTTTAAAGCATTAAGTCAGCTATTTGGACTTTATTTTGTTTGTGCAATAAAGTTTATATAAATAAATAAATACACAATCGTCTACAACAGATGGATTGGCCAATGATGACTATGATGATTATTTATTATTATTATGATATAGTCGTTGATATATCAGCAAGGATATTTGATCAAAGCTTGCTCTTGGCATGGCAATCGCTGCCTATGCTTAACACTTTTCCCATCCATGCAATACATGTAAGGCAGTGATGAATTAGTTCGGTATGTTCATGCATTACATATAATACACTATTAACACCAAGAACAGTGAAGTTTATACGTCAGGCTCATCATCATCATCATCATTATCAGCCGAAGGACGTCCACTGCTGAACATAGGCCTCCCCCATGGCTTTCCACAACGACCGGTTGTGAGCGGTCTGCATCCAGTGCGATCCTGCGATCTTCACAAGGTCGTCTGTCCATCTCGTCGGCGGACGTCCTACGCTGCGCCTTTGGTCGAAGGGTCTCCAATCTAGAACTTTTCTGCCCCAACGGCCATCAGTTCTTCGCGCTATGTGCCCTGCCCACTGCCACTTGAGCTTACTGATTCGCAGGGCTATGTCCGTTACCTTAGTTCTTCGACGTATCTCCTCGTTTCTGATTCGATCTCGTAGAGAAACACCGAGCATAGCCCTCTCCATCGCTCGTTGTGTGATTTTGAGCTTCTTTATGAGGCCCATAGTTAGAGACCACGTTTCGGATCCGTATGTCATCACTGGTAACACACACTGGTTGAAGACTTTCGTCTTCAGACACTGAGGTAGTTGAGACGAGAAGACGCTCTTACGCAGCTTCCCGAACGCTGCCCAGCCGAGTTGGATTCGTCGATTGACCTCTTTCTCGAAGTTGGACCTACCTAATTGGATTACTTGTCCCAGGTAGACGTACTCGTCAACAACTTCAAGAATTGAGTTCCCAACAGATACCGGAGTGGGTAAAACACGGGAGTTCGACATAATTTTCGTCTTTTCCATGTTCATTTTAAGACCCACTTGTTGGGATACTCGGTCAAGGTCTTCGAGCATAATGCCCAGATCATTCATTACGTCAGGCTACATTGCTTTAAATGCAATATTGGACGAGTGGCAATTGCTTAGAGACAGTAAAAATTTAAATAACGATTAACTTAATGCAATCGTTTTTTTTTACTGACTCATTACATTATTATTATTTTATATGTTTATTTTTCTCCATTGTGGTTAGCAATGGGTACTAACACTTGTGACGCGGGCTTTAGCCAAGCAACACAGTGTGTAGAGTAATGTTATTTCTATCTAAGGACCACAGGGTCCCGGACCTTTGGAAGGCTTACATGGGGCCGAAGCCAACACACAGAGGCCCGTTTGACAACATTAATGTGTGTGTGACACATTATTATTATTATAATACGAAGTCTAAACCGCCTCTTTCTTACAGACCCACTACCACAAGTCGATGCCAACGGTGATATTCGGGGTCATGTGCATGATATCCAGTCTGCTGGTCCTCATGCTGCCAGAAACCAGGAACATGAGGCTACCAGACACCATCGAGGAAGCCGAGGATTTGTATAGGATGAAGAGCAAAACAGTTGACGAAGACGAGTTGTGAGAATAATTTTAATTCTTGGATCCTCAGAGAACAATTGATATTACGACAGTCATTACAGTTTCGTCAGTTTTTTTATCATCATCAAAATCGGATGTAGGACGTCCACTACTTTGGATAGGCTCCTCCCATTAATTCCCACATTCATGCATGACTGACGCTTAAATTGAGTACGAAAACGAAATACTTAGCGTGATCTCAAAAGGAGATGTTTTTTTTTTGATTCGGGAATATTAACTCGTCAAGTATGTGTGAACGAGACACAATAGAAATTCCATTATTATGCGACTCCCGGCAGTCGTTTGATACCTGACTGATTAAACGGTCATTTACACTCTTCTGTTGAGAACTGTATGTATCTAGCGCGATCTTTACGAGGTCTTTCTAGTGGTGGACGTCCTACGATGATTATCAAACTTGCCTATCTTTTTCAAATTAACCTTTTTTACATCAAATATATAGATAGTGCCATCCACGAAGGCGCGCCCCACTCTTTTATTGATTGAAGGTGACGCGCGCGTCAGTTGCGGTCAGCCGTCATTTAAAAATTTAGACTCGTCACGAAAGTTGCTCTACTTTAATTATTTTTAATATGTCAAGGAAAACCCAGTATGTTGTACTAAAAAGTAAACCTGGTATAATCTACTGTCTGTAAATTTACGTAAAAAAATAATGGTTACATACTTAAACACCATAATCAATTTTAAATAAATAAAACACCATGTAGTAATTATAACATTACCGGGATATACTTTATCGGGGAAGACTAAAAAACATTACGCTAAGTAAGAACAACTCCGTGTACGAAGAAAAATCTGATATTTCTCTTATAATATATTATTTTATTTTTTAAATGTTATTTATAAAACATTCTTACGTATTTCGTATACGTCAATAGTAAAAATGTTACTGTTGCATTTTTTTAATTTTTTATTATTCGTCTAGTAGCAACCATGCCTACTTAAAATTATATCTTAGTAGAGTATCTTTCCCTTTGAGTGTATTTTTTGTAGTGCGCTTGTCATTCTTAAGTCATTATGATGTTCCAAATTCAATTCAAATGTTGTAAAAAGCTTGCACACATGTACTATAAACGATTTGGACGAGTGGAGGGGCGCGCCTTCGTGGATGGCACTATCTATACAACAAACAACATTTGCGAAGTAGTGTGAAGGTGGATAGATCAAAGTAAACCCTAAGGACAAACAGACAAATAGACATTCTATGCTAATTTATTTACCTTTTGAACCACAAAAAAAAATAACGAGGCAAGTGACCTGTTTGAAACAATGTTAGAGCTATGCACTCTTAAAGTCACAGACCGTAAAAATAAGGTCGTTTTTTCATTTGTTTTTTTACGTATCATCTCTCAGACAAAATAAAATGGGGAATAATAAAACGAGCGAATAAAAAATAACTTGGCGACTGATGATGACATACTGTTTTAATAACTTGAGCAGTATGAATTTGAGTAAGCGAATAATTACCTAACCTAACGACGAATATTGATTAATAATAAAATCCAGAACGAGCTTACAACAAGTGGGCTTTGTTAAATCCTTTTCAGATATAAAAATACTATCCGGGCGACTAAATTACTAACTGAGCGACTAAAAATACAGAGGGGGCAGCTTTAATATTAAAATATTTTCGATTTTTCCAATTGAGGTTTTACATAACGAACTACAAAAAGTTCACTCTGAGCAAAGTTTTGTGAGCTGCTGTATTAATGATTATTGGTTACTGATATTCTATTTTAGGTCTTATGTTTTATATTTTAGGCAGACTTTAATATGTATGAAACACGTTTTGGGTCTAGCAATTCGGCTCAAATTAATTAATTATGATTATTATTAACAACACCACCACTGGAAGCAAAAATGATACCCATTGGACAAAAATTAAAACGGGGCCGTGCTAGCACTTATCTACTAGTGACGATGAAGAGTAGAGCTCCTCAACCCTCATACCTATTAATGTTCCTTATAGTATTGATAAAAAAATCACTTTTTTTATTGACTGAAGCGTCTTTTTTGAGGGCTTCGTAGTCCAACGGAACCCTTATAGTCTCGCCATGTCCGTATTTCCGCAGTTCAGCGCAGTCAGGTGTTAGAAAACTGTAATTTTGCATAAGTATGTATCCTAATTTTCTCGCCAAAGTGGTATAATAAGATTTTGAGAAATATTTTTGTAATATACTTTATTAAACATAAATAAAATAAGCAAATTAATTGTCATGTAAATTTTTGCACAATTTAAATGCTTACATACGTAGTATACGGAAACCTTCGTGCGCGAATCTGACTCGCACTTGGCCGGTTTATTTTTTTTTAATTTTTTTTATTTTAATTTAGATTATTATTACTTTTTCGTAATACATTGTTTAATTGATTTACCTACTCTTATTGAACTTTTAATAATTCAATTTCTTTGCTAATAGAATATTTAGTGTATCTTCAAATAGTAATTTCATAAGATGATTTTTTATTTAAATGTGGCCTCATAGAACGCTACCTAGATTAGTATTTTTCAAAGTAGTTTTTGCATTCGAAACACCTCATTTAAGATTAAATACCGCTCAGTTTGAAAAAACCATTTGCCAAATATTGAAAAAAATGCAGGACGTAATGTTGACACTCAATCAAAAATTGGGTCGCTCATATATTATGAAGCTTCTCATTTTGTATTTAAAGTAACTCAAATTATTCTTTGTAAATTGCTGATCTGTTGATTTCTCGTCACTCGCAGTCAGTCGCTCACTTAGTAATTCTCTAACCCAAATTAAGTATTTTTGACACTTAAAACATTAATTTACAGTCGCTCGGTTAAATACTACCCAAATAAAATAAACTTACAATCTTCGATTGAGATCACTTTTGCTTCACGTGTCTTTAACTCGTCAAGTATGTGTAAACGAGACACAATAAAAATTCCATTGTTATGCGACTCTCGGCATTCGTTTGATACCTGACTGATTAAAACGTTTTGAGGTTAGTGAGTTTATGACATACTGTTGTAAAACAAATGTAATTGTGTCAACCAGTAAGCATTTCAGTAACAGAGGATCCAATTTAGTGTTATTGCTATTGTAAAATACTATTTATTACTTTACGTGACAATATTATTACTTACTCGAATATTGCCAGTAATGTGAAATTGGAATTTTCTACTTAATTAAGCGTGGGAGATTTGTAATTTTTATAATATTTATAAAATGTACGGATGCGGCAGCTGACTTTGTTTAAATGATAATTTCGTGAGAATGCCAAAGGATTATTCGTCGAAAGAGATGTTCCAAAAATCACAAATGGAGCCAGTATTTTGTCGATTGATTCTGTACTTATACCAGCATACATTTACATGTTACGTTAATTTATTTAACTAATTGTACATTTATTACTCTTCTAGAGTTACTTTAAGTTTTGAATTTTGAACAACTGAATATTTATAAAAAAAATACACAAAGTAATGGCTGGAACTGTTGATAATTTTGATACAAGCTTGTGAATTAGAATTAAAAAAAACTTTTTTGCCTTCTTTGTTTTAAGATGTTAAATCTTATGTTAATGGTCGCACAACCATATTTAATCTAGGATTAGCTTAAACCTACTTTCACACATTGTATTTATCTGCATAAGTAATGAGATACGAAATAATCACAAAGCTGTAGGCCTTACATGCACGCTTCTATATCATTTATCGCGTCGATAAAATAATCTTACTTCCTAAACGACATGGTATCCCATTTTTTTGAACTAGTAGCACTTTAACCTTTAAACAAATAAGTACATTAAAGTTAGTAAGAACCTTATTAAATATGATTGAAATTTATAAATTGCCGCGATAAACGATAAAGAGGCTCGCATTAAAGGCCCGCTGATCTTCCAAGTAAGGGTGCGAAGTTGTAAATTATCACTACACCACACATAGACCTTTTAACTATAAGAGCATGAAATAAAACCGGTCTCATTCCATTGAATAGAATCTGGAACCCGTGATTAATTTTAAAATAATATTAAAAGTTTTCTAAAACATCGACAAATACCTACAGGTAAACCGTAACATAATCTAATAATAAGCGACTGCATTGCGGCAAATCTGTGGTTGATGACATACATGATTGCGTCTAACCGAAACGTTTGACCAATTGCGGTTTCTATATTCTACTATTATTATCGATGTAATACAGCATATTCAAACAATATATTCAATTGCTTTTTAAGGGCATATAAGGAAAATATATGTAACAATTACGCTGTTAATTTTGTAAAAAATCTTATGATTTATTTTTGGCAACAGATTTACTGAAAATTCGTTTTTCCTTAATTAATTTATGTATCATAAATGATTTATTCATTTATTAATTTTAAAAGGTTTCTAAATCAAGCCGTCTGCCTTATAAAAAGCATTAGTAAGTAAGATATGAGCACCAACCACAATTTTCTCGTAATCATATTCTTTTATAGAAAAAGACTTTTTAAAGATAAAGAAAAAAAAAAGCATTTTATAACATGTGATTTTTTACCGAGAATGTTTTTAACCATCCCATTTTGCATTTGTTATCATTTACAAGTAGGTACTTACTTTCGTAAATCCCCTTACAATGTTAATAAAATACAGTATTTTAGTTACGTGCATGCATTATTTGTTTGTAAATTTATTATTTGTAACTTAGGTACATAGATAACTAGTAAGGGACCAATAAAAGACAACATTGTAGGTAGACTTACCTATGATTACTTCCTTAACACGTTCCGGGACAGTGCCCGCCTACAGGCGTGAAAACAATAAAACATCTATTGTGTCTGGAGTAGTGTCCCGGAACGTGATAATATTCAAAGAAAATTAAATAAACTAATGTTAAAACTAAATTTTATCTCAAAATGGAAATTATTTAACTACAATAGTGTACAATTGTCAAAAACCAATGGAATGTTGTTTTTATGTGCATTTTCATTATTATGAGTTCTTCTGATAACATTTCTCTTTTTAAAGTTCGGTAGCCCATGTCAAAGAGTTCAGACTTTCTTTTCTTGTTATAACTTTATTTAGATTTATGTAAGATTGGATGGATTTCACAAAAAAAGGATAGGGTTATGTTTAATGCGTGACACCAATTTTTTTAGGGTTTTTAACTAGAACTTATTATCACCGTACCAGAAATATGTGGTTATTTCTTTTAACTCGTCAAGTATGTGTGAACGAGACACAATAGAAATTCCATTATTATGCGACTCCCGGCAGTCGTTTGATACCTGACTGATTAATGCGCTTGGCTTGCAAGTAACTTTTACAGTTGCTTGGTGTAATCCACTCTTACACAATGAGATGAAACCACATTTCCAGATATCGATAGTATTGACTGTCGTGGCTGATATCGTAAATAATAACATCATGTTTCGAAACCACGTATCGTCTGCGTTTTCTTAGCACGTGTAAAACCATTTATCAAGAAACTATGTCAACTTTATAACTCGTGACGTCAAGAAATAGTAACGTAAAGCTGAATTATGATGATCAGCAGTTTTGTTAGTAGTAGTAGTAAGTTGTGATGGTATAAATAAATAATATTTCTGTGTTTTTTTTTTAATTGTATTCAAATGCAAATAAAGAATAAAGTTCAAACTATGTTAAAACTACAACCACCTGTTTAAAAGTGGTGTTTTTTTTAAATAACTTAATTTATAGATAATTGACACAGGGCTACTCGAGTGTAAAATAAAGAATAATAATATCGTCCTTATTTTGTAAAATAACATTACCATAGAATCCACCCATTTCTATTATAAAACACACTTTTTTGTACTTTAAATGTATCGTGTTTACTTAATTTGTATTTTAGTACAAATAAATGCATTACGAATTCACAATTTTTGAAATAAACTTTTCGAAATATACTTATTTTATGTTTCTTTGTATTTGTTTTTGTAAATATGGGATCAGGGTGCGTATTGCGATGTTGCTTTGACAGTTACCTACACAGCTCTGATTTGAACGGATTAGCAAATTTGTAGGTATTGCGATTTCGTAGAATCCACTGAAACAGATTAGCGTGGTACAGCACTACACGAGTGAGTGAAATATAAATACTTTTTTTTGCCGCTAGCTTATCTATTTATTCGGACTATCATACTTAAATACTTTTAATTTTTCTCAAGTTGCATCGCAATGCCAATTTGGCGATATTTTTTTTTTTTTTTTAATTTAATGTACATCAATCCACAGCTCTTAAAATTTAGAAAACAAACAAAATTATTAATATTACCTACAGCCATTAATTAAATTATTGAGTGGGAATTGCACTGCCTGGAACTTAACACGTTCCGGGACACTACTCCAGACACAATAGATGTTTTATTGTTTTCACGCCTGTAGACGTTCACTGTCCCGGAACGTGTTAACGGATTCAAACAAGATCGAAATACGCCCCCAGTACTTATCGTGAGCCTCTAGCTAAGTAAATGCAAGATGGGTGATATTATAAATTCATCAGCATCCATACTTAGATGACAATAATAAATTATGATGCCATCATAAAATTCATCACTAGCTTAACGAGCTTTAAAGCCATCTACTTAAGTGCTTCACATAACCACCTGAACCATTAGTTAGACTTGTACTTAAATATTTAAGCCAGCCTAGAATTTCTTAATGTGATTTTCCTAAGTGTGATAGAAGTGATGTTGAAATCAACCATCAAATATGGCAAACTACAATTTTATAAGTATGGTATGAAGGTTTTGGACCAAAATTTAAAAACCTATATATTCTGATGTAAAAAAAACATTGCTTTTCGGGAACCGTGTCTTGTACGAGCGTTTGTATTTCTCTGCTGGCCATAATAATAATAGTTGAGGTGAAGCCTATACACCTCGGGTAATTGCGCAAGAGTGTCTTCTCGTCTCAATTACCTCAGTGTCTGAAGACGAAACTCTTCAACCAGTGTGTGTTACCAGTGATGAAATACGGATCCGAAACATAGTCACTAACTATGGGCCTTATTAAGAACTAGCTTTTGCCAGCGACTTCGTCCGCGTGGAATAGTGACTTCTTTCTCCCGTTTTTCACACATTTACCATTATATCTTTGCTCCTATTGGTCGTAGCGTGATGTTATATAGCCTATAGCCTTCCTCGATAACTGGACTATCCAACACAAAAAGAATTATTCAATTCGAACCAGTAGTTTCGGAGATTAGCGCGTTCAAACAAACAAACAAACAAACAAACAAACAAACTCTTCAGCTTTATAATATTAGTATAGATACTCAAAAAAACACAACGAGCGATGGAGAGGGCTATGCTCGGTATTTCTTTACGAGATCGAATTAGAAATGAGGAGACACGTAGAAGAACTAAGGTAACGGTCATAACGCGAAGAACCGATGACCGATGGCACAGCGTGGGACGTCCACCGACAAGATGGACAGACGACCTTGTAAAGACAGGACCACACTGGATTCAAATCGATGTGGAAAACTGTGGGGAAGGCCTATGTTCGGCAGTGGACGTCCTTTGGTCTCGTGTCTCCAATACTTCGTAAGCCTACTAGTTGCCTACATCAAAGGTAGCTGGATACTTTTTATAACCTTTTTAAAACGAAAGAGTTCTGTAACCAAACGGGGAATTTTTGTTTCGTTTTACTAAGTCTGTCTTTAGTTTCAGTATGTGTCGATATCGGAGAGCCGAACAAACTTGTCCGCCACAGTTTATCCGTTATTTGGGTCCGATCCCATTACCTAAATCACACGGCACGCACGATACACGAATATGCTGTAAGTGTAAAACAATTGGAAAGTGTAGTATAGTAATAGTCCCAAATTAACCAACTAGTTCAGGTAAAATTATAAGTACAAACAAAAGTGTTTGGCGGCAAAACATGTACATCAATAACACCTTTGCTTAAAACTTCATAGCGGCACTAGAAATCAGGACCTGCCGAGTCTACTAACCAACTGCAATGTATAGTAGTCCCATACCAGCTTATTAGCGAAATAAATATGTAGCTATCGTACTATGAACACCAGCTATCATGTTTATTTGTTTTTTATAGTAAGACATACGTATAAATAGATGATTGTTCTTATTTTTTTTCTTATTAAGAAAAACATGACAAATCATATCTTGTACAAAATAACAATTTACCACATCACTATTTTCGTGACCAATAATCAAACAATTGCGTATTTTATAAAATCTATATCTCATAAATTATCTTTCAGGATAATCTGCAGTCATGGAATTCGACGAATATCGTTTTGGATCATACAACGGATATGCACTCAAAGAGCTTTTTTGAGTGTCGCATTTTCCTGGTGCAATCCGAGAGTAGTTTTAAAACCTTCTAGAACTTCGATTGTTTCCGCACTTCGCGCGATAAACTGTTGACTAGAAGTTCGATGATAAAGTTTTTATATTGAACACCATACAAAAAATCCATTATAAGATGTAACTAAGTACCTACAAGATTTAAGGGTGCTTTTTGTAGCACAAATTCAAATGGAAAAATATATACATGAATATTACTTTAATTATAACTAGATTATGAATTTGCAAAATACTCTGTGTAAATGTAATGTGCAATAAAGAGTTATCTTATCTTATTTTATCTTGATGACTCCATTTGCAATTCGTAAATTCAGACTTCAAAACTCTGAAGAGAGATCTAGGTACAGCCACAACAATGTGAGTTATTTTAATCCCAAAATATGTCATTGTTTCAAAAACATCTGCACAAAAACAAGGTGGATGTTGGATGCGGCTGAAAAATGTGCAAAAAAGAGCTAGATAACGCGAGGCATTAGAAACCCTTTCTTCATAAGAACGTGCGCACTTTTTTCTCGTTTCTCATTTAAAACCACACGCTCTTAGGCGCAAAAAGTATTTTTTGGAGTGTGAAAGCAGCCCTCTCGGAAGTTGCCAGTGAAGTATGAAGGTTAGAGGCGGCAATGTATCTATCGTAAGTAAGTAAAAGTTTAAAATGATGTTATTAATAAATTATGTAAATGTGTAGCTTTTTAATGTTCAAGCCTTTTCTCACAGCAGTTAAGTTCTGCGGGATCACCTTTTTGCTGGATCCTGCAGAAAACTTAGGTGTGTTCAAACGGCAGTATTTTGTAGGTACGGTTGTCCGTTTATGAGTCCTGTCAACAGTTTATCTCGCTTGCACTCACTGACAAAGTATTCATTTTAGAAGTAGAAATTGTCCAGGTAAATGACAAAACTGCATCAGAAAAAAACATGTACTGGTTTCTTGCGTGTCACTGAAAACGGCGTGTGAATATTAGCATTAAAACGCGTATGCTACTAAATGGAATACTGCAGAAAACAGTACCTGCAAAACACGGGATGTCTCAGTGGGAAACGGTCCTACACCGGTTATTTCAATAACCACCATACGAGGTTTTCTACAAAAGCTAGATTTAATTATGTTATTAAAATAATCGCATTTTATAAGGTGGACCATGCTGACTAGTAATAGCCTATTTGGTGCTTAAGTTTACGCAAATACTTCTCATTATTTAAAAAACTTTACGAACTGATTTCACGCACATTTATTTGCTTTACAGCATCCGTGGTCACAGGCAGACCGCCAGTCTAATAGAGACCACGAATCAATCCGTTGCGTTTTAATCTATAGTAACAGCCTAATCACTTTCAGCGTACAAGCATCCAATTCAATAGGAATATGGAACTATGGACAGGGATGGGGTATAACTCTCATCTAGGTCACGTCTCATCCATGTCCTTTCGTAGCTCCTCGTTGCAAAACGCAACAAAGCTGGGGCACGAAATATTGCTCTCCTCTTTAATCGCTGAGTAGGGGCGGGTAAGGAGTTAAATCATGTCAATTAAAAATGTATTTTTAAAAACACACTCCAACAATAAAATGCTCAAAAATAATTCACATAAAGTTACAAAGCATGTGTGTCGTTATAATAATAATAATAATAGTCCCCCTAGCCGATTTCAACTACGGTGGCCAGTCACAACGACTAACCGACTGCGCGGGACATATGATAGTGCACAAGTGTGTGCGCTAACACAGGTGCACTCTCTATTCCTTTCACTCTCATAGCCCGATGGGACAGCAATCTGACACGACCGGAGAGAGATCAGGCGCCAACGGCTTTACGTGCTTTCTGAGGCACGGGGGTGAAACACCGCCAACTTCCAAACTCTGGGCTACCCTGAGAATTTCTAAACTGAAAACCCAGGTAATTATTTTTGGCCCGACCCGGGAATCGAACCCGGGAACCGAATCGTTACATGTATGCGCTGTTAAGGTCACTGCCGGTTTACCAGTTTAAGAGCCGAAATCGTTTGCATCCACATCGCTTCGTCTTTTTTTCCATGTTCGACCAAACAGTGGTGTAAGCTTTGGTGGTAAGACAATTTTTATTCCATTTATAAACTTTCAGAAGCAAACAAAATCTTAGAATTCTAATTAGATTAAGGTATTTTTTTAAATATGCACAATCGTAAATTATAACAGCTGGTAACGACATTATGATTACTTGAGCTAACTATCGATGCCTAAGAGTTCGACAGGTAGTCGCTAAATAGCATCTGATACTTTCAATACACATCGCGAACTGAACAAAATAAGCAAGGTAAAAAAAATGGTTTCCGTTGATAATAATTACAACGTTTGAAACCGTATATAGCACTTAAGATCTTCAAATTAGTGCCACAAAGGTCCCATCTCTATACTGTGGCACTAATATGCATAAAGCTCTTGCTATGATTGGTCGAGGCACGAATGCATACTACTACCTACTTCCCCTGTCACTTAAAATGATGACAATCAACGGGTCGCACTTTCCTCTTCGACAAATTTGCCAACAGCACAGATAATATAATACTCCAACAGCGAGTTGTCGGTTTGCCGTGGGCGACTTAAACAATACAAAACAACATTTTAAAGTAAAACTGTCCCTGGGTTTACACGATTCAATTAGAGTCGAGGTGATTCCTATAACAGAAATGCAGTTTATCTAAAAATAACTGTCTTGTTCATTAGAATTCTTAACAATGTTTGCTCATTGCATTACTCGTAATTATTATAATAAAAATAATTTATTTCAATATCTTTTTATTTGTGGACAATTAAATCATAATCGTAGGCGCATTTAACTAACTAAAAATACTAAAAGATCTTTGATCTTATCGTCACAGTTAAATTACTTTTGTTTAAAAATATTAAGTTAATAAAAAATGACTAAAATATAATATTTCTATCAATAACGAATTTAAAAACTCCTCCCGTTAGTTTTCACATTTTCGTTACCATGTGTCGTCTCGTTAGTGTATTCAACAGCCATCAGAGACGCTTGCAGTGAGCGGCTAAAAACAAACTTGACGCAATATCAGTTTAATTTGCTGCACCGAACGCACGTTAGAAACGCGTTTGCCTGATGCCAATATTATGGGCTTGGATCGATGACCGATCTTGAACTCTCAATGCAATATCAAAATGGCAAAAGGCTTAACAATAAGTCAAAAGATAAATTACTTTATATGGTCATGTAAGTGAAAAATATTTTTAACAAATTCCGTCCCAAAACACTCCGAAACACGGGTCAACTAAAACTGAAGCGTTTTTTATTGGAACTCGGTCGGCGAATAAAACAAAACTATTCCAACCGACTGCCGCAGCATTCGCGCCTGTCTGTAAGCAAAACAATGCGTTACATGCGTACGCTCACCATTTATTTTGGTTATCGTGGATATTTGAAATAAATAATAGTCCCCCTAACCGATTTTAACTACAGTGACCAGTCACAACGACTAACTGACAGCGGGGGACATATTATAGTGCACAAGTGTGTGCGCAAACACAGGTGCACTCTCTATTTCTTTCACTCTCATAGTCCGATATACAGCAATCTAACACGATCGGAGAGAGATTAGGCGCAGGACCAACCAATTTTAAATTACACTTACTTCAAAGGACTTTAATTCCCACATTCATTAATAAATTCCGTTCAAAAAGTACTGGCAGCAATCGGAGACAGACAATGAGAAGATGACCAGTAAATCTTGAGCATCTTGAGTGAAATGGAACACAGCTCAAGATCGGTAAGCATGGTGAGTATTCTCTGGAACGTCATTTCTATTACTATGACACTACATGATATGTAGAGCGTTAGTTTTGGTCGAACGAAAGATGCTATGTAATATAATATGATAACTTAACCATACAGAGGGCCTTTGTGTTCTGAAATTTTATTAAATATACAAATATTTTCACGATCGCTTATCAGGACACACCTATTAAGGATGTTCCTGTTCTAATGATGAATATATCAACCTTTTCTAGGTAACTAATATTTTGACGATAATTCTACCCTACAATATAGTCTCTCTACTTTGTCTTTCTTTCTTACTTACTTTAGCGAAAGAAGCGTTGGAGATAATGCCATCCACTAAAGCGCGCCCACTCGTTTTGTTTGCGAAAGCAGGGGGTGCGGGGCTTGTGACAAATATAATAATATATAATAATAATAATATTATCAAATATTGGTAAAAGCTTGCACACATGCCTCTATAAACGATAAAAGTGAAGGGTGGGGCGTGCTTTTGAAGATGACACAATTCGTATCGGGACATTGTCCACATTAATTCAGCTAGCAACTCCACCATACTAGAGGAATTCAATTACACCCCACAACGACACGGGCGCGGCAACGAGATTACTATAAATGCGTGGCTAACCAAATTTTTTTTACAAATGGACTACGAGGAATCTCGCATGAACAATTTATTGCCTTTTCGGGAGAGAGGCTCTGCTAGTATGCGTGGTTAGGGGTTGCTGCATTGAACAACTATTACTAGCGTATGGAACTGATACCACGAACTAATTTCAATTAATGATTAAATTTTCTGCATTCCCAAGCGGTTGACTGGTAGAGAATGCCCTAAGGCATTAAGTCCGCCAATTGTACAATTTACAGTGCATTAAAGTTTAAATAAATAAATAAATAAATTTTATGCTCCATGAATTGACGCCCTATTTTTGAAATACTCGCTTGGATATGGCGTGTGATTATCGTTCGAAATTGAAGTAATAGTCAACGAAAATTACTCGTTGTCGAACAAAAATATTGGCTCGAGTGATTCAAAAATAGAGCTCCTTGTTATCAACGCAAACAAACGGTATCGTGTTCATCATTCAAATTTCAAAGAATAAGACACATTTTTTACTTGTCATAGCTTCTCTCAACGTAGAAATTACAACTCACTGGGTTGCTGTGAATGTGCGATTTGGTGGAAGATGATTAAACTAGATTACTCATAGCGATTTGTAGAATAAGCGGTTGCATTATTTTAGACCTAAGATTTATAATTAAATGCATAATTAACTACAAAAGGGGACAAAATTAGAACGATGATTAATGGAACTTGGTTAATTTACTTAAATGTACGGTTATAGTGCACAAAAACTTTAACATATTTTGTTTTCAATTGTTATTTCAGTTACTACTCACTTAGCTCGTCTCTAAATAATGTCATTTTGTTACCATCACAGTTACAAAAAAATCTGTTTGTTATTTTGAGTCGTAAACTAATATTTTAGATTGAATTTTAATTACCAGTTTTTATATAGTTACGGCCAGTTTTTTGATCCGTGCTTATGGTACAGTTACGTTACCAGCTGTGGAATATTTACGATTGTGTGTGTTTTAAAGAAAAAATACCTTAACCAATGGTCATTAAAATAGACATTCTAACATTTGGTTAAGGTAGTTTTTCTTCAAAACACACACAATCGTAAATACTAACCAGCTGGTAACGTAACTTTACCATTACTATCGATGAAAAAACTGGGCCGTAGAAGACCGATTTTAGAATAAAGCAGCGAAATGCGATATTTTCCTCTAACAAATCCCTGAATAGATTTGAACCTGAATCACTACAACTGTCTCATATTTACGAATACGGCTTATATCCCCGCAAAATGTCTTAGTGCGGGATTTTAATACGATAAAAGCATTTTATTCCACCCTTTACCTACGAGAATAAAGCATATTCGAGCTACTTTGCAGATAACAATCCCTCAGAGTCAAAAAGTTTCAATCCCACAAAGAGCTTCTCCTTGCGGATTGAAGCTAAGGGATGGGCTTTGTCGATAAATAATACCTACCTTATCGATATGTTATATCTATCGATAGCTAGATATGTATTTTAGTCTTAATATCATTTATTTTTCAAGTTTGATTAGAGATTCTTAGTAGGTTATTAATTGTTTCAGAGAACAAACAGGACACTCCATAAAAAAACTGCCACTTTTACAATTATTGTGTTCGGAAATGATCTCAAATTCAATGTATAATTTTTTTTATTAAAGAGTGATTTACTTATGTCAGAAAAACATACCTTCTTCTATTACTACTATTACATACTGGAGGTATTATCTAATTTGGGTTAACACTTATGAACAATTTAATCCAGAGCTAGATAATCCGTGGCTGCGCAAGTAGTTTACAATGTCTGTTTTTCATTCAAGTTGTCTCGAACTATCGACAGTTGATAAGGTTTATTGCGCATCACTACGGCCGTGTCCGCAAGTGCAATATCGGATAGCGGGTTCACGTCAACGGAATAAAACACGTGAACCCGATACAAGCGTGGTAGCGGAGATTGCGGATCCGCGAACACCTTTCTGCGCGATTACATTCATATGGAAATAGCCCGACAACAGATATTTGAGAAGCGACTGATACGAGTATGTGGTTGTAGGTTTAGTGCTGTGAAACAAAAGCAACACTTTAAGACGGTTATAGCCGACGTGGCGACGATGGCGTCCGATATTTATTTTTGCCGGTGTTACGGGACAACGGCAAGCCGACATGAAGAAAGAAAGAAAAGAAAGAAAGAAAACACATTTATCAAGAAGAAAGAAGAAGAAGAAGAAGACATCGACTAGTTGACGGCAGTTGCCATGTGTGATGATGTGGCATAGTTGATGTGGACTGACGGAAGTCTCGACATAGTTTCCATGTTGAACAACGCTCGAAATCGCTGAAACAAAAAAAAATGTTTTCGTATATTGATTGAGAATAAATTTTAAGTTAATCTAAAAACATGCAACATTTTTATGCATTACAGATATAAAAGGATATATAATGTTGCAGAAAATCAGAAAATTAAATTTATCTAACGCGAAATGTCAAAAATCTACATTTCTTGTGCTTCAAACTTCAGCCAATTGGTTAGTAACATCAAGGTAATCGTCCCTTAAGAGTAAATTTCCCTCACACCTCGCGTCGTCTTTTATTTCAAGTAACGCCCGTTTTTGTGTCAAGTGTGCGAGCGATTTTCGTTTGAAAATGGTTAGGCGCTAAAGAACTCGACCGAACATACTCGTAACAGCAAAAATACATCAGCGTAAAAAGCACGTAAAAAAATGACCCTGGAGGCGTATTGCGATCCAACTTAAACCGTTCAATTCCGAGGCAGTTTAATTCCCACTCAGTGTGAACGAATATAATCAATATAATAATATTATAATAATACTACAATGGTATGAGTAATACTATTTATATTGTTATATTATAGTAATATTATCAATAAAATGCGAAATTGCAATAAGAATTGCTAATTTGACAGTAAAGCAGAGCTGTTTAACTGTCAATACGCACCCATGTCGTTTGTATTGTTTTATCATCCATGCTAGTTTAGACAAGAATGAATATCAAAAATTTTGCTACAATCCTAAAACATATAACAAAATTACGGAGTTAATTCTTCACATGTAATTTGACCCGTTGTGATAATACATTAATTGGTTATTATTCATATAATCTACTCTAACCAGGAAAAAATAATGTAAACATTTTGTTGATACGATTTTATAAATTAAACTATCGTTGAAACCAATACTGGTTAAACAGTTAAAATAAAACACTACGAGGAAAATACGTGCTAAAATTAATAGGAATGATATTCATGATTTTCTCAATACTTATCTGGGAAAATATTGCGGTAAGCCACAAACATGATTGCATTGCAAGAATCTAGAATTCTAGAACGATGCATTGTTCTAAGTTATTACTTTTTTTTAATATTGGACACCAATCACATATATTACTCTGATCCCAAAGTAAGTAGCTAATGCACTTGTGTTATGGAAATCAGACACAACGATGGTAGTACCACAACACCCAGACCCGGGACAATATAGAAAACTATGATTTCTACATTGACCCGACCGGGAATCGACCCCGGGACCTCGGAGCGACGATGCCTTGAAAACCAGCGTGCTTAGCCACTACACCACGGAGGTCGTCAAGATAAGTTTAAAATCTCATTTTCTTGCTAAAGTACAAAAGTCTAAGTACTTTTTTTTAGATAATTATTTTTTGGTATGTCGATGAACGGTTGGTGGCTGTTACACCACTGAGTCTGAGGTCAGTCTGGTTCATAAGTCTACTCAGAATGAGCGGAGAATGATCGTATTCTACACGGACTGACAGACTGATGAAAAACACTGAAAATTTTCCATTATTCTTAGTATATATTTTTTTATCTCAAAAAAAAACATTTATTTTTAACCGACTTCAAAAAGGAGGAGGTTTTCAATTCGACTGTATGCTTTTTTACGTCATGTTCTACCCAGGTGATGATTGGTAGATAATTAATATTCGATTCTCATATTCAACACACATTACATGAATATAAGGACGGTAATTGTTTTGATATTAATAAGTGATAATAATTCGAACAATGTATCATAATTGCGATACATGTTTTCCTGCTAAAAAAATTATATAAAATGAAATAGCTAGTAATGTAAAAGAATACAGAATAATTATCATATCTACTTCATACACAGTCTTGTTAATAAAAAACTAATATTATAAATGTGAAAGAACTCTGTCTGTCTGTTTGTCGCCCTTTTACGCCAAAACTACTGAACCGATTTAAATGAAACTTGGCACACACATAGTCTAGTCTGAGAAAGGACATAGGCTTCTTTTTAATACGAAAAAAAAATGTACGAACATGAATTTTGTCAAAGCATAGCATAGCAATTAAGCATAGCAAAGCATCTGCCTACAAACCGATATCTTGCATAGTTTCAACTTCACATACTTTTGCTGTGTTACCTATGAAAGGACAACGTAGTTTTAGTAGTAAAAATGAAAGTGCAATTTTTTTACAGACAAACAAAGTTGTCAAACCAAATGTTAATGTCGCCGAAACTCGGCGGAGAATGTTTTACCCTTTGGCTTTTTGGGCCTTTTTGATTTGCCCCATTTAATGATCATGATGATCCTCTAGTGAAGGCGTAAGCATTATGAAAACATCAGGTGGCGTGACTACAAAATGCTTAGGAACCATTCATTGGTCATGGTGGTTTTTAGTTTAGATAAATGTAAGTTAATACTTTGGTTGGACCTCTAAAAATACTGTTAACAGTCACATCTCTAATAGCAATACTAATACACTATTGAGATACACAGCAGGCTTACCAATTCGAGTTTAATTATGTTATATAAGTACCAACTTAAAAAATACGGATGTGTATTTTCAAGGAAATCCGAGCAGATTTGGATAAGTGCAAAAAACGCCATAATTATGTATTAACATAACAGACAGTAGAACATGAAAAAATCAATCGATCCCATTACGAAAGAGCTCATATTTTATTGCGTTATTTTTCTGATAGCATAGCAACAAGTTACCCATAAAAATTATACTACGACTTATGGATTCATGATAATAATCATGTATGATTTATGAATAGATCTTATATAAATTGATCGGTATTACCTATACATTAACATTACCTTTGGAATGTTACAAGGTTCTAATCGTTTGTAAATACACATAGAGCATCATGCAAGTGTATAAATTAATATTTAATGCATTATTATTATTTATAATTATGTCTACAATAATGGTTGCACTGAGCCAGGTCGGGTCAGAATCACATAGGTCAGATATAAGCATGGTTTAAGTGCCCGTAGGGTAATAAAAATGCAATCTATTACACTACGCTATTATTTATTTACATATACATCAATGTTTTTTTTTCAGGAACAATATCATTATTAAATTTTAATACAAAATTATAATAAAACTTAAACTAAAACGATTGCAGAAATATGCCTAGGCTCTAAAAGAAATCGCTCTACCATTCAATGATATTCCACATTTTTTTTAAGAAATCTTAATAAATAGAACTCATAAAAATGTTATCAGGAAGTTAGGTTAGGTTAGGTATAATTACTGCAAATAATTGATTGTCGATACAATAAGTAATAAAGAACTCCATAAATACCAATGCTTAACAAGAAATCAAAAGCATTTTACAACTTCATAAAGTTTTTACTGTCATTTATTGTAGGACTCTACATCTCTTTATATTTTTTGTAAAAAAAAACTTAATTAAATAAAGGTAAGATATAATTACTTAATTAATTATGTTTACGTTTGCAGGACATATTTAGCACAATGCAACGGCCGGTTACAAGCGGTCTGTATCAAGTGTGATCCTGCGATCTTTACACAGTCATCTGGCCATCTTGCTGGGGGACGTCCTACGCTGAGCTTTTGATCATAGGGTCTACAATGTAGGACGTTGTGCCTCAACGTCCATCAGTTTTATTGCGTTATGTACGGCATCGTCGTTGTCTCTCGTTCCCAACCAAAATTGGGTTATTCACCAACTGGACACACGCGTGTCCAGTGGTGAAACTTGAAAATATTATCAATTATTATTTCGTTATCTACATAGGGCAAGTTCCATATGTGGACTTATATTAAAAACTTGGCGACATAATTAGTGGTAATATTTTAATTTTCATCAACTGGACACACGTGTGTCCAGTCTCTTGTGTCCAGTTGGTGAATAACCCCCAACGTCGCTTGCACCTCGCGTCGTTTTCTCGACCGTGCTCTGACAACTGCCACTGAGCTTATTGAATACGACATGTTTAGCATTTTCTTTTTTGTATAAACAAATATCCCCGGAATGAGCTAAGTGCATTCCACTTGTAATTTTTATTCTTGTTTGCAACACATTTATTTTGCCATCATGCAGGTATTCAATTTTGCGTAAAAAATTGTCAGCCGTTTTGCCGACTGCATTTATAATGCCGGTTTCACACTATATAGTATATTGATCCCGCGCAGACGACGACACCTATTTTTTTTTTAATTATTTGAAATGGGTTCGCTCTTTCTCCAGGCTAGACCAGTGGCATAGATAGAACCTTTACCCAACTTTAAAAAAGGAGGAGGTTATCAACTCGACTGTATGTTCTTTTTATATGTTACCTTATATCTTAGTCATTTGTGGATGAATTGAATTTTTTGTATGGTATGGTATGGTATACCCATATGGTTTCGTCAAGTCTGTCTGTCTGTCTGTCCGTCCGTATGTCACAGCCACTTTATTCTAAAACTATTAGCATCACACAGCTGAAACTTGTTAGGTAGGTGTAACTTATTTACCGCTTTCCGATTCAGATACAAAAAGTTAAAAAAATACATTTAAGGGGGGGCTCTCATACATGAAACTAAAACCTATTAATTTTTTTTACTGAAACCTATTGTCTTAAAATGACATTTAGGTTTAAAAAATATTTTTTTCTATAACTCAAACGTTTGAGATAATAGATTACCAAAGTGGTAAAATGGGCGGTAAAAATGACTGTTTATGAGAAAATTCAAAAAGACAAAAACGTTTCGTATTCGTAAAGGACGAGATGTGTAACTGTCCTTATGAACCCAAAAGGTCCGTCACAATTATTCCGATCGAACTGAACGGTACTTACTCAAGTCTTGTTAAACAGGATGACTGTGAAGACGTTAACCGCAAATCCTTAAAAGTATTAACTGGGTTAAAATATCTTTCTTGCTGCAGTTTTGGTTTAACAAACTAAAAATTCGTATCTTTTGCTGAAAATTTTGTGTTTTGCCACCATATCTAAATGAAACATTAGGCATAACAACATTGTTTTTTCTAAAAGCGTGGTTTTCCTATATAAGGTCACCTCGTTTTAAGTGATAATATTTAAAGGGCCGGCCGATTTAGCACAATAAATTAATATTTTTTTGTAGAAAACTCTGGGTTTTTATCCGTTCGTTTTTGAGAAAATTTGAGACTAAGGCAGTGAGTTTTTACTACTACGTATAGAGAAGCTATGCCAAGCAAAAAATGTGTCGCAAAAACGTCGACAGGATTGTGACGTTTTCTTTGAAAATTTGAATTTTGAATCATGATTTGTACTACGAGTTGATGACCGGGCCATCAAATTACGGAGCACAAAATTTGTTCGTGATGTCAGTTCCATACGCTAGTAATAGTAGTTCATTGGACTAAGGTAATTATTTTTTTCAGATATTATTTTTTTATTAATTAAGGTTAAGATTAGAGAAAAAGAGGATTTGGGCATTGTATTGAGGGAGGCGAAGGATGACGTAGTAAACTTTTTAAGTTGTCAGGGTGCTGTTTTTAAATAATCATATTGTCTTTGTTAAGGATTTTTTTATATGATATGGGTTTGCTCTTGTCTCTAGACTATACCGAAGGCATAGACAGGGACGAAGATGAAGCGAGCTCACCCAGAAGAAGCCTGTTCACTCTTATTTTGAAAATAACAGGGTTATAGACCGATGGCAACACAGATGCGAATAAAATTAAAAAAATGAAAATCTCGTTTGTACGATGTATAAAAAAACACTGTTACAATATTATCACTTAAAACGATTTGACCTTATATATTTTTTTTAAATCATAAAGTAAATAATAAATTAGCACTAAACTCGACAAAGATCACAATAAGATTCTCCGTCGCCATAAAAATACCAGATTGCCATATTACTTCCATCATAAAAAAGCGATTAAACCACACCATTTTCTATTTCCAATGCCAAGTTCAGTCCAGAACAAATGCGCTTTCGTTATCATAAACAGAGTTACTTTCGAGGCGATAACTTGAGTGATTTTTAAACCAACAATAAAAACCATACACCGGCCGCGCGGACGACCACTATCGGTTGGCTAACAACGCGGGCGCGCGCGTCTACTCCCGCGCATTTAAAAACATAACCTTAAATATAAAACTAGTAAATAAACAAAAGTGACAGTACAAAAATGGATCCAGAAAAAAAAGAAAGTGCCGAAGTGAGCGTGGATGATATTTTGCGTCTGCTAGGCCCGTTTGGACGGTTCAACGTTTTCAACTACTTTTTTATTCTGTTACCAGTCTTCTTAGCTGGGATGTATTCTTCTGTGTACAACTTCGAGAGCATGGACTTGGAATACAGGTACGGATTTAGACTTGGTAACTACCAAAATTAAAATAAGTTAAAAAATATACAGGTGTAATAATGCATGGATGCAATCTAAAAGAAAATTGTGCATATTTGTAGAGTTTCGTGGGTAATTATTGCATCCGTTCGGCAATGATGAAAGAAGGTGTACCTAATCGTTTATTACTGAAATTTCTTTAGTAAATACTTAATTATTTACCTATTGTGAAAGTTATTCTCGTGGCACAGTGAAGTTAACAATGGTACTATGCAGCTTTTCACCGGTTTGTAAACATCGTACAATTAAGCGAGACCAGCGAGACATAACTTTTTTTCTGGCAAAATTAGGTATATTGATTTAATGCATTATACTTTTATGCTCATTTTCGCCAATAATAATGTTTTTTGTTCCCCGATGCAAAAATAAAGGGTGAATGTCTCTGTCTGTGAATTTGTAAATATAAATATGCGCCAGACAACACACCAATTGTATGGTTTCGTGGTAAGAAATTTTTCAACGATGCGTCTCCCATAAATACTTAAATACATATAACATCCATGACTTAGGTACAAATGTTCATGCTCACCACACAAACCTTTGCCCCTTGCGGGATTCAAACCCGCGACGGCCGGCGTAATATTCAGGAGCGCTAACCAATTCACCAACACGTCGTCGAACTGTGTACTGTATATCTGTTTATGGTTTCATAGCTCACAAACTTTTGTGTCATAACTCATAGATAACTTTATCCCGAGTATTTTTTGCAATGTTTCATGAAAATCTGATCAGCCTTTTTGTAGGTGACAGGTTATTTATTTATTTACTTTAATAATTATACATACAACTGTCATTAGATTTTTATGGGATCTGAATAGTTTTATCCTTTTAGTACACACAAAATATTTTAGTTTAATAAATCATTTGAAATATTCACATGAAAATAACACACTAGGAATAGAAAAAGTATTTCACAACAATTGTGTCGTAACAAATCTATTTCTTCTGATAAAGCTGTTTCAACTAATATACACGTGCGTTCATTATAATTGCGCCAACATCACATACTATGACAAATAGTGTAAGGTGGACTTCAGGGGTAATAGCTCAATAATGTACTTTATCTAGGTTTAAATAATCTCAGATTGCGTAATTCTAATTATTTTCACCACACCATATCATCAGAAGTTAATTTGTATGGAGATTGATCTTAACTACTTGACCAGTGCCAAAAAAACATAAATATTTTAGATTCAGATTCAGATTTATTGATTTGCTTGAATTATGGTAAATAAGGATGGTATTATTCAGCGGAGCCTTTTTGATACACAATTATGTTTTTTATATTATTATTTTTATTATGTCTGTGTTGTTGTGTGTCAAATAAATGTTTCTTTCTTTCTTTTTTTCTTTCTTTAAATTAGTTAAAATCTGAAAAGTGACAGTTTGTGTAACAGGCTACTGTCTTTTTTATTTATCATCTTAGGTCCAGTTGGGTGATCGCTAGTTAACTCAAATTAAAAAAATATGTCATGTAATGGTCATTAAAAAAGCCATTCTGACATGTCGCTACGGTATTTTTCTTCAAAACATGCACACTCGTAAATATTCAACCGCTGGAAACGACATTTACCATTAGTTGAGTTATCTAACGACGGCAACATATCAGGAAATGCTATTCAATTTTGACAGAAAACCTAAAAGATTTTTCCTTTGTCAAATTCAGGAAGTATGACATTTCTTCCCTAAATTTTTAGTAACGTAAGAAAGTGTTTTCTGAGCGGCTAAGCTATAAGTTTTATTTTTTACTTTAATTTTAAAAAATAATATTTTTAGAGTGCTATTGACAATTTTTTTCATGATACAGACGAGTTCTCAAAATTTTATCGTGACGGTCACCTCGAGCGAAGTAATTATTACCTGACATCTTGTTTTTATTTATTTATTAATTTTCAATGTGACACCAAACCCGTAAATGAATGATCATAACACTATGTTATTGATAAGTTCGCTGACCTTTTATTGACATACAAAGTAATTTTAATGTTTGACATTAACAATTTAGGTTTAATGATTTAAGTTATAAAATCAATGTAAATATAATTATACTAGTAACTAACAAAATACACAGAAACAATATTATTAGGGCCTTATTTGTATCACGATCACGGTATAATCTATACTAATATTATAAAGCTGAAGAGTTTGTTTGAACGCGCTAATCTCCGAAACTACTGGTTCGAATTGATAATTCTTTTTGTGTTGGATAGTCCAGTTATCGAGGAAGGCTATAGGCTATATAACATCACGCTACGACCAATAGGAGCAAAGATATGGTAGTAAATGTGTAAAAAACGGGAGAAAGAACTCACTATTCCACGCGGACGAAGTCGCGGGCAAAAGCTTGTTAGCATAACCTGATAAATATGCCGTTTTTCTCGCAAATGAATATATATATGTGACTATTGTTGTATTTGTATGCTGTTGGTGTATTAATTTAAAATAAATAAAGAAATGTTTTTTAACACTTAGCTGATATGCACCAACCTCACCCATAATTATCTAACATCAGGTGCGAGCCATGCCAAATATCTGCATAGCCATAAACAAATAAATCCAAAAATAAGCTTGTACACACCGTACTTTGTAAATGCGCCTAGGTGTCAAATAAATGACTGATGGATGAGACTTAACAAGACGTATGGCAGATTCTTTTCTTGGATGTTTATTTTTAGTCCCGATGACCGGACTGACTAAATAGGGATCTTCCCACGGATGCTATACTCCATGGTGCACTTAACAGGAATAACTGGTATAAAAGATGTTGCGGTCGTTCACTATGCCATCTTAAGAAGTTAAGTACTTACTTGTAATACCTCTTAATTACGTTGTTGGTAACATCACTTATCAACAAATCAGTTCTTCTTGTTGGTCTGTTCAAGCTCATGACAGAAAAGAGACTCCTGCAATTTCATGATCTATGTACTAACCAATATTATAGTTTGAATACCGAGTTATAACAGAAACGTATTTTGCTTAAATTACTTTGAAATAGCCTGTACTCAAGTTGATTTCAATTATTACCGTGGACATGGTGACAAAGTCTTCGTTCTCACGTCCTCAAACGTGAACCTAGACCAAGTGTGATAGGGGGAGACTGGAATCATTTGATGGAGCGAGTCAGCTGGATCTAGAAAAAAAACAATGAAGAAGTCTTATACATGATACGGGAAAAAAGAAAACTACTGAAAACAATTGAAAGTTAAAAGAGGGCGAACGTTAAGACACTTGATCTGAAACGACAGCTTCATAAGAACCATAATAGAGGAAGCAATAGAAGGTAGAAGGAGAAAAGGAAGACCTAGAATAAGCTATATGCATCAAATAAAACAATATTTAAATGTCGTGTCGTATCAAGAGATCCAGAGAATGGCGGAAATACGTAAAGAATGGAAAAACTCCACCAACTAGAGCTTAGCTCTTAAATTTGATGGTGACAAACTAAAGAGATAGAGTTCTGGTCATTGGCATTGGTTCTGCCTCAGAACTCTCTCCATTAATATCGGTTCCGTCTAACCGGTCTATGAGAGAGATAGAACAGAGTGCACAAAACACGTTTGTGCACTGAGTAATCTCGCGCATTACACACATTAATTTAATTTCTGTAAATATTGACCGTAGCACTAAACTCCATGTCGTGTCGATTGATGAAACAATATGTTAGAATGAAACGTAAGTAATAATACCGTTTTGTGTAGTTTTTAGTCTTTCAATAGAACACTAAATTCCCTTTCTAGATTAAAAACACTAATAGGCGTGAATGATAGGTTTCTGTAATCCTCTGTTCACAGATTAGTTAATTACGTGAGATGAGTGGCAACACACACATGCATAGTTAATGAAATGCAAGTTGATGTTAAACAATATTAATCGAATGGCCATACGTGTTAATCTCTTTGGCATAGCATTTGGCATAAAGCTAGCTCATATTACAACTATACATAAGATACCACAGTGATTACCTGATGTGCTGTTGTCCGAACGTGCATGTGTTATTTTTCTATAGCATGATTGTTATTTTTTTTCTCTCGTTCGATTGTCTATTTGACTTATCTTGTAAAATCCAGCAGTGGAAACGCATAAGGCTAGTGTGTAATTATTTTAAGAATTACTCCTTAAGAAGTATTAGAAAGCTGTTGTTTCCTTAATAAAGAAAATAAAGAAAATAAAAAATAGTCTGTAGGATGATAAGGCTTGGTTGCACCATTTTTAGTTAAACCACAACATAACTATAACCGCAACTTTTATTTTTTCGGTTGAAGTTAGCTAGCTATGTGTCATTTTTGACATTTCTGATATTTATTTATTTATAGTTTATTTTTGTTTTTATAGTGTTTTGTCACCATACAAACTTACTAATATAAATTGCACTTGTAAAAAGACAACTGTGAACCTGTGACAAACGAGGAATTGAACCCCGTGTCTTACGCAATCCGGGCGTATGCCTATTTGTTATATTATTATTTATTTATTTATTTATTTTTTTTTTATATTAGTGTAGTAAAAAATTTTTAACCCTTATCAATGTAACAGATAGAGTTGCCCTAAAATTAGTTGAACGTTAATTTACAATCGCTAAAAACCATTATTTGCAAGATTTTAATACATGCAACTTAATTGAATTAAATTAAATGTATTTACTTATCAAACTCATGTAATACCTACTTCGGATAATGAGTGTGATATTTTTTTAGAATTAAATTTAAATAAAGGAGGTTACGATTTTTGTTGCTTTTATCTTCATATAGAATTAATAGAGTCAACAAAACCCTAAAGGCTCATATTTTGTTTGTAGGTTAGTAAACAACAAAATATTTGCCGATTCCTAAGTAAATCTTCTAATAATCAATTGGGACATATTAGACAATTTAGGTTTGTATATAGTCCAATCAACGAGGAGATTCGTTGTATGGAGACATCCGAATAATTCTCCCGTCGTTGAAACTTGGCACATAGTGAAAATAAGTAATACAGATTATAGATATACAATAATCCAATGATTTTTTTTACGAGAAGTTAGGTATTTATACCTAAACATGGAAATCGTTTATAACTCTCTGTGAAAAAATTCTCAGTCTGAAATTGTTCGTGTATACGTATGTATGTTTATGTTAGAATAGGTAAGAATGAGAATCCAATATTTTTTCGATTTCCGAGGTACTCAAAATTTTACTTTTTGCATTTTGCTCTATAACTTCTACCGAAAAAATTCTCTGCTCATTTTTGTTTTTTAATATGGTTTTATTTACGTATATAAGTAGCTTTAATAAGTTATCCAAAACATTTTTCGTTACAATACTACAATTCTTATTATTACTTAATTATGGCTCGTGAATAATTGCTCAGGCAAATTAAATGCGTTTCTTAGTTAGGGGTCGCTCTATCGCAGTAGATTTTTCAATAATCCAATTAAAATTCCACTAAAT
Source organism: Pyrausta aurata (assembly GCA_963584085.1). Taxonomy (NCBI): domain Eukaryota; kingdom Metazoa; phylum Arthropoda; class Insecta; order Lepidoptera; family Crambidae; genus Pyrausta; species Pyrausta aurata. The sequence continues at coordinate 10,680,657 of OY757268.1, forward strand.
ACCAAGTTTTTAAAATATCAATAACTGGAAATAGTGAATATAACCGCCACTTAGAACCGACCGGGCGCGCGGCAGAGCATTGCAATGCTCTGCCGCACCAATGCATTGGTGCGTGTGCTCATATCTAAAACGTGCAGTCAGTCTATCTGTATAAAAAAATGATGCAAGTGTTTGTAGGTAATGACTGTCACCCGCGATAGCCCAGCAGCTAACTTAGGTGGTCTTGGAACTTGGGCACACGGGTTCTAATCCCAGTGCATCACATCGTATGTTATTTATTTGTATGTATGTTCTTATGAGTTCTTTTTACTTTTTTTTAAACAAAATATTGTGTTTTTGCAGTGATTATTTGCCAGTCGAATTCCGTCCTTATGTGTTAGGACGTAAGGCTTATTTTGGCGGACGACTGACAGCGGAGTCTGGAACGCGGCGTGTGTTTATTGTGATGTTCTGTTGGGCGAAAGTAGTTTTTATTTTCATAAGTGGAAGGCTTGTAGTCGGCTGTGATGGATGATTGAGGATTCTAGAATGCCGTCTATTGTATTTCGGCGCCCGCGCACTCCATAGATATCGTATAACTATAGTATACTATTATTAAATTATTGTGACGGTATTTAGCGCGCGGTCCTTAAAAGTCATTCTGTACAAAGAAAGACATTTCAGTTTTCGTTCATCTCAGTTACCTACTTGACCAATCAGAGGACAACGACTCAACGCAATATAATAATTACGTAAAGAGTTTAACGAGAAATGAAATGAAAAGATGGACCAAGAAATAAGTAAACGACTATGGAAAAGCAAAAGGCTTAAGCGACACTTTGACAGATATTGGTCTTAAATGGTCAACACTCGGTAAAAAAATAAGCTATTTATCATGTGTGAGTGACGTCAAACGTCACGTGACATCACAAGCACGCGCAGTGTCGGATTACACTTACGTAAACACACGTAACTTCTTGGAAGGACAACCGATTACAATTCTGTAAAGAGTGTTTTGTGACTGAATGTTATGCCTATACTTGTGTCAAAAAAAAAAATTTTAATGCGGGAAGTTATTTTATAATGGGCCATAATAAAATAACTACCCGCCCATAACGACAACATTAGTTGTATTCAGAAAGATTTTCTGCGTCGTTTGAGCTGGGTTTGGTGTAAATCAGGATTGTTGTAAAATATGTTCATAGAATTTATCGGAGCATATTGAATGAAAGAAAGAAAGAAAGAAAAGTAATTTATTTGGTACACTACAAAAGTACAAAAATAAACAATATAATTTTTTTTTATTAAAACATTTATAGGTAGTGAAACCAAATTGGTTTCCACTCAGCTTTATTGCCATGGATAGCCATGACGCTGGTTTTCAGTGGATACCATTGAGGTTTAGATGTCACCACCAAACCATATTAAAATTAAAACAAAGGAAAACTTTTAAAAATCCGAAAATGAAATGCTATGCTTACATACTAGGTATTATTTAAGAACAAATCAGTCTTAAAAACAATAGAAACGCGCGCGTGTGTGTGTGTATCTGTGTGTGTGTGTTTGTGAAACGGCTGTTTAATTATTGACCTTTTGGCTCTCGATTAGAAAAACTCTGAGACGGTGTTTAAAGGAAACTAAAGAATTTGAATTTCTAATCGGTGGTGACAAGTTGTTCCAGCATTTCGTGGCAGCATAACGAAAACTGCCACGAAAAGCAGCCGTTTTGTGTTGTGGGCACATTAATCGGGATGCAATTCTTGTGGTAGTCTAGAAAATTCTAATTTTTCGTAAAGGTAGGCGGGTTTCTTGTTTTTTATGATTCCAAAAAGCAGCGTCGCAAAGTGTAGGGTGTATCTAGCTGACATGTTAAATTATTGCGGTTTAAGAACGGAGTTATATGTGAACGTCGGGGAACAGGGAAGCAATAACGAGCACAAGCAAGAATGAATGAATGACTTTCTTTATATCGTACAATGGCATTCATAATAATAAATAAACAATTAAAATTACAAATAATGAATATCAATTAAAAATTACATTTGATAAAATTAAATTAAAAGCACGATTTTTCTTCTATTAAAATCTAGGTAGAACGTACATTAACGATCAGCAGGTCAATTCAACGTGTAAACTCACGGCCAGATCGCCGTGAAAAGCTCGTAGCTGATTGGTCACAAATAGATCACGGACAGACTGACAACCGCGATGAACAGATCCCAGGGATGCGTGGTATTCACAACATCGTCGCTAAATTAAATTACAACTAGCAATGTCACGCGGTTTTACCCACTGGTGACTTTCAAAGACGCTTGTACTGCCATCAATGTAGCAGCACTCGCAGGTGTATTATTTTATTTCTTATTGTTTCTAAATAAGTAGAAAGTCATCGTCAGCTGTATACTTTTTGCGTAAAGATAAAATTGGTCTTTATTATTTACAACAAACAAACATACATACTTCAACTTAGTATACGAAGTTTTGACAAACCATAGAGCAAAAACTTGAAATAAAAAATAAAATAAGGTTTTAATTGCTCATCTGAAAAACCTGAACCTGGACCAAAAATTAATTTATTATAAACTCCAAAAAATCTAGTATAATTTATAAACATTGGAAATGAGACAGGGTAGAGTAGAGACCAATAATCACGTAATTTACAAAAAAAGTTGTAAATCACAACTAAAACGTCCCATTTGGCCACATAAATTGTAATCATGTGCATCCACACATCCAAATTGGCTTTGCCGGCGGTATACGTCATGAACTGTCAGATACTTTAATAATAAGCTTCGTCAAAAATAATAAGTATAAAGCATAAGCGGTGTGGCCGCCGGCACGACCGCCAGCACATGCCGCCGGGCGGTGTGGAATGTGGATACACCATAGGTAATAGAGTTTGGCTCGTAAAAACTGAACTGTGATTTTTGAAATTGCAATACTCAATAAAATCAAATTTTGACACTGTCAATCAAATAAAAATATGTTTATTAATTATGACCACCGAACATAAAAAAATATAAAGTATTTAAACTTAAAACAGAACAAATAAAATTATTGTTACATTAGAATAAATATATTAATTATAATAGATATGATATGCCTAAGCATTCACGCTATCCCTCTTTTTATTTGGCTGATCCTTTATCATGAAAATCATGATCTTCCACCATGCTTTACCTGCCCGGTTTGTTAGGTTCCCTTATTTCTGGCAGTCGTCGGTTGCAATACAGATCACTTCATGGATGTTATATGTATTTAAGTATTTATGGGAGACACCCCCGTCATAATCGTTGTCTGGTACTTCGTAACACAAGGAAGATAATATTCCATAACACGAAACCAGACAATTGGTGTGTTGTCTGGCGCATATATATTTATATTTATTTATATTTCCACAAATCAAGGTGTCACTCTCTCAATAAGTATTTCGCCCTAAAAATCCACAAAATGTATGAAATCGTTTCGAAGAGTTCAACGGACATAGTACCTAGCACAATATGCTCTAGAAAATCAGCAAGTACTCCCTTAGCGTCTTGACGACGGAGCATGATTTACTCGATTGGCATCTTCAAGGATATTATTTTTTGGTTTGTGCTGGCTAGAGTTAAAGAAATAATATGATGAATACAGCCGAAAATTAAATATGCTTGAAAATAGCTTTTGACGTAAAAAATTATTTGACAATGTCACGTATGTATTTCAACTCGACTCAGTCGATGTTCTGAATCGCAAAAATGCGTTACAGTAAAAAGTGTTTTAAACGTAAATCCGTAAAGTTAGTTTTTGCATGCATAACCGTGACATCACAAGGCGCAGGCGAGGTGAGTCGAGATGGTGAGCGAGAGCAAATGACAGGTGTATTTAACCATAGAGAAAATAAAAAAAGGTATGAAAAATGAGGTTTTGATCTGTACATGATCAGTGTCTTTTAAATCCAGCACGACTTCCAGGTCAAGCCTGCTCAGTTTAGCCTACAAATAGTAAAAAAAATATTTCAATCATGTCTTTAATAAACAATGTTTAAAATCATGTCTTTAATACTGTTTCGGAAATTTGAGAGGGATAAGCGCGTGGTGCTGGGGCGGGCTACGCGTCCTTGCGTGTGTACTACTTACTACGCGCTGCACTCGCTCAAATCAGAGTGATACTTTATTTGCTCATCATTTGGTACTCCATATTCATTTAAATTAGCATGAATAAATTGCATTGTACGACTCCTTCAGTAGCTCAAATACTAATGATCTCAAAGTGAAAACAAATGGAACAAAAGGAACGTGCATAAACCAGATGAACAGTGGAAAACTTGTGGAAAAGAAAAACAGCATTTGGCACGTGCTGTAGTTAATGCAGTTCCTACATCTAAGTACCTGTATATATTAAAAAAATATTTGGATAAATGGCTATTATTTATTATATTATTTAAAATAATAAATATTTCACACTTATTTTATCCTGCATCACGAAGCTCATGGTCAACATGCATCAACTGCCCTTAGCGGTTTGTTTGGTCTCTATTTCTTGGGGTTAGTAGCAATATAGATCACTTCATCAAACCCATAGGAAGTGCTCTATTTAGTCCGACAGTTAGATCTAATAATTTTAGTGGGGTTCTTCCTCTAGCTCTTTCGCTCTTTACGTTGGCACAAATAATAAAGTTTTCATCTTGGAAGTAAGGACGTGGCATCTGTATATTGAAGACAAACGAAACGATATTTAACACTGGGCTGTATTTTGTATTATACTCCCTCCAATTCCAATGTATTGTACCTACGTAGAATCTGAAACAACAGCAAACGGTTATTTCATATACCTACGAATTTTACAAAGTGATTGATTACACGTATCACGTGCTTACTTCTTATGCAAAGTATTGTATAGGCTCTCTAGCCATTCTATTCGGTACCTTTGGTTAGAGTAGGCCCTTACTATCAAAGTTGGATTCACATAAATCTTCATTCTCTTTGGGAATCCACACCACGAGGATTATCCGTTAAAAAAAGTTGTTAATTACTGCTCCGTGTACACTTGATGCTCGCTCAGGCTGTATTTTTGTATTTCGCAAAATTATTCTCCGAGATCTGACTCGTATTACTGTGGCGGCTGCAGGAGTCTCGATGACGCAGAGTACCTACCACAAGCTCAATCGGATTCTTATATGGCATTATTTTTAGGTTAGTGATAGCCAGATTTGCACGAAATATTATTCGTTTTAATGCAAAAATCAATTTTTTTCTGCAAATAGGTATTGACGTCTTGATAATTTTGACAGAACTATTTCACGGACGGATCTCACAGTGAAGTTGTGAATACGGTGATGTATGTATTCACAGTGCAGTTTATAGTCAGTAGACACAGTGTAATGTTTTATGTTTTTGAGCGCTATCATGTATGAAATAAAAAATAAAAAAACAAATGAAAATATCTCTATGATGTTATTTTTATTCTAACAAGATGAAATAAGAAATCTAAAATTTCATATTAATTGTTGGCCTGGTTTGTTAGCCAAAAGTTGCTGGTTTAAATCCAGCTCGTGCGCAAATTTGGATTTCTTATTTCATCTTATTAAAATACCTAGTCGATGTCGCGTTGATATTGGCTATAAAGACATAACTTTTGTGTCCGTTGCTGTTGGAATTAGTACCGGTAGCAAGTTGATAGGCTTTTCTTATTTATCTAAAGGCCTAAATACTGAATTTCGCGTTTGAAACGTAATCTTAATAAGTCATATAAATTATGCGATATTTTCCAAGAAAAAACCCAAATTTCAACGGTCTGTCATTTTTATTACCTTCAAGGATCCGATAAAAGAGTGCTAAAAGTGGTTACTTTCACCATTATTTTTTTCTAAATACTACTTGACCTTACTTTACTGTGACATCGACTGAATCGAGTCTGCAGCTTTGGGAGGCTGTGATTTGACAGCTGCCAAACACGTCAAAATCCATAGGAACGTGTCAAATAATTCGCCCAGGATTAGTTTCAACTCACGCCGTTTGGTGCGAACAGCGCTAGATTCGATGTGAGTTTGTGAATACCAATTTTTCTACTCAAGCGAACGCCCATATATGCCGCATATATGGATCAGAGTCGAGTTGTACATCATGAATCGACAGGCTGATTAATGAAAAATATGACTGCCCCATTACCTATAGATTCAATGGAAATCAAAATACTGTTGGTTCCTCCGCCGCAATCTGCATCAGCAAGAAGCCTTTGTACTTTAGGCGTTGCAGAAACAGCATTCTAAGGGCTTTATTAAATGTCACTTTTAGCGCCTTTTGCGTATAGCTGACCCAAAGGGAGCCCGAGTAGAGCAACTGGCAGTGTTTGAGGTTAAGACCTCCGTATGTGTTTTTGACATTTAGAATAGATTTGAAATTCTTTTAGAGAAGAAGAAATGACAGAAAAACATACATAGTCAGATTGATTCCCGATTTCCGATTAGTTATCTGTTTACATTGTTTCTTAAGAAAGTGAATATTTAATCAGAACCTACCTATTTTTAATACAAAATTATTTAATCTGCAAGTAAGAACAGGCAGTATGCTTTAAGGAGAGTTAACTTAACTTCATTACTACATCGAGCAAACCTCCGGGCCAGCATATAACTCTGGAATGCCAAGGCGTATTAAAAAAAAAATAGAATAAGCGACACTAAAAGTCTACTAATTAATAATAAATATTGTTGGTTTTCTAATTTTCTTGTTGTATTTAAAATTAAATTTATTTTGTATCTGGTTGAAGTGATTAAACTAGACTGGTTGCACCCGCAATCAATTAAAAACGAATAAATCATTGTTTATGTTTGTTTAGTTTACAGTTCTCATATATTATTTACTTTGTTACTTAAACACCTCACAAAATATTGAAGCAAACAAATTAAACGTAACACAATGAACTGATTTTTGCGTTTTTTGTCTATAATCTGGCAAAGGTTGGGTGGGGCATATTTGTTGCACCCATGACAGCAGTTTGAATTTTCCTCTTGGCTATTGAAATTATGTTTTAAAATCCTTGTTAACTAATAATATATAGAAAACATGTAAAATGTCTGTCATAGATTTATTTCATTAAATAAGTTTTTTAGCCTTATTCACCGCTAAAAATTACCATAACCCAAAGTCTGAATCAAAAGTTCCATTTGTAAAATTTTATGGGATATCGATATCTGAATAGTCTATTTATTTTTCCGCTCAGGGTGATTCCATTATCGCGGGTGCACCATTTAGAGGAATGTTATAATTTCGTGTAGTGAAATAAAAAACTTATTCAATGAAATTAGTCTATGAAAGACTACATTTTATATGTTCTCTATATATTAGTTAACAAGAAATTTAAAATATAATTTCAATTGCCAAGAGGAAAATTCAAACTGCTATCGCGGGTGCAACAAATATGACCGAACCTTTGCCCGATTATAGACAAAAATTGTGTTACGTTTAACACGTTCGCTGCAATATAAGGCTTAAAAACCCGATGCATGTACTCCCACTCTGTGCGGAAGCAAGAAACAGTAAACTTCCCCTGGTGCGGCGGCAGTGTAAGGAGCATTTCTGTATGATTAAAAGAGACAAGTATAGGTTCGCGGCGTGTGTTTATTGTGATGTTCTGTTGGGCGAAAGTAGTTCTTATTTTCATAAGCGGAAGGCTTGTAGTCGGCTGTGATGGATGATTGAGGATTTTTTATTGATATTCCTATGAACATATTTTACAACAATCCTGATTTACACCAAACCCAGCTCAAACAACGCAGAAAATTTTGCTGATTACAACTCAGTTAAGACCAATATCTGTCATAGTTTCGCTTAAGCCTTTTGCTTTTCCATAGTCGTTTACTTATTTCTTGGTCCATCTTTTCATTTCATTTCTCGTTAAACTCTTTACGTAATTATTATATTGCGTTGAGTCGTTGTCCTCTGATTGGTCAAGTAGGTAACTGAGACAAAGAATACATATACTAACGTAAGAAGAAGCGACACTGACACTTGTGTGCAGTAAACTAACTCGGAGCTATGTATGCGTGTCGCGGGGGCGCGCGGGGCCTGCGCGGGTGGCGCGAGGTGGAGAACGCATGTCACGGTATGCGAGAGTCGAAGGGTCACACACCGCCGCTTGCCGCCGAGCCGTCGTCTCTGCTCGAAGCAATTTTCATAGTTCGCCCGCGCTGCATCGCGTCGTATGCGCTTTCATACCGCTTTCGAGCTACCGGCCGCGCAAAAAAATTCTACAAATGCAGGCGTAGGACTTGTTACTCCACCAGACAATTTTATAAATTTGGTTCAAAGTCTTGAAAATGTATTAAAGGATTATTTTGTTAAAAATAAAGACGATTTGTCCCAAACATTGGGAAACAGTTTGTTGGCCAAGATGCAACATATAACATTTAATAATATGCCTTGTGAATGCTTCCCAGTAGATTTTTTGAAATTGTTCGTTCGATTTCGAATATTCTCTATAATTAAAGAAAATAATAAAATGTTTAAAGTTAGTCGGAAAAACAGAAAATTTATTAAAGTCAGTAATTTATAACATAATTGTGAATACTATTATACCAAATATATTTTGAACCTGAAATACATAAACATCTTTCATTAAGTAATTATTATTTCCTTGTGCCGCGGTAGCTAAACCGCCAACCCTACGCGTAGACGCAGCATTTCAAGGTCACCGACGCCCGAGTTACACCGATAGATCAGTGTCGCGCCTGTGACTGAGATGAACGAAAACTGAAATGTCTTTCTTTGTACAGAATGACTTTTATGGACCGCGCGCTAAATACCGTCACAATAATTTAATAATAGTATACTATAGTTATACGATAGCTATGGACTGCGCGGGCGCCGAAATACAATAGACGGCATTCTAGAATCCTCAATCATCCATCACAGCCGACTACAAGCCTTCCACTTATGAAAATAAAAACTACTTTCGCCCAACAGAACATCACAATAAACACACGCCGCGTTCCAGACTCCGCTGTCAGTCGTCCGCCAAAATAAGCCTTACGTCCTAACACATAAGGACGGAATTCGACTGGCAAATAATCACTGCAAAAACACAATATTTTGTTTAAAAAAAAGTAAAAAGAACTCATAAGAACATACATACAAATAAATAACATACGATGTGATGCACTGGGATTAGAACCCGTGTGCCCAAGTTCCAAGACCACCTAAGTTAGCTGCTGGGCTATCGCGGGTGACAGTCATCACCTACAGACACTTGCATCATTTTTTTATACAGATAGACTGACTGCAGTACGTTTTAGATATGAGCACACGCACCACTGCTCTGCCGCGCGCCCGGTCGGTTCTAAGTGGCGGTAATATTCACTATTTCCAGTTATTGATATATTAAAAACTTGGTTTTTAGTGGAATTTTAATTGGATTATTGAAAAATCTACTGCGATAGAGCGACCCCTAACTAAGAAACGCATTTAATTTGCCTGAGCAATTATTCACGAGCCATAATTAAGTAATAATAAGAATTGTAGTATTGAAACGAAAAATGTTTTGGATAACTTATTAAAGCTACTTATATACGTAAATAAAACCATATTAAAAAACAAAAATGAGCAGAGAATTTTTTCGGTAGAAGTTATAGAGCAAAATGCAAAAAGTAAAATTTTGAGTACCTCGGAAATCGAAAAAATATTGGATTCTCATTCTTACCTATTCTAACATAAACATACATACGTATACACGAACAATTTCAGACTGAGAATTTTTTCACAGAGAGTTATAAACGATTTCCATGTTTAGGTATAAATACCTAACTTCTCGTAAAAAAAATCATTGGATTATTGTATATCTATAATCTGTATTACTTATTTTCACTATGTGCCAAGTTTCAACGACGGGAGAATTATTCGGGTCACAAAAGCTTCGTTGATTGGACTAATACATTAATCAAATATTGTCAGTAATATTACGAACATTAAACGCTCACATAGATAAAAATAATATAAATTGTTTACTTAACATTCCAGACAAATATCTGTCTAGTGCATAATAAATAGATAAATATTTTGTGTTAATAGTGCCCACGTGTGGACGCAATATATTAATTTATTATTACATTAATTTTAAAGAAAAAATACCCCCGTCGCAAATAAAAAACGGCTGCACAGATTTTAATTAATCTCAACTAATCGATATAAAATTATTTATGACACAAAACAAACTAAACGAAAATAGGTTCATCCATTTAGGAGCTACAATACCACAGATAGAACACGTTAAATTTATGACACCTCTCTCTTTTTGCGTTGGGAGTAAAAATATGACAACGGCAATATTCATTTATTCGTTATAAACAATTGAATAAATATTGAAAAACATCACATTTAAGGCTCTTTGCCCAAAAGAAGTAGCAAAAGCGATTTTAATTTAATCAGTCTGGTATCAAACGACAGCCGGGCGCCGCATAACAATGGAATTTCTATTGTGTCTCGTTTACACATACTTGACGAGTTAATATTTTGTAGCAAAAATGTATGTACTCTTTTTGTGTTGCCGCTGTCACTGTCATTCAAATCTAGAGAGCATTTTTTTTCTCTGCTTCGAAAATATTTTAATAATCTGTTAAGCGGACACTTCCATAACAACTCAATATTCTAGGAAATGTTAGTGCAGGTAACACGATATCAGTCGATGCAAATACGAACTGTTGCAAGTTTTACTGGTCTATTGTGTGAACAGTGTGACAGTGAAGGAAAACATATCATGAAGAAACCAGAACACTAGCAGTGGATAGTGTTAACCAAACCACTGCATTAAAATTTGCCAAGAGATACAATAGTTTTTTTCATAAAGATCGAATGATCTGAACTCACGACCCTCAGATTAGAGGTTACATAAAAGTTATGCAAACTAAGACCCCTAAATCTTTTTTTATATGAACTGACGGGGCGTATTGCAATCCAACTTAGTCCGTTCCTTACTAAATAAGTTGCAGAAATTATGGTCCTAAAATACCTAATCAATCAAATAAGCAATCAAACCAGACATGTAGACAAATGTTTTTTGAATTAGTTCCGGCGGTATTGCAATTTAAAATGATTACTTACCTAGGTACTTTATGGTCATTTTCATTTCCATTTTGGCGCATCATACGCAGCCGTAAATAGAAAAAAATCCCTTCATTCATATTACGTATCCACACTAGCGGTCCTCCTGCAGTATTTTCCGTGAATTTTGATTATACGATCTCTTCCTGTAGGGCGTCAAACTTTTCTACTTTATAATATGAGTATACATAATATGTATACATTATTTACATAATATTATTGTATAGGTACGAGGTACTTAATGTACACATTGATGATATAGGTTGATTGATATTTATGTAACTAAAATAAAGATTATACTTCTCTTGAAAAATAAACAAAGAAAATTATGTCCTCGTGAAAAAAAACTTATTTCAAAAAGACTCGGAATACAAGTTCGAAGTTTATAATTAGCAGCAATATCAATGAGACCGAGGAAACCTCCCAACTTCGCATGCAAAAGCAAAGTTATCGAAAAATAATATTTTTTTCAACTAGACCTCGCTGAGAGAAACGCAATATGCCTTAAAATTTCTAGTATTTCCAATTGACTAAATACTGTGCTATTTTCAGTGTTCCTTTAAAAAAAAATGTTTTGTTCAAGATAAGCACTTATAAGGCCCGGTTGCGTGATCGATAGTAAACTTAACTAAAGGTTACATGTCGTTAAAAGCGGTTGTAAAATAAAATATTTCTCTCGGCAAAAAGCCTAGAAAGTGAGATGTACCAACCGACTGTCGGCATTTATATAAATAAATGTGACATTCTCCTCATTGGCCTCGCAATAAAAGTAAATAGTCCGTTAAACGCAACGGCCTTCCGTCACCATTGTCCATTGGCCACAGATCTCCATGTTTTTGTTACTATCCGCTGAGAAGTTTGCTGCCTCCGACATTTGTATTATGGACTAGCAATTTGAACGAGCCATTAGTAAAAAAAACCATAATCCTTTTTTTTACAATTTATTAATACTACTTATTAATGTCTTGGCCGACTTCACAATACCATATCATGATCGTGCTAAGAGCGCAGACACGAAAAGCAACACGATACTCTATAATGCCCACTGAACTGATTGACAGCGTTCTGTCTCACCGTTTACTGGAGTGAGAGCGAGAGCGTGTTTTGCTGGTGCTGAACTGCTGACACGCGTGCTTTCCTGGTGCTGACTGACACGCGACGGTGTTGGTCGGTGACGGAACGGTCTAGTCTAGTGGGAGGAGTGTTATAGTTTTCAATACAGATTTTTTTCCTGGCACGTTCCTAGCATGCCCCCTTACTCTGGACACAAAAACCGATCCAATGAATATAGCCATCCCTGTCACACGCATACACGGCCTGGTACGAGTAACATGGATGGCTACAACCATTGGATCGGGTTTTGTGTCCAGAGTAAGGCCTATGGTATGCTACGGTGAAGTAGTTAAAAATACTTAAAGCAAGAACCTGTTTGATTGAAGATCAAAGGTACCATTATTAAACAATGATTCCACACCTCATTTGTTTTTAGGTAAAATTGTAGACATTATTGCAATGTGTCGCGACATGCAGAAGTCAGAATTATTGTAGTCCTAATATAACCAGGCGCGGAAGTCTCGATATAGTTCTCTGTAAAACCACCAGAAATTTGGTGTATTTATTGATTGGTGAAGAATGTTTGAATTAAGCTTAAAACATTACAAATATTTTTTAAGATTCATTAACGATTTAGCTATGTAAGTTAGAAGGATATTCGATGCAGCAGAAAATCAAAATATTGAAATTGTCTACGCGAAATCTCAAACATGTTGCTTCAGACTTCCAGCACAGGGTTTAGATAATTTAATTAGTCCTGAGTAAGCTTGAAGCTTCTTCTACTGTCTAAAGCAAAGATACATCTCAAACTCCAGTCTTTTCCAGGTGCGCGGTACCAGAATGTGGGGACGATATGACATCTGTCAACTTCACCATCCCCCACAGAGAAGACGGCAGCCCCCACAAGTGTCTTCGATACGCCCCATTCAGTAACGTCTCGTATACCAACGGCAGTTTCTGCACAGCTCAGCACTTCGATACGTCAACGACTATTGGGTGCGAGTCATATGTGTATTTGGAAGAACACTCCATTGTTAAAGAGGTGAGTGGAATTGACATAGTATTTATGCAGTTGAGGTAAACTTCCGTGCTTTGACGATCACAAGCACGTGCGATATGGAGGTCTACTACGAAATACGAATAACGGGATACGACGAAACTATGGATTAGAAATATTTCGAAGTAAGGATTGCATACTTACCTGCATACTCACAAAGGCATCCGCTGAAAATCAGCGTCGTGGTATGCGTTCCGCTGCCACGACTTATGCTGAGCGGGTGCCTTTTCGACTCGAGTAGTCTACCCAGCTCTGCATGTTTATGTTTATTTCTCAGTCGAATAAATGTGTTTTCTTTCTTTCTTTCTTTCTTTCATACTAAAACTGCTGTGGATCCGCACATCGATGATCGTTTTAACGCATTCCGATTTTCGTAGAAGGTCCTTTGTTTTGTGTGACAATAATGTCTTGAAAATGACTGTCAAATACGGCTGATCAGATTAATATTATAATGTATCTTTCCCTATCAATACCGCTCCTGCACAGACGGCCAAGTCAGTCAATAGCTTCGGCTTCTTAACTATAATTACCACATAATATGTATTTTCAGATGGTATAAGTAAGAAGGTGCTATGATGACATAAGCTTGAGAAAAACAGAATTGATGGTCAATATTATACTTAAGCAATATCTGAAAAGATTAATCGATTCACTAATGATGTTCACTATTCGTCTTTGCAATAACAAGTTAACAAGCCAAACATTATAAATCAAATATGAACATTAAAACAATCATAATCCTCCTTCGTTTGGTATCAAATAATAAACATCTATAATTGGTATTTAATAATAGTCCCCCTAGCCGATTTCGACTACGGTGGCCAGTCACAACGACTAACCGTCTGCGCGGGACATATTATAGTGCACAAGTGTCTGCGCAAACACAGGTGTACTCTCTATTCCTTTCACTCTCATAGCCCGATGGGACAGCAATCTGACACGACCGGAGAGAGATCAGGCGCAGGACCAACGGCTTTACGTGCTTTCCGAGGCACGGGGGTGAAACACCACCAACTTCCAAACTCCGGGCTACCCTGAGATTTTCTGAACAGAAAAATCCAGGTACACTTTTTGGCCCGACTCGGGAATCGAACCCGGGACCTCCGGCGCAGCCGTCGCTTTAAAATGCGACCCTCTAACCGCTGCGCCACCGAGGCAGTTTTTTTTGGTATTTAATAAGTACATAATAAAAGTTGAACAACTTAAAAAACCTTGTCCTTAATGCTTAGTTATTAACATGCTTCATTATGAATGGATAGCACGATTAGATGGACGGTCCGAGAATAGATAAAAAACCAGCTTCGTGTTTGCTTCTTACTAATTAACGGTCACGATGTCAATTTTTATTCAAATTAGGTCAAGAAAAGATGAGGTCAGTCAATTGTGAAATTACACACCTCGATGGAAAAACTAGTCTTTTACTACTCCTCTTCATTTTTATGTCGTAATTTCTTGTTAAATAAATTAATAAATGCTTTTTCTTTTTCATTTTTTTAATTTCATTACTATTTCCTTTTTCTTCTAAACGTACCATCAAGAATTGTATTACACTGGTATTTGTAAGGAAAATAATCGTAAAACATTCGTTCGTATCGTTTTTTGCTATAATTTAATCAACTTTTAGAGTTATAGAGGTGGCGCCAAAATTATGTTTTTTTTTGTTCTAATTTAATAGCTCTTTCCATTCATTTGCAAGCAATGAACTAGCAATAGCTAAACATGCTCAATTTTCGAAATGTGCTTATCACCATTATGGTAAATTATGAATTATGTTGCTGTTATTGTCAATTTGTAAGTAAAAGATTTTATCACAGTGATAATAACATTTAAAGTGAATATTCGCGCCTGCCTGGGCGACTTAACTACTGCTATTATAGTGCAATCACTATTTGCTATGACCATGTTATGAATTATTTTAACTAGCTATTGCTCGTAGCTTCTGTCCTTTTTCTAAAATTTTATTTTTGTTCAATAATGAACAAGCGTTTTACTATGCTAACTAAAGATTCCATATTGCTCTTGAAAAAAGCAAGGACTTCTGAGACGGGGAGTCGAGCCCCGTTCCGGACTTCCTAAACCTACTTCTCAACCACCCAGACATTGTCAAGCGCGTGAAAAAATGGATATGCTATCTTTATCATGTAGGCCGCGTTCCTGCATCAATGTTGTTACTCCACTATAACGGATTCTGCCTTTATTTGTTTCACGTTTCTCCCACTGTGCGCTGAAGTGCGTTTTCAGAAGGGGCAGCAAGGGCACTTTCATTGTCATATCTTCAGGACAACGTCCTAAAGAGTACGTTACTCTGATTTTCTTGAACCCGCTTTTGTGACAAGAAAATTTTCGGAAACCCTGGTTTATTGGTTGGGTCGCGGCCCGTTACTTATATGAGAATAATCATTTATTACACATTCACATTACACATTTGCTTAAGAAAATCACCATTACTATACAATAAAACTGCACTTATACAAACAGTTTCACACCATTGCGGAAATTTCAAAAATAACATGCACAAATTCATATTGTACACAAATAGACTCTATTTGTCAAGTGTTTTTATATTATTTAATAAACTGTTCAATTCAGATGACATTGATGATAACAAATGCAGTATTAACGATGTATGGGTGTCATTTATCAAGATGACAAAAGTGCATCATTACTATCATTAGTCAATCGTTGAACTTTAAAGAGGTAAAGCACAACGTCATTCTTGTACACATAATTTAATAATAATGATTATCATCATCAAATTTAGGAGCTAGGCTACTGCGGGTGGAGTTTTTTTTTCATAAATTAGGAAATACAGAGTGGAGAAACCACCACACTTGCCTTCCACACTACACACCGAATCCACGTCACTTAATGATTTTTTTTTTTATTGGAAAAAAGTTTTTAAACTTCAAAAAAAGTGCATTCGTGCTATGTGTGGCTTGAAAAGGAGTGACAGTTGCAAAGCCTATTTTCAAAATTTAAAAGTATTAACGATGCCTTGCCTGTACATTTTAGAAGTAGCCGTCTTTATCAGACAAAATCCATACCTTTTTGAAACGATTCGTGGACTCCGTAACCGCACTAAATTACACTTTGTGGACCGTTTTCTTTGTAAAACTGCACTTTGCAATAAAAGTTTCTTCGCAATGGCTCCAAAAATATATAATAATCTCCCTGACTACATTAAAGAATGCAATGCTTATGATACATTTAAAAAGAGGCTAACGACATTTTTAATTGATCATTCCTTTTATTCAGTTGAAGAATTTCTACAATTGAAATATTAAGTTTTTGTATTTACTGACTTCTGCCTGATTGTCTAAAATACCTACTATGCTTTAACATTTTCTCTATTAATTGTATTAGTTATTTGACATACCTAACTTAAATTAATTGTGTATCTGACTAACCCTGACTTTCATTGACATTGTGTATTTAATTTTAATCTTAATTATTTGTATGCCAATATGGCTGATCACAGCATGTACCTTTTCCACCTTATCTGTAATAACACCATATTTACCTGTGTTTCACAAATAAAATTGATTTGATTTGATTTGATTTACTTTATTATTTTATTTATTTAATTACTGAAAAACTCTACATATCTAAATAAAGTAGCATCAATATTTAGAAATGTAACTATTAGGATAGAACTGCAATGCAATTTTAACTGAGTTTTTCACTATTCTTTTTTAATTCACAAGTTCGGTTTTTACTTCAATGATAAGTAACACATGAATTGTTGATAGACTATATGAAAAACATTCAATCGTTGACAACGGATATTTGGTTTCCGTGTATGATATAAGTTTAATGCTTCAGTCAAAGAATATTATGTCATCGCGGCGTTATACTCTTTTGAAGACACCTTTTATGTTACTACAAGATTTAGTTAGAAAGGGTACGTTACAAGTTACAAGCCCTCCAAGTTGCCAATGCGTTGAAACCTTTTCTCATTAATAACCTCTAAGGTCTTGTTTTGTGATCGAACTATCTTAATTATTGGTTACATGTCACTGGTTAAATATTTCCGATTGTGCGTGCTTTAAAGAAAAATACCGAATGGCAATTTTGATGACAATTACTAACTTTTGATCTTGAAACTGGGCCTGAATCTACATCGCAACTAAAAGGAAACATCCCGAAGTTCAAATTAGTATTTTTTCAATAACAAAACAAGATATCGAAAGAAATACGACAAAAGTATAACCGCCAGGTGCAGTAAATAGCAATTTTAAGAACCTTCTGTTACTAAAATGACACTGGCTGGTGTAAAGAAACTAGTGAAAAATGCAACATGCATATTATTTAATAAAGCAAATTAATCTTTTCTTGCGTTTTTTCAACTCCGATAGCCGCGATTAGTCAAACTCGAGACCTGCCCAAGATTAACATTCCTTGCCATATTAATGAATGACTCATGAATGTACAAAAAAATAACGTTTCTAATACACTTTATTCAATAATAATATTATATCGAATAATATAATCGATGTCATAAGCGTTCACACTTCAGTCAATTACATTTTATGACCGCGACTAAAACTTATTTAAATAACTTAATTAATTATATGTTAAATAAAATAGTTCATTACTTTTTATCAAAACATCTTACCTTGTACCTAGAAAATATCTGTTGGAAGAAATGAACTGTAAATACTTATTCATAAAGATCCAAATTAAAAAGTAAAAAAACGGTAAAGTTTCGATTTAAACTTTCTCTTAAAGGAACCGTTGTAGCACTGAAGATTTAATCAAACCTCTTACCTTGTAGAAGATATATGTATGTTGGAAGAAATAAACTGTATATTTATAAAGATCCAAATCAACAAGTAAAAAAAACGATATAGTTTCGATTTAAACTTTCACTCAAAGAAACCGTTTTAACACTGAAGAAACTATCGGTTAACCAAAGAAAAATGAGTATATACGAGACAAACGCACACAGTCGTCACTTTAAGCAAAGACGCCGCGATGTGCTTGCGATTAAGGGTCTTAAACTAGTGAGGCGGCGGTGTCCTCCATAGTGTTAGGCAAGGCATTTACCTAGGTATATTGGATAAATATTGGCCTTGGAAAACCTCCTTAAAGGGAATTGCCCGTAATGAATAGTTTGCAAATTAAATCGAAAGCGGTTAGCCTAGCCAGTCATGACAGTATTAATCACTGTCACAGCTCGGTTATCAACATTAGGCTCTGGTTTGAAATTTTCCATTTTCCGTGCATTTGAAAGCTGTTTATGATATTGAGAACAGTTTTTTAATGTTTCATAACTTTTTTTATACGGAATCAAAAATTTTCTAATCTATTTGAATTTATGCTTCACTGGTGACAAGATAACAAAAGAGGCTTGCTTTCATAGAGCTGCCTAGTATTGAGTTCTGTTCCCTTAGCAAGAAAAACTATCGAATGCGTAAACGTATCGAGAAATGTCAAAATCCATATTAAAAAGTGATTTCTTTACGCACCGCACCGCCAGTGGCGATAGTCCAATTTCCATACGAATTAACATTTCTCGATACGCACGTACGTTACGTACATATTCGATAGTTCTTAGTGATAAGGGTACTGTACCTACTTATGTTAGTAAAAAATATTTTCCTACTGTCGAATTCCACCGCGGAGTAAATGAACATGAATTAAACAGTAACAAATATTGCATTTCCCTCGTGGCGTAAAATAGTAATACACCTCGTACCTCGGCGCGGCCATCATAATTGCGATTTCACACTCCTCAATTGGCATCGAGGTATGAGAATCCACAGCATTCACGATTACATACTGAAAGTCACGTTTTGTCACATTCGGTGTTCCACGAGGTCGTGGTCATGGATATAAACTCTGGTGGTAATGGTTAAATCGAGACCTTCCACCTGTCAATATGGCTAAGTGACTGAGGCCCAATTTCTTCATCGATAGTAATGGTTGTGTGTGTTTTGAATAAAAATGTCTTAACCAAATGATCGAATGGCTATTTTAATGACCATTTGGTTAAGGATTTTTTCTTCGAAATATATACAATCGTAAATATTCAACCGCTGATAACAATGTTTTACCATTACTATACCGGGCCTTAGGCCAATTTGCGTGATCGATATTTAACTCAACTAATGGTTAAATGTAACGACATTTAACCATTAGCCACAACCGCTGGTAACGACCAGCAGTTGAATATTTACCACTGTGCGTAATTTGAAGAAAAAATACCTTAATGACAAAATGATGTCCTTCCATTTTGAAGTGTTTTATAGGCGCCTATCAATGTTTACTGACCATAATAGTAAAATCATTGCAATACCCATTTACCAATAACATGACTTCTGATTTTTGATTCTAAAATGGTTCTAATAACACCGTCTTTTGTTCCAGTTCAACCTAGCCTGCGAAGACTGGAAGCGTTCTCTGGTGGGCACCGTCCACAACGCTGGCTTCTTCGTCTCCATACCCTTGACTGGTCTTCTCTCTGACAAGTTCGGGAGAAGGCTGGCTCTCGTCTTCGCGTCGGTATCAAGCGGGGTGTTCGGCCTGATACGAGCGCTAGCGGCGAATTATAACATGTTTATTGTCTTTGAATTTCTGGAGCCGGCCTTTGGAGGCGGCGTGTATACTGCTTGCTTTGTTTTGGGTGAGATATTTTTCCATATTATCAGCTGTATGAACACTTCTTAGGCCCCCGCCAATCGTTTTGAAAGCGCTGAGCGAAATTTTGCATTTGATTTAGTTATACTCCAAATGTCGGACACTGTTCAAAGTGCTATTATGAGTGCACACTCGTATTTGACGACGCGTTTGGTGTAGTGGTTAGCGCTCCTGACAACTATGCCGGCCGGCGGTTGCGGGTTCGAATCCCGCAAGGGGCAAATGTTAATGTGAGCACACGAACATTTATACCTAAGTTATGAATGTTTAAATGCATTTAAGTATTTATGGGAGACGCCCCCGTCATAAATGTCTGGTATTCGTAACACAAAGAATACAATTGCTTACTTCGAAACCATGACAATTGGTGTGTTGTATGGCGCATATTTATTTATTAGTATTCAAGGCCAGAGTAGAGGCAGTTAAGATCCTTCTAGATTGATGATGATGTTGCTCGATTACCAATGAGGTCAGCAAAAGTATGTAAAATAAGTGTTTGCCTTATAACTTTTTTTACCAAGGAAATAATTACGATATCTTGTTCGTCTTTAATATAATAATAGGTGTAGCTTCCTTATTAATAAATGTTAAACAGTCAATCTTTGTTCAACGTAAAGTTCAATGCACGCGGAACACTGGTATATTATTTCTAAGACACGTACTTTGAGATAAAGGCCAAACAAAACTAAATATAGGTTCTATTGACATCGTAAGTACATAATTATTTACGCGAACACTAATATGTATTCTCAATCCTAATCTCATATGAATAGAAGTTGAATTTTGACGTCTTAATATTTCCCTTCACTTATTTAACACGTTCCGGGACACTACTCCAGACACAATAGATGTTTTATTGTTTTCACGCCTGTAGGCGGGCACTGTCCCGGAACGTGTTAAGGGATCTTTTAAAGAAAAACCACACGTTTAGAACACAGGGTCAGTTTATAGCATTGTATTTTACTAGCGTATGGAACTGACTCCCCGAACAAATTTCGTGCTCCATGAATTGACGCTACTTATCATCAACTCATACAAACGGTTTCATATTCGAAGTTGCAAGGAATACATCACAGTCTTGTCGTTGCGTCTTGACAATGGGTTAATTTTATTATCAAGGAATGTAATTAAATTTAAATTTTTGTAACTATGCGATGGATCGTAATTTTCCATAGCATCGTCTGATGAGGACTGTTCAAATATCCTACTACTATTATAAAGGCGAAAGTTTGTATGTATGGATGTATGGATGTTTGTTACTCTTTCACGTAAAAACTACTGAATGGATTTGAATGAAACTTTACCACAATATAGCTTATACATCAGAATAACATATAGGCTAAAATTTTTTAGGTTTCTAATGTGAGGTCGTAAAAAAAACACATTTTTTGCGCTACTAGACGGGACGAACCTGAAGTCCACGCGAACGAAGTCGCGGGCAAAAGCTTGTTTGATAATAACTTCAAACAGAATTTGACATGACCTTCGTTAAACGGATGATTAACTGAACCATTGTTTGATCGCTAATTATAGTTTTTGCTGTCCGAAAATCATTTCCGTTTGTTTTAGACACTTTCTTATATTGTGTCCATGGATTGACCTAAGTTTTTGCGAAACCCGTGCCTTTAAAAAAACTTACTTATTTCTGTAACTGTGGTTTGATAAGTAACTGTATGTTTATAGAACCGTTCTCAGCTTACTTACAAATAAATAGAAAAAGCTAGGTACAAGACCGCTCGCCTATTTCAATAAAATATGCTGTTACTTTAGCTCTTACAAGAGTTTATCATCAGAAAGCATATAAGTAAAAATAATTATGCATGTGTTTTACGATTTTCATCTTATTAGTTATAATCATCATAACTTAAACTTATCCAGCGATATTTTTCTTAATAGAATTTAACAAAAACTTGTTTCATTTCTTTTCAGCTCTGGAACTAGTCGGGCCCAAAGGCAGAGTATTCGCCAGTCTTCTTTTCAACACCATGTTCATTCTCGGAGGCGTCACGGTCACACTCCTCGCCTACTGGCTTCAAAACTGGCGATACCTGCTCTTCATCATCTACACCCCATCAGTCTTCGTCTTCACCTACCTCTGGATGCTCTCCGAAAGCTTCAGGTGGTACTTCAGCAAGGGAAAGTACGAGGAAGGCTTGAAAGTTCTGAGCAGATCTGAAAAATTCAACAACGTGACCATACCAAATGAATACTATGATCAGGTGGAGAAGCAAGCCATGAGACAAAGAGATGCTAGAAAAACAGAATCGAAGGAGAGCAACCAATCAGCTTTCAAACAGTTGTTGACCTCTCAAATGATATGGAAGAGACTGTTCATTTGCTCTTTTCTATGGACAGCGTCTACTCTAGTCTACTATGGCCTGTCAATCAATGCAATAGAACTTTCTGGGAACAGCTATTTGAACTACATAGTTGTCATCGTGGTGGAGGCTCCGGCTAATGTCTGTAAGCTGATATTCTTGGACAGATTTGGAAGAAAAAAAGTGATTTCTATAGCCTTCTTCCTTACTGGATTGATTTTAATCAACTACGGATTCATTCCAGGTAAATAAAAAGATATTTTTTAATTACTTGATTGTCATATTATCAAATTTACATTGAAAAATCACAATAGTTACGATATGTTTTTTGTTTAACTTTATTGCACAAATAAAAGTGTACAAAAGGTGGACTTATTGCTAAAAGCATTCTCTCCCAGTCATACCTTTAGGTCATGCAGAGAGATTGTGATGGGTGCAGGAGAGTGTTGTAAATAGATATTGAAATGGCAACAAAATACTAAAGTGTAGAATAATAATATTATATACATACCATAATATACATACTATAGGTTTATAAACTAAATATACAGTTTATAATTTATATGCATAACTACCAAAAACATAAAAATAATCATCCGCGAGTAAAGAAACAGCCTTTCACAGCTGTTCTGAGTGTATTTATTTTGTTACGTTTATAACTGTAGTACATTTTAATAGTCGACTGACGTTTTTGCCTAAATCGATCGCAGGTCAAATACCAATTTAGTTTCACCGTTTCACTTTTAACGTTTTCAAGGTTGTTGTTCACAGTTTTACAGAAATAGTTGGTCTTGAATTCGGTACAGCAAAGTGTTAATCCTCTAAATACAAATCACTTTAGCAAACATTTCTTATGTGGCCCAAAATATTCGTGACGCATTTGTTAAATGGTAAACCAACCACCATTTCTTTAAAACGGTGCTCAAATATTTTCGATGAGTCTGCAATAAAATTACTGTAGACGGATTGCTAAAATTATAGGTCGACCGCAATACTGAGACATTTTGGACGTCATTTTTGTCGGCTTCATTTTCATTTCCCTCCCAATTAATGTACTCCATATCATTTTTATGAATGAAACGATATGTCATTTACCTAATAAAGGGTAATCTTTCATTCATAATAATATGGAGTGCATAAATTAGGAGGGAAAGACGACAAAAGTCACATCAGAAACGCCTCGGTTAAGCGGTTTTTCTGTAGTTCTAGCTAGGTATGAACTTTTTTATAATTATTTTAATTGATTCTACAACGTAGTATACAAATAGTTGTTAGAAACAATGATAATAACATAATAGCATCACATTTCTACGCTCTCTTATTAAACCACATGTTTTTAATTTTTTCAGCGGGCAACTGGTCAATATTCTTCTATCTAGGCGGCAAATTCTTCATCACACTCGCATACAACTCTTTGTATGTATTCGCGGCCGAAGTATTCCCTACTAACTACAGAACAACTTTGCTCGCAATATGCTCTACTATAGGCAGGATTGGATCCACTGTCGCGCCGCTCACTCCATTGTTGGTGAGTCCATTACATTCCCTTATTATATTTTCGGCATAATACCATTTAGTTATTGGCGAAATCTCAGCAACTTGCCAGGGAATTTCGTCAGCCATTTTCCTTGTTATGGCCGTATATTTATTGCTGAAAATCGATAGCAGGAAAATGATGAATATGACGCGGAAAATTCGGAAGCATATAATTTGATAGTGATACTGAATCACATGCACTGTATGGGAAAATAAGAATGCGTTATCATATTGATGCCTTTATGTTAAAAAGATTTTTATCAATTTTGAAGATCCTGGAGTACTTATGTGTAGGTATTTCTTAAATTTTGTTACCTAATAGAATCGTGTTTTAATCGAATTTACGGCCTGTTGAATACTCTGTACGAAATGACGTTCCATATTCGAATTATTCGGTGGTTTCTGCTTATTCGTCGATGGTGAAAAAGCCCCTTAGTCTTTCTAACCATGTGCGTCTCCAAACACCTACAATCTCCGTGGTTGAATGTCGTGACGAGTTAGACTCAAGTATGGGTACTGGCGCTGTTTAATTTATTATTTTTCTAATTCTTTTTTTTTGTTTCTTACAGGCCAGATACTACGTATACCTGCCAACAACCCTCTTCGGCATAATGGCAGGTATTTCCGCATTTCTGGTACTAACTCTACCAGAGACAAACAATATGAAACTACCCGACTCGCTGAAAGAGGCCCAAGCCCAAGACAAGAAGCAAACAAAAGAAAATACAGAAGAACAAGACATAGACAAAAATGTGGAGATTAAAACCAGTTTATAATATTGACTTATGGTTAGGACAAGATTACAAAATCAGTGAGTGTAACAGCGCTTGTTGCGAGATCGGTTTCATAGTGTTGTAAGTTGGTCGATAAGAAAATATCGATAAGACTGTCGACAGTTCGAAAACGGACTTTTAGCAGGTTATGTGAGCAAATAATGTAGTTATAATCATAGTTCTTAAATATGGACAGCCAATGCAATACGTTGTGTAGTATAAAATTATAGAATAATCAAAGATAGTTCAAATTAACATTTATTACGTAAATTAAAAAAAAAATATTCAAAATCTTTATTTCAATTTAGGTCATGAAATGACACTTATGAACGTCAAATATAAAAATTAAAATAAATGTGCGAAACATGTCTCCTTATCTTTTGGGCCCTACCAGCGCTTGGAGACAGAACACAGACAATTAGGCAAGTGCTAAGAAGAAACGCCGGAACAAACTCAGTCACCACTAGCTGCCGTAAAATCAAAATCATCAAAGGTAAGTACATCAGTTGGTGCAGGCTGGACGGACCATACATTCGTGTCGTTTAGATAGTCTTGAACCTTATAATAGCCTTTAGACATAAGCGTGTTTTTAACGTGTTTCTTAAATTTATCAACCGGCAATTCGACAAGATTGTGTGGTATATTATTAAAGAATTTTATACAATTTCCCATGAACGAGTTACTAGTTTTAACTAATCTGAAGTTAGGAACGACAAGCTTGTGTTTATTTCTTGTGTTATATGGGTGAATGTCGCTTTTCTTCATGAAATTATCTAAATTTTTCATTAGGTACATCAAAAGGTGATAGATCTTATGGGAATCCTCATTTCCAGATTATTTGTATAAACAGTGCTAAGCACATTCATTTATAGGCTTACACACAAATTGTTGTCTGCCATAAAAAATACATGCACTTTTGACTAGAATCTTATTATTTATGCTCAGAAGAAACTTTACACATATAAAAATATGTATATTACGCAATGTAACAATTTTCAATGTTAGGTATTAGTCAGAAAAGCTGATTTTTTTTCTCTCGCAATTGTATAAAATTTTATTCATTTTTCATTATTATTACGCGCAGTTTTAAAATAATTACTAAGATACTATTTGCAAAGTACCGAGGAAAGATTTAAGGACTGTAAAAATATTATTTGAATTTTTCTTATTTTATTCAAGGTGTAATGAATGAATAAAGTATTGTCTATGGTTTCTCACAAACTGAAATAGCATCAATTTGACAAGGCTTGTGAAATAGGTTTAATTATTTTATTTTACACTAGCTAGACTTTACTTATAATTAATGTGGATCGTCAGAATTTGTAAGCATACCTTATTATTAATGGATTTTAAGTTTAAGTTAAAAAGCTTTCAAATAAAACAATAATGCATAAAAAGTTTGACTTGAGTCTGACTGAAAGCTACAACTTTAGTATGAAAATCATTTTTTACTTTGTAGCTTATGAATTGTGCCTAGTTTTTATTGTTATTTATGTTAGATTCAGAAAGTAGATCTATGTACTTATTCTCGAACTATCTTTTATAGTAATATTTACTAAGTGTAAAAGAATAAACTAAAATAAGGTATTGTTAGGTAAGTGTTTAGTACAAATATAATGTCAGTGTTGTGTGAAATTCTTTGAAAATAAATATATGAAATTGGATTGCATCTTGCACCACAAACCAAAGAACACATAATTAGAACGAGTATTAATGCTGTAAACGTTTTCTAACTCAATATCAAAGTACAAGTACAATAACCTGTACAGATATACTCGTACCTAGCAATCTAAAAAGTGTGGTAGGTACGTTATTTATTTGAAATATTTTCGTGATAATAGAATAAATAAGATTTTTCTAGTACTTATTCAAAGTTCCTTTTTCTACCAAAACTTATTTCCTTCCCTTTAATTTGCGCGGCGTAGTGTATCAATCTTCATGACTTTTTTCAATACAAACTTTAAGTCATAGAAATTAATAATAAGATTAAAGAATGGTAGGTGTAAGGTGTTAGGTAAGGTAAGGATAATAACCTACATACCTATAATCACGTATAAACCTTAACGTCCACAAATTCCCTATGGGTTCCGTAGCAAAAACCACCAAACTGTTTTGCCTTAACCACGGCCCTTTGACCCTGGAGCAGTTTTTGTCACGTCTGTAATACTGACGTGTATGCATTTTTATCGATATCGATAAAATGCAATATTATTAGTTCTTTTTTTCTTTGTTTTATCTTTATGTTTATGCTATAAAAGACAAATAAACCATCAAAACTAATGAAACATGTCGGTAATTAGTATATTTACTTACTTCAATACTTTAAACGAGCAACCTATATTCTGGTAACGGCTCCAACGATTTTTATGAAATAGGGTTTCGGAGGCGATAATTCGATCTAGTTAGGTTTTATTTTCACGGAATAACGGCTAAATGGTTAAATTTTTTTGATAGCGGTGAGTAAACCAGGCGGTTTCTAAACTCGGACACCTGGGTTCGAATCCAATTTTTGATTATATATATTTATTACTGAACACCTTTTTTCCATTAAAATACTGAGCAAATCACGATCACCCAGATGTTATAGGTTTGTTTACATTTCTCATTTTCTTTTGTTACCAATGCGATTTATCCAATCATACCTAAATAAAACTTTCACCGGCAAGATGAAGAGATCACCCTATAAAAATCTTAGGATCACACTAGATGCAGACCGATTGAATGCACTGCAGCTAGTAATGATGTTGAGAAAAACATCGATGGATTAAAATGATGGGCATCCCTAGTCCGTCGAGTTAACATAGGCTTTCAAATAGTCTGATGTCAGTTTTATTAGCTTTGTTTGCGAGCGTTGTAGTTGATAATGTCTTTGAGTTGGCAAAAAGCTATTTAACATGAATGAAAGTTTTTACTTTAAATCACTTTAAGGGCCGTTTTCCACGGCTGTTTAGTTCTGCGGGATTAATGTTAATAGTCCCCCTAGCCGATTTCGACCACGGTGGCCAGTCACAACGACTAACCGACTGCGCGGGACATATTATAGTGCACAAGTGTGTGCGCAAACACAGGTGCACTCTCTATTCCTTTCACTCTCATAGCCCGATGGGACAGCAATCTGACACGACCGGAGAGAGATCAGGCGCAGGACCAACGGCTTTACGTGCTTTCCGAGGCACGGGGGTGAAACACCGCTAACTTCCAAACTCCGGGCTACCCTGAGAATTTCTGAACAGAAAAACTCCGGTACATATTTTTGGCCGACCTGGGAATTGAACCTGGGACCTCCGGCGCAGCCGTCGCTTTAAAATGCGACCCTCTCACCGCTGCGCCACCGAGGCAGTATTGTAGGATTCCTGCATTCTGCGGGATTACTGCATTACTGGACCCCGCAGAAAACTTAGTTGTGTTCACAGGGCAGTTAAAAAAAATGGCATATAGGTATCTTAATCAAATAAGCCGTCAGTCAATTATGGTCTCCTAGGTCCTAGGACAAGACACCCTTGGAAGATTAAATCAACTAAATATAGATACCAAGTCCTAGATTACTCAATTTAATGTTTACGAGAACTGTAATTATGTTGAGCAAACCATACAAAAATCATGATCCCATTTTAAAGTTGGGACGTGGAAATAATTGCCAACATTTTATCGCAACTTTTTGTCTTATCTTTTAATTTGTATCTGTACAGTAACGTCCGAAAATGAATTTAAAAGGTGATTTGCTTACTCTCTACAAATGCTAAAACCTAACACATAACGTTTTGTTTTTATTTACAACATGGAGTCCACTTGGTCACGTCTGCCGGAATGGGATCACGTTTTAAACGCATAATTACAATCTCACCAGCATGAGGGATGTATTTTCAGGGTTCCGTGACATGAGAAGTAAAAACAAAACACATAAACGTCGAATTATTTCGATGACCGACTGTTTGTGAACACCTTGTATCTCAAAAATACCTTGATATATTTATCAATATCGATCTATCTATAGATAGATATCTACAGACTTTCAGCTATGAAAGTAAGTAATCAAATTATATAGCCAGTGCGTTCAATCAAAAGATATAACACACGATACGAACGTCGACATACGATTAAGAACCTCCTCCATTTGATTAATAGAGATAGAAATAAATGTAATTAGGCTTCAGTTAAGAAAATAAAGTATTTGTTCCTACTATGCGTCTTCTACGTACTGTGTGATCCAGTCATGGTTTACGAAATCAAATTATGCTTAATCACAGAACAAATTATCCTAGTGTCCGTAGGTCAAACTAGCGACGTAAAGTTTGCATCGGCATCTCAATACGCAGGACCTATTCCGATGCAATTTAAATAAATAAATAAATAATAAATAAATAAATAAATAAATATTGGACACCAATCACATACATTGCTCTGATCCCAAAGTAAGTAGCTAATGCACTTGTGTTATGGAAATCAGACACAACGGTGGTACCACAACACCCAGACCCGGGACAATATAGAAAATTTTTGATTTCTACATTGACCCGACCGGGAATCGAACCCGGGACCTTGAAGCGGCGACGCCTTGAAATCCAGCGTGCTTTAGCCACTACACCACGGAGGTCGTCAGAGATTTTCGGTGCAGCAATGCATTCAAGCGCATGTATTATGTGATTGCTAGATCGTGCTTTCCCACGATGGTAGTATTAGTTACAGGTGTATTATAGCACATAATTTAAAAGTTCAGATAGACTATGTACGTTCAAGGTATCTCGTGCCTTTTTAACGAAAATTGCTTGCACACACGACTCAAAATTAGGTGTCACAAAAGATGATACGAGGTACTAGAAGATCAAGAGATTTTGGCCCTTTAATCCTCTAATTGATCTGAATTTTAAGACTACCTACTTAATTCTTATTTATAATATATTCTGCACAACAGAATCCTTTGAGTTCTAAAGGAAAGGAATGATGACTTGCATGTTATTGACATGATAAACATTTTAACTTTTAATAAAATGCTGAAAGGTACTATCTCACCTAGGTTTCCTCTTATTGTGACGTTA
The DNA here is from genome assembly GCA_963584085.1 of Pyrausta aurata. NCBI lineage: Eukaryota > Metazoa > Arthropoda > Insecta > Lepidoptera > Crambidae > Pyrausta > Pyrausta aurata. Next base: position 10,710,120 of record OY757268.1, read on the forward strand.
CAAAGGATCCGTTATAATATAGCTTAAAAATCGTCATTATTAATAGTAAATAATAGTCCACCTAGCCGATTTCGACTATGGTGGCCAGTCACAACGACTAACCGACTGCGCGGGACATATTATAGTGCACAAGTGTGTGCGCAAACACAGGTGCACTCTCTATTCCTTTACTCTCATAGCCCGATGGGACAGCAATCTGACACGACCGGAGAGAGATCAGGCGCAGGACCAACGGCTTTACGTGCTTTCCGAGGCACGGGGGTGAAACACCACCAACTTCCAAACTCCGGGCGTCCCTGAGAATTTCTGAACAGAAAAACCCAGGTACATATTTTTGGCCCGACCCGGGAATCGAACCCGGGACCTCTGGCGCAGCCGTCGCTTTAAAATGCGACCCATTTAAGATTTTATTCAGAGGGTCGTCATTATTAAAGCCTACCTAATTATCTCAGCTACATCCTACTACACAAGCCTTAGTCAAACAAGAGTAAATAACCTCAACCTCATCGGGGAAGGGTGACCACAAACGAATCACCAAACCGACTTCACGCACTCGGCCACACGGAATCCGTACCGTGCGGGCGAGTCGGGTGAACAGGGTTTTGAAATACGCGGGATTAAGTGGGAATTGTCTAAGATATCTCTACAAGAATAATCTATACTAATATTTTAAAGCTGTAAAACTTTAAACAAAGGAAATGCATTCGTTTTTTTCACGCGCTAATCTTAGAAACCATACCGATTAAAAAAAAGTGGGAGGAACTCTAAACACGCGAACGCAGTCGCGGGGAACTGCTAGTTGACAATATGTGTGAAGCAGGCACATTATTGTATGTATATCCAATGTAGGAATACATTGGATAAAATGAGGATAGTAGACAGACAGTAAGCGGGTCGATGACATATAAATATGCGCTACATATTGGGAACATGGTATATTCGTTTTTGACATTCACAAAAAATCATAAAATGTTATGAAAGTGTGGTAAAACCTACATGTGATATAAAACTTGTAATTAAAGAAGTTAAAATAGTTAAAAAACCACCAAAACTTTCAATAAAATATGTAGGTACTTCAAGGGAGGCAGATAAGGTTGAGTTCTCTCGCGCCTAATAAATTACCGTAAGAGTGAAAATCTCTTGCACCTCACGTCGTCTTTTGTTCGAAGTGATGCCCGTTTTTGTATCCTGATTTTCATTGAAAAGTGGTTAGGCAAGAGACCTCGGCCGTATATACAAACCAACTTACATGGCAATCCGAGAGCAAAAGTTTGAGGATGTCAACCATCAAAAGTTTTCAGACGAGGCCCCATTCTAGAATCCACCGACATTATGGACACTCTTCCGACCCACTATTAATTGTGTGAGCGTTGATTCAACACGGAATGCTTAATTGCATACCAGCGTTGCACTTAACAGATGACTTGAAGCGATTTATGGCGGCCATATTGGATCTGGTGACGGATGGTGCGATTATGTGCAGGTGATAAGTTGCCTCGTACATCACACGAAATCTCAGCGAGTTATTGCATGTCCGGCAAATTGTAACATAATACTGGGCTGCTATGCACATTGTGTGTGGACAGATTGGCCGGGAGATATTCCTTGACTTGGCTGTTGGACAAGGTGTTAATGAAACCTACTACTATAAACTGACTTCTCACTACATCATGACCTCTCATTATGTGTGTTTCTGCACTGTTCTGCATGATAATTTTGTTGAATCCGCTTACCTTTTTACATTTTCATAATGTATCTGATAATAAAGCTGGAAATGCGAAGATCTAAAAAACATTCTCGTGGACTTCTAAGTAGGTACAACGGGAGTAAGGATCGTTTGCGTGATCAAGTTATGGTCAAATGTCAATACCAGAGGTTGAATATTTCCGATTGTGCGTGTTTTGAAGAAAAATTACCTTAACCAATGGTCAATAAAATGGCCATTCTGACATTTGGTAAAGGTTTTTTTTAAACACGCACAATCGTAAATATTCAACCGCTGGTAACGACACTTAACCATCAGTTGTGTTAACTATCGACCACGCAACCGGGCCTAGATAAGTATATTTCAGCCGGTTATAAATCAAAATGTATGCTGCGTTTCGGGCAGTCAAAACTATTTCGATGCCATAGTTACATGCACTTCACCAAATTAATAGTCACAGAGGCACGCTCTGGGAGCTCTAAACCCTTGTTACGCCATTTCATTTCTATTGGTCACACACTGCTACTGATTTTAAGGCACAGCCAAGCTTCGTTCAATAACACCTAGATAGTGTCCCGAAACCCTCCAGTATCAAATGGGGGATAAATTAATTAAATCATACGTAGGACACGGCGGCGAATGAAAACCGCATCGGTGCTCGCCGCAATCCGTGTGGTTTGCGTTTTAGGGTTAGGGGTGGCAGACTGAAACTTGTTGGTATCCTCGTTGAAAAAGTTACCTGGCTGCCAATTCTCATTTATAGTTTATTTTTGTTTTATAGTGTTTTGTCACCATACAAACTTAATAATATAAATTGCACTTGTAAAAAGACAACTGTGAACCTGTGACAGACGAGGAATTGAACCCCGTGTCTTACGCAATCCGGGCGTATGCCTATACCACTCTCACAACATTGATGATGTCACGCAGCCTACGCGTTAAGAAGCGCTTGCAAAATTCAACAGGCCTGTTAATGTGACGGTGGCCGAGTGGTATAGGCATACGCCCGGATTGCGTAAGACACGGGGTTCAATTCCTCGTCTGTCACAGGTTCACAGTTGTCTTTTTACAAGTGCAATTTTTAATTCTCATTTAGTTTGCATTTGAAAGAAGTTCACCGATCGAAGTTTCTTTATCGTAGATAACACTGTATTTGCTTTATCAGAACTGAAAACTTTTTTAGAAAACTTATATCCCTGACTACGTCTACGACTTTTGGTCATATTCCTCGGCGTCTTAGCCTAAGGTTATCATTTTTTTCCCTCCCCCTATGCTATCGTGTAATTACTATACCTAATCTTTTATTAATAGATAACTTCTTTAAAATAGTTTCAGTAAATAAACACTTACATTTTTTTTTAAGTTTTTCGCACAAGTAATTAGTAAAAATTCAATTTCCTCTCCTATATATATAATCAATAACTGACCCATACAGATAAGCAGGCCTGAATTACTAAATATTCAAAAGGGAAGTCTCGTCTTCACGACACAGGGTATCCTAGTGTGAAGTCCAGCAGATACTGTGTCATCTTGTTTTAAGTGCACTTATAAAAATAAGTTATAAAAATAAGTACTTACTTATAATTTGTATTTAATTATAACGTGTTCTTTGGTTAATGTATCTTTTTAAACATGTTATAGTATTAAGATAACTAGTGCTTCTGTGATTTTCATGTAATTTTTGACATATATAATTGTTTTTCTACTTTGGAAATAAACTCATTTTCATTTTCATTTTCCTGGCAACCCTGTCCTCCACTGCATTTGCTACGAAGTGCAAAAACGCTTTATCGATGCTCTAGCGGTGTTAACAGCAGATATCGCCCGTTTATATCTGCCGATGCCGATTTGTCCCCACCAAACTATGACAGTGAGATTAAGAACACAAATCCTAAAACACTTGTACCTTTTTATGGGGTCAGGGCTTTGGGTTAGGGCCATTCATTTCTCAATTATTTTTTTACTCAGCTTGCAAACGAAATTCATCAAAACTATGACTTTATATTTGAAATAATATCAGTCCAAATGTTATAAAGGAGATGTCCCATCTCAGACCAGTACCTTGTACGTGGTACCAAAGAATCAGTTAAATATTGCGATTTCCATTAAAAATACAATAAAAATGTTTTAGTCCGTAGTTTGGTGTCCCCGCACCCTGCCCTTGGTAATATCGAATATATGTATGTTTTAATTTACTTATTGCATTAATAACCTACTAAGTTATTAGGTACTTTTACTATTATAACCTCTTATTTAAATTATCAACTATGAAGCTATCCAAATATTTTTGATCCGTTAACTAAATTAAACCGCTTACCCCCATACCAAGGCAATAATGCCAAATGCTCTACATTCCGAACTCTATCAAGCCCAATAACTCCATTGCAATTCATGTTCTAATCAAAACACGTCCTATAGTCGTTACAATTGAAGTAACATGCCGACGTGTTTGCAAACGTCGGATGCCTAGGGTGACCATACTGTCTGACAGAAAAAGGACATCTAAAAAGATATTGACATTCATCTTTTAGCATTAAAAAAACAGACATGGGGAGATAGCTTGACTGTCGAAAGTTGTTAACAAATTCCGTAATTAATTGATAAAGGTAATAGTTTATTTTTGTTTTTATAGTGTTTTGTCACCATACAAACTTAATAATATAAATTGCACTAAAGATGATATGATGCACTGATAAAGATAAGTTACATATCTTTCTGGGCAATACGAAGGCTAATGCGAATATAATCTCTTTGTGACATGGCCAGTGTAATCAATCACTTAAAGCTCATGTTCACAGATTAGCAAGAGGATGTCTTCTCATGTTATTAAAATGGCGGACGCACGAGGCTAGTACCTATAAATGCCGAGTACATTATTACATCAGCGCAGAGCTTCTAGCTGCCTGCAGCAATGATAGCAAATCGCGTTCACATTTCGCGGAAATTTTACTTTAGCAGCGCGACGCTGCTGATAATTTCATACAAAATGGCAGCAGCGTCGCGCGGCAGTCGCACGGCAGCAGCGGCGCGCGGCAGTCGCACGGCAGCAGCGCCGCTGTTTTTTATGTAAGTGCATTCGCTGCTGTCGCTCTAATGTGAAAGCACATTAAACGTTTTCCTTTAAAAGTCTGTCTGTATAAAAAAAACTTGTGCGGCGTAGTACCATATAGGAAAATCACTTTTGTCCCCAGTTTCCACAAACTCATAGTCACCCTGTCCCAAGCTGCATTCAGGTGGCGCTCAGCGGCCGCAGGACGGCGATAACTCGCGTCACATGTGAGGAATGCTTCATTACACGGCGCAATACGGCACACTAGTGATGTGACTGGCGATACTGAAACTTTTAAAATAATATCAGTTGATAAAATTATTAAACTATTTGATTTAAAAAGGTTTCGATGTTCAACGACGACTTTATGAACGTTGTGAGTTTTGTGTAATATCTTATTTTGAAATAATTAAAAAATAAGTTATAATAAGCGCCAGACAACACACCATTTGTCTGGTTTCGTGGTAAGGAATTTTCTCCCTTGTGTTACGAAGAACCCATTAACATCCATGACTAAGGTTCAATTAATGTTTGTGCTCATCACGCAAACATTTTCCCCTTGCGGGGTTCGAACCACTGAATAGATAAATATTAGTGCAACGCTCTTGTCACGCGACTGAAGTACTGCTCGTGCATATGCTCACAACTAGCTCACCTCTGCTGCACTGACCGGGGCATTTCTAACCTTATTTATCTATTCAGTGGTTCGAACCCATGAATTATTCCGTTAAAAAGGAATATCAAGATTGCTTACAATTATGGACAAGCAAAGAAAAACAGACTATCTATTATCAGGACACTGTAAGAGCTGCTGCATTGTTATTATCTTATTCCAAAAATGCGTGCCTACTGATGCGGACGTCGTCTTTGACAGTCTGAAAATTTTCAGTAATTATAGCAAAATTACAAATACTTGGGATTCGTGACTATGTGGTGGGATCATGGGACGGCCTTGCTCAGAAAGTAGTCCATTATTACAGAAAGAGATTCTTAGATGATTGTGAAAAAAGTGGATGCGCAATTTACAAAAACATCATCATGACCAGCCAAAGGACGTCCACTGCTGAACATAGGCCTCCCCCACGGTTTTCCACAGCGACCGGCTGTGAGCAGTCTGCATCCAGTGTGATCCTGCGATCTTAACAAGGTCCTCTGTCCATCTTGGCGTTGGACGTCCTACGCTGCGCTAATTGTCGAAGGGTCACCAATCTAGAACTTTTCTGCCCCAACGACCATCAGTTCTTCGCGCTATGTGCCCTGCCCACTGCCACTTGAGTTTACTGATTCGCAGGGTTATGTCCGTTACCTTAGTTCTTCTACGTATCTCCTCGTTTCTGATTCGATCTTGTTCTTACAAAAAACATAATCATTACGTATTTGTACCCAAATAAAAAGTGATGCACACACAGCCTCGCGACTACATGCCTGAACATACTGTTAGTATTATTGAGTTTCCACATCGCCTTTCCTTTAAAATATGGCGCAAATAAAAAATACTTAAATAATGGGACGTCTCGCTACCAACAACGTCACGTCCCTAATAACGACAAAAGCATGCGGTTCAGTTAATCCCCGTAGATTTCAAGATACAAGCCGTTCGAGTTGGTATGTTTTGCGAAACTACATTTCTTTATGTGCAAGCTGTGATATTATTACTGAAAGCAATTAACAGTTAACTGTGGTTTAACACATTAATTTTGGCTGGGATTTGAATTTGTGACGTGACGTGGCGAAATACCTCCTCATCGCCGCCTAACCACCTTAAGAGCCAAAATCGCTTGCACCTCGCGTCGTCTTTTGATTAAAGTGGCGATTATCATAGAAAAGTGGTTAGGCGCCAGAGACTTGCTCTATTTGATACCAATCACTTTCATAATGCAATCTCTTGTTAGTAATTTACGATGGGGAGCGAGCATGAATAATGTCTGACTAAAGTATAGCCGATCAGATAATGCTATTTTTACGTTTTCAATTTTGAATGAACATTTAGAGAAAAATTTAGTCTGGGAGCTTGACATTCTTTCCATACATTTTGTTTCAAAATTGAAAATGTGAAAATAGCATTCTCTGAGCGGTTATATTAAAGTAGGTACCAGCCTTACACAACATATCAATGAAGATAAATAAAAATATTAACTAGTACTAAATAATAAGTTTAAAATGAAATAAAATATAAGAATGTAACTATCACTTGCTTCGCGCCGCCTGTATTTTCTCTGTATAGACCAATGGTTGACTGGTAGAGAATGCTTTTAGCATTAAGTCCGCCATATGTACCTTTTGTTTGTGCATGAAGTGTAATAAAAAAAATAAATGTAAATTGTATGTATTTTACATTATGATCGCGAATTAGCTATAACATAATACCAAATATAAATGACTACATTCATCAACTTTCATCAAACACAATCTTTTTCCCTTGGAAAGGCTGAATCCCTGACTGGCGTTTCTTTGCCTCCCACGATGGATGCAATTTCTCTGGTTTGACTTCAATCGGTTTTGACTCATCATTCCTATTGAAATTCTGTCTTTTATCTGTGAATTTTCTTTTGTCACCATGACTATCATTGAACTTGTGGAACCTATCATCATTATTGTAATTATTTGAACTATTTTTGTTAAACCCATTTTGTTTGTTAAACTTACTATTGGGTACATAGTTATCCTTTCTTGGTTTGATTTTAGGAACATGTCCAAACATGACTGCTCTCCTAAGTTTCCTGTTGCCCTCTTTATGTACTTCTTTCACTTCATCCGGGGCTCGAGGCTCAACCACAGACATATAATTTTCACCAGTAGAAGTGATAAAGAATGGATCAACTACCTTAGTCTCATGTATTGGAGTTTCATTAAAATCTTTCTTGAATTTCCTAGACAATAACTTTTCGTTTAAGTTCTTATTTTTATCCTGTTTATTCTTATCTTTAGCTTTCTTCTCTGACTTTTTAGTTTCTTTAGGTTTTACAACTAGTTCAGTTTTAACATCTGATATTTTATTAGGAGTGTTAAGTTTTAACTTATTTGGTTTGGGAGAAATAACTTTAACAAAATTGCCTGCAGTAGTACTTGACATTTCATTATCAGGCTCAGAATCTTCATCATTTTGAGATGCATTAGAAGAATCTTTATCATTCTCTGATTCATTTGTAGAATCTTTGAAATTTTCAGTTTCTTCCTGCTCAACAGATTCATTGTTATCAGATAAATTATCTTGACTAGGTTCTCCTTCATCTGAAACGTCTTCTTTTGCACTGTCATCATCAACATCATCATCACCATCTTCATCATCAGACAGTTTCTTTACTTTTTTATTATTTGTATTATTAACATCAACAGGCATTTCAACATCTTCCACGTCCCAGTTTCCTTCAGCATTCACTACTTTCGCGTTTTTACCTTTCTTTTTATTCTTCTGCATTTCTTTAGCTTCTTTCTTCATTTTTCTTCTTTCTTCTCTGGACATGAGCAAGTCATTGATAGGGACAGATGAGAACCTATCTCTTATGAACTTGTATTTGTCTTGAAGGGATTTGTGAAGCAGCAACCGGGCACAAGCCTTGTCTTGGTCTACATCAGGCTTATTTAAATGACTATTGAGATCCCCCTTGTGTGCGACTATGAATTTTGCAAGATCCTTTGGCTTGATTTTCTGAAATTAAAGATTGTTTTTGCATTAAATAAAACCCATTCCTTTGAAATCTGGAATATGACTTAGAGAGGAGTAACATTTTACTAATTTATTAATATACTTACATACAAACGCAAACAAAATTACACTATATACCTTGAAAGTAAATTGTTCTTTTACAAACCTTGTATAATACTTTCCAAATTTCGTTTAAAATAACAAGGATTTTATTAAACAAATTATTATAAGATCAGTACTGAAAGATGAGAACAATTAAATATACCTTATAAATAAAATACTAAATATACCTTTATAATCAAGACTTCATTAACAGCAGCTGTTGCCTTCCTTTTTAATTTTTCTTTCAAATTGTCTGGTGCTTTCTTCTCAGCAAGGGTTTTTGCTTTTCTGGTCAATTTGTGGATGATCTGTATCTTAGCTTGATTCAGTTTCTTCTTTAGAAGGATTAGCTGAAATGTTGTAAGTAATAATTTTAATTTAACTGGAACATGACATGTTGCCACAAAGCAGGAATGTGTTATTTTTAAAAGATAAAATAAAAAAACCAAATATTGCGCACGGGCGGGACTCAAACCAGCATCTTTCTGGCTTACCATATGCTGGTTGGAGTCTTGCATGTGCACATTTTTTGGTTTGTTATTTCATCTTTTTAAGAATACAAATATGACACTGTGAGTGTTAAAAAACATTTCAGTTAACCAAGGTGTTATTTATTATGATACCTAGTGGGTTGTTGTGATGGTTCAGTAAATTTTGGAATAATTTTTAATACAGAAATATCAGTAATACCAAGACAGTTTAAGCAGATATAAACAAAACATTCTGTTATCAATATTAAAAAAAACACCACTTCTAGTATAATTAAGCAGATTTAGCAAGAAAAATCAGAAGACGAAGTTGGGGGGCCGAAACATAGGCTGACAATATCAAAAAGACGACAGAAGATTGGTTAATAATAACAGCTAAAGAGCGCAAAATTGAAGTAGGATGGAGGAGGTCTTTACCCGAACAGGTGTCCAGGGCTATAAACTTTGAAAATTCATTTATTTTAAGTTCTGCGGCGGAAATAGAGGCTTAATAATATAAAAAAGGAGTGATGTCCTAGTAGGAGAAGGAGTACCTAAGTCTTACTTTACAATAACTAAATTGGTTGCTAACGCAGCGATTACACAAGGTATTATCATAACCGAAAACGGACGAACAGTATAATATAATAAATAATAAAATAAATATGAAAATTTATTAATAAAAAATAAAAATATCAATGTATGTAATCGACAACTAGTGCTCCTAGTGAGTCTACACAAAAATAATGTTTTTAACCAACGAAATAGCCTTAGGTTTTAAGGTGTAAGTATTATTTATATCGTTACAAAAATATCAAAATCGTTTCGTAGTGACTAACCTCATTATTAAAAGCTTGTTTTACGGCACCGACTTCCATGGCTTCGTAATTTTTGGAAAAATCTAGATTTATAGGTTAAGTAGTACAAACTTCTTAACGTAAATTCATTTATATAAGACTAGCTAGAGAGCTTAGGGTAGTCAGAAATATAGTTTCAGTTATTTTATTACTTATGGAACTGCGATATTGCATTTGTAATTCAGTAAATAAAATTGTGATCAAAATTCAAAAGTAAACATGCCACTTCACGAACGAAACCAAACTCGACGACGACGACCACCATGTGACTTTGACATTTGCCTGACAGACAGGCCAGCAGAAAAAAGCTGACAGTAGCATTTTTCTAGATCATTTTTGGTTGGATTGCCTCCCTGTGGGTTCGCCATCCATAGACAAACAAATCAATCAATCAATTAATCATTATTGCAATATGCAATATTTATTGCAAATGTTTACCGTTATTTGTTATCTGTTGTTTGTTAACGTTACTAATGTTACCGTTTCCGTTGTCAACGAAACCATATTTTGCCCTGCCGTATTTCAGTCGTAAAAGAAAAATCACCTTCGCTGGATTGCTGGCCCCATGTGTACAGCCGGCTTAAGATGGATAGAGGACGCCATGAGGAAGGAGAGTAGGACCGACAAGAGACTACGGACGGCCACTACGGGCGCCGTGCACCTTGCGTGTAAAAAACATAGACTAAAATATTTTCTCATTAGGTTGGCATGGCAAATCAATGGAGGTCCACGGATGACAGATAGTAATCTATGAAGAAAAATCTAGTTGTTGTTCTCTTTGGTCGGAACTGTCAATCCGAAAAGTGCGTAAATATTTTATAAGAATTTATTCAGAATTATCTATGAAATCTGTGAATAATTGCTGTATTTCGTTTGTGAATTAGTGCCCTAACAACTATATCCACAATTTGGACAAAATATTTTGAATCTCACAGTGCACTATTGTGTTTTCAGCATGGTGGCACCTCGGTTCGAAATCGCAGTTGGCCTGCGAAAAGGCCACAAAACCACTAAAATATCCGCCGGTAGGAAAGGCATTACAGACAAAACCATCAAAGTCAGACCCGCGAGATTGAAGGGTGTAAGTATTATTTGTAAATCGATTTTGTCGAGGTTATGTTTATGTGCGTTTGTACGGTACAATTTTATTAAGGTTATCTTCGTTTCTACAGCATCTTTTACGTCTGGTCTCTGGTGCTTAACTGTTGAGGTTGCACTCAAATCTGTAACAGACTAAGCGAATCATAGCTTTTCCAAGTCGCTATTGTTTCCATATCCCTTCCTAGTAGAAGTAACAAGTATTGTGTACGTAACGAGTGTTAATATTTAATTTCTCATTTCAGCTTCAAACTAAGCACTCCAAATTCGTGCGTGACTTGGTCCGTGAGGTGGTTGGACACGCACAGTATGAGAAGAGGGCTATGGAGTTGCTGAAGGTATGTAGTGTCACCTATATTGTATTTATCCTGAGTTCATGAAGTATTTGTGGCCAAAATTTCAACTCGGTATACATCAGAGTTCATAATAAATAGTTGAAATTGATTTGACACAGGTGTGTGACTATCATTCTTGATTATCTAGATATTAAAATAATACCTGAAGAAATTTTATTTTGTGTTAGCAGTTTATTATTATCTAATTGTTTCGGTTAAAAGAAGTAAATAAATTCATACAATTGTTTCGGTTAAAAGAAGTTAACACTTTATGTGCTACGCAAACAAGATAAATAAACAAAATTATCTTGTTTGTTCCTGAATATATTTCAATGTAATTGGTAAAGTACTGAGTTCCCAGACACAACAGCCAGTCAAATATCATTGGTGAGAGACCAGTTTAAAAATTTATTCAGCTTGTATGTGTTTGAATCAAAATTTATTTTTATATTTCTAGGTGTCAAAGGACAAGCGTGCACTGAAGTTCTTGAAGAGGCGTTTGGGCACACACATCCGTGCCAAGAGGAAGCGTGAAGAGCTGAGCAACGTACTCACACAGATGAGGAAGGCCGCCGCACAGGCCCATCACGCTCACCACTAAGCAGAATAAACTTATTTTATAAGGCTAAATTATGTTGTTTCTTTTAAATTGTGCTCGATGTTTTTAATTGAAATGAGTATGATGGATGAGAAGAGGAGGATGCACTTTGTTAAAGCAACACTAAGCAGGACTTAGAGATGATTAACAATTTGAGGCATAGCCTTCATTAAATATTTTCACAATTAAAATTACTGACTCAAAAGACTAACTTCAAATTTAAAATTCGTAATTTAAGTGATAAGAAAATACTTGGTGTATAAATTTTAGGTTGGTTTTATACTATAGTTTTTATGATAATTGCTTGATTTTTAGTGCTTCTACCTAATTGAAATGAACAAAAACTATTAATTAATAAAATAAACTTTGAAAGGAGAGTGCGGTCTGCCTGTCTGTGTACAATTTTGTATGGACTGGATCGAAGGCTGCGCCCTTTGGACAAAGCCCTACACCTACTCGCCGTGTGAACGTAGCGTAACTCCTTTGAATCTTATAATCGAATTATCTAAAGGTTTTGACACTATGCGTTCTTTGGTCAGGTTAATGGAAACGCTGCCCGATTCCGGTTAATTTCGAATGGACCTGACGACAGAACGCATCTAGTGTGTGAAATCTTTAGATAATTCGATTATAAAATTCAAAGGAGTTTGCACGGCGAGTAGGTGTACTCATCAATTTTTAAGTTGTAGGTACATACTGTCGTAAATATATCATGAATGCAATATTTTCTGCGCATTGACTCCATGTCATCCAAGAGTGAACACTAATATTGCCTGCTTAGCTCCAGTTGAGAATTCGTGAAACAGGAAAAAATATCTGTGTGAACATGGCATTACTAAAACTACAGCCTTGCTATTGACGACTGCCGCCGGTCTGTTTGGAGATGGATTCATTTTGGGGAGATATGAGCAACGGTGGATCCAGGGCAGTCACTTGACCACTATGTGACCCCCTCGGCGCCAAAGCTGGATCCGCCCTTGGATATGATCATATTATGAGTATTTTTTGTGTAGGTATTAATTTTACCCAACTGTACCTAAATATAAAAGCTCATGATAAGATTGCATTGATTGTGTGATACTTCCACAACGCAATGAAATTTGGCAGATTAATCAGTAGGTCGCGAAATCATGATTAAAAGAAATGGGTCATTGACCTATGACCAAAATTTAAGATATAAGTTGTTAACTTGTTAGCACGCTACATTTTTACTTGACCTCTTATTTACTCAGCTGAAGTAAGTAATCTATGCCGAAATGGTACTTACAATCCTTTTATATACACGCAGATTTACCTACGCTAATATTATTTACTGGTAGACCTAATCTTCTTCACCATCATCATCAACTGGAAAAATTACCTTTGTAAATGTTTCTTGGTCCTCGCAACGAACGACGAACAAGCCTAGAAAAATAAAGTGACAGAGTTCTAACTGTTACGAACGAGCAGCACATTAGTGGTTATAAAAATAAAGTAACTGAGTTCTAAATGCTACGAGCAGCACATTGGTGGTTCTAATAACACCGTTTCAATGTATTTTGTATAATGCTCATGTGATGGCTGTTTTTGATATCCCTAACTTAAAATAAAAAGGCTCCATTGAAAGGCTCAAGCAAGCAAGAAAAAGATAGAAAGCACCCGTTGTATGGACATAATACCTTCACCCCCACGGCTAGAGTCGCCACACCTTTATATTATGCGTAACACCGCCGAGCCACTTAGCGTGGACCCACCTAAGACCAGAGAACAGCTGTGGAGTATTTAAGTAGGTAGGTTACTACCGATTATATACTACTAACTAATAATAGAACAAGTACGATAAAGACGTTCCACAAGTTCGGAAGGGTCATTTGATTGCCAATCGGTTTTAAGTTTTAACCTCTGTTCCCTTTAATATCGATGCTCAGCTGAGGTTCTCCAAGAAATGAATAACTACATTAGAAGCTGGCGTCATCTTTGTAAGATCGGACTCTGATTTAAGAGACTATACTGTTGGTTGGCTGACAGCTGACATACACAGTTCGGTCGGTTTATTTTTCTTTGCAAATAACTTATTATTTATATTGTTTACAGTTGAGTATTTCCACAATGTGACGTCCGATGTAAGAGACACAAGACCCCCCTGTTATTTGTGTTATGCGATACCTAACTGATCTTAGGGTCAAACGGGCTATCGCTCGTGGTGCTAAATCAAATCATTTGGTTGGAGTTGGGAGGTTTTAAATTTTAAACCCATAAGTAGCACTAGCATCTAATATAATACGTTAAATTTAAATTGAACAAGTAACATACATTGAAATGGTTTAGGCCACTGGTGTCCAATGTCGTTTGTATCACCAATTCACCATACAAACTTAGCTTAGGCATAATACAAATACAAACGTAAAGAACAGCGATAATGCTTATTATGACTGTCAACGCCACTGTACAAGTTAAGGTACCTAAGAACTGCATACCTGCTTAGTAGGAAGATTCAATAACAGCGCATTTAGTTGGATCGTGTGAAGCCAGTGTAGGGTTACCTAGATAACTAAATGAACTTGTGATTTTAGACGCACACAATAGGTAGAAGTTCCTGGTATGCAACTTGATACCAACGTAAAATATACGACGTAATGTAAGCTTGTTATTTATTTATTTATTTAAAAACTTTATTGCAAAAATAAAAGTGTACAAAAGGTGGACTTAATGCTAAAAGCATTCTCTCCCAGTCATACCTTTAGGTCATGCAGAGAGATTGTGATGGGTGCAGGAGAGTGTTTTAAATAGATATTAAAATTGCAACAAAATACTAAAGATTAGTTACTTGTTAGTCGTAAAGTTAGTATGTATCAAAATCAGCGGGGTGGTTTAGCTACGTACCTACGTAACGTTATCGCGTAGGAAAAAGAACGGGATACCAAATGATTTAAAAAATACAACTTAGCGACCTTCGTTTCGCTCACAGCACCATCCCGCCCCGACCCCGTTCTCAAATTCCTCGAAAAGAATTTCGCGCAACAATCTTAATTGTTTTTTTGTTAGGAACCTTTTCAAAAAATTGGAAAAAAGTTAACGTGTTGATGTCCAGTTTACCTACGTCACCAAGCAATAAAACAAGCACACAAGCACTTGTCTTTGCGCGCTGAACTTAAAAAATATTTCCTCTGTTGACCGTGTCACTTCAATCAAAATACGAGCAAAGGTCATTGTAATAAAGTTGAAAGTTCCATTGACCGATTACGTACGTACGTCCAAGGCGCGCCTCTAGCAAACAATTTTACATCATTGATGCCGACCTTACAGGTCAAGTTTTCATACTGATATAGAATAGTTTGTGATGATTACTGATGATGTAACTAAGAAGATGGACGATCACAAATAATATAGATTTACATACTCACTTAGTAACAAGTAAAACTACGTCGCGAATATTTTTAAAACAAGTTATCTGTCTCGTCAGATAGGCCTACTTATCTGTCTAAAAGTCTCGTTATTATAATGTATGCCCTTGATGGTATATTTCTAATTCGACCACACTGCAGAAGTTGTGAAAAACTCCCTGAAATTAATATTTTTGTTTATCATCTCAAAAAAATATATTTAAAGAAACAAAAAAATTAATTTAATATTTTTTTTTATTACTTTAGGCTTATTTAATAGAGTAGGTATATGGACCAAATATACAGAATAAGCTTTATAATTTAGACGAAAATCTTCATTGCAATTTACAGAATCCATTATTTGCCAAATAACATTAATGCATCCAAAAAATATCTTTTTTGATGCTATTATTTTTTATGTTTACAATTTATTATTGCATTCATTTATTACTTTCATAGCCAGCAGCAGTACGTAATCCAAAAATGCATGCAATTAATTCATTTCTCAATGGGAAATTAATCCACACTGATAAAATATACAGAAGGCCACATTCAGGCATTATTTTAAGCAATACCTACAGTAAACTTACTTGACCACAAGATAATCAAGTAAATCTTATTATTTTTCCTTACATTTTACAGACATCAACAGACCACTTTTAAAATAAACCTATAACATTCCATTAAAATGGTGTTTGATACATAAAAATGTAAACAAAACAATTTGTCTTTTAAAAACTAGAGCTACACTAATAGAGAAAAAAATATATTCTCATATACATAAGTAGTAATTTGCTTGGAAAAAAACTAAAATATACTTTTAACAGTAACAAGTTATCTAAAACATTAATAGAATGTAAATGCAAAACTAAATTAAAAAATATTTCACTTTGATGGCAGTTGTGGAATGGAACTATTTTTATGGCAAAGATATCATAAGCCTCACGGATCCATAGGATCATTGGTGATTCCGTACACAAAAAAAGAATGTTGATAAACATGTGTTTATATGTGTATGTGAGGGGTTAATATTAGTTCATAGTATTATTAAAAATTTAAGAGACACCTTTGTAGGTAGTTATGCATACTGAAAACTAATCATAAAAGTGAGATTATACAAGTAAAGAAAAAGTATCATCTAGTTCTTTCAAACCCATGTTGTGAGAATTTTAAGTTTAAAGCTACATCTTAATTAGTAGGCTTCCAACTGTCCTTTTTCAAACAAAGTATTACTTTAGAGTAAAAAAATATCACCAATTTTTAGTTATCTTTATCTAATCTATTTCTGTCAAATTACAAACAAGACCACATAAGACGTCCAAAATAACTGGGTTTTGTCAATGTTGTAAGCAACATTCAACAATAATTATGTTGGAAAACCTATTCTAAATTAAAATTTAATGTATCAATTAAACTAGTATGGAACATTGGAGAATAGATACGATACAGATTCTCCATTGTGTGTACGCCGGACTGCTTCAGCCAACATCATAGACACATCAATGCACTGGATTTTAGGGCATTCCTGCATATGCCTCTCTTGGGGTATTGTGTTTGTTACGACAACAGCTTCTAAGCAAGCATTGTTAATTCGAGAAATTGCAGGCCCAGAGAAAATACCATGGGTCAGTATGGCATACACTTTTGTAGCACCTGCCTCAATCAACTTTTCTGCAGCATGGCATATAGTGCCACATGTATCAGCCATATCATCCACCAGGATAGCTATACGATTCTTGACATCACCAACTAACACCATTGAGGCTACTTCATTTGCCTTCTTTCGTTCTTTGTGGATAAGAGCAAACTCAACATTCAATCGGTCTGCAATGGAAGTCACCCTTTTAGCACCACCAGCATCAGGAGACACAACAATGCTAGTTTTCCAGTCAGGAATGTTCTCTTTGATCCATTTCAACACTGCTGGCTCTGCAAAGAGGTTATCCACAGGAATGTCGAAAAATCCTTGAATTTGCGACGCATGGAGGTCCATTGTGATGATGTGGTCAGCGCCGGACACGGACAGGATGTTGGCGACCAGTTTAGCAGTGATTGGCGCTCGACTTTTGTCTTTTTTGTCTTGTCGAGCGTACGGAAAGCAAGGAATGACCGCCGTAACTCGGGACGCCGAAGCAATTTTACACGCGTTGATCATGATCAATAGCTCCATAAGATTATCATTGATCTCGCCGCTGCCGCTCTGAACAATGTACACATCTTCTCCTCGTACAGATTCGCCGATTTCCACGCACGTTTCCATGTTGCTAAATTTTTTTGTAACCACTTTGCCGAGATCAATGCCAAGGCGGTCGACAATTTTTTGTGCGAGGTCCGGGTGCGAGCTCCCGCTGAAGACCTTGATGTTCGGCATTCTTGTAGTTAGAGGTAGAGTAATATGGTCCAATTTATTTACAACTTCCTCGAGCGGTACTGTTGATTTCATCAGCACCAAACTGCGAACGGGACGACCTCACGACGGTCACTCACTGTATGCGCGACGATCAATCAAGATGAACTATATGAATGTAATTAATGATGATAAGAATTACTCAGGGCAACGTGGAGACTCGCCGCGCGGAGCCGTAAATTACGTAGGTACGTCTCAATCGTAATCAAACGGCACTTCTTTCTTCACGCGTTTTTTCGTCTCTTCGCAGTCGCACGTTTTTTTTTTCAAGAAACGTCAAATTGCGCATGGAGCTAGACTTGTGTAGCTCGCGAGCGAAAGATAAAAAAGATATATATCTCACCCGAACGGCTCATATATCCGTAGCTCACTTGTGTTACAAATATATCTCTATAACCGAGAGATAAAGTTGAATTTTCAAATATACAACTAACTGAGCCGAAGTCGTTGATAAAGAAAGACGGCTATATTTCATTTCTAGAGCGAAAGAAAGAGAAGAAGTTCGAAGTGTACGGTAAAACGGTAGAATCTGTATGTTACCATATCATCAAATAAATAAAGTTCAATTTACATTGCGAGCCGTCCTATAGATATTGGTTGTTGTTGTAGTTGTTGACGTTTTCTAAACTAAAAAAACGTTTTCGCATCGTCAGAAGTAGCTCTCTTCTCATTCGGCTCTTTCTGATATAACGGCTCATTCGGATCTCTCGATATAAAGTTACATACAGATCGTTCGCTTCATCACTGAGCTAGTGAGCTAAAGATATAAAAGATAGATATATATCTGTGGTTGAGAAGATATATAATCACTCTTCTCTTTTTAGTGAGCCGTTTTGCGCATGTCTACATGGAGCCAGACAAATGTCAATGTCACCGTCACGTGTAAGCATGTGAAAGGAGAGCTTAGCGCGGGAAACGAGAAGAGGAAGATGGACTTTATTTCTTCATTTTATTTGTTGTTTTTTTCGAGTAAATTATTGTGGTTTTGTGCTGAAATTAACATTATAATGTGTGCTATTGAAGAAATCAATGAAGACAAATTGAGAAATGGACGTAGATTAGTAAAAACGTTCCAATCCACAACATGTCCAAAATTGAGTTAAGTATGCCATTAAGATCAGCTGGCATAGTACTACCATCTAGCGAAATTACTCTGAAGTAGCTTGTTTGTATGCACTAATACAGCTATGGTGGTCCAACCCACACATATGACAGGCGTCATTGTGAAACACGCAGTAAGGTTCTAACCAGTTTTAAACGTTTTTATCCTTTAGCTTTTATAAGACATGCGTTTATTTATATTTTAACTAAAATGAACTAAGCTATTTGAAACGTTTTTGATATTATTATACTGTCGATATTTGCTTACTTTACGCTACCACGAAAACGATCTAAGCAGCCTGGAACGTTTATGAGAAATCAATATAAAATGTTTAAATCTGATTCACGAAAACGATCTCAGCTGCCTGGAACGTTTTTGAGAAATCAATACGAATGTTTGAATCTAATTCACAAAAACGATCCAAGCAAATAGCCGTTAATGTTTATAATATAATAAAAAACGTACCACATAGTTTTTGTATAATTACAACATTACGGGCTATTTCCAAAATTTATTGTACAATTTACTTATATAATATATACCTAGTTAGCATGGAAGTCATATTATTTCTAAGTTCAGTAAGGTAGATTAAATATTGGGAATCGCTATTATTGACTAAATTGAGCTTAAACTGACGATTTGAGATTATGAATCTAGGGACTTATTTTGGGTGGCAACACTGCAGAGATGCGCAAATCATGTCCGGAACTGGATTGAACCTGGAACGATTAACTAGAACTAGTTCCGTTAACAGAAGGAAGGATGTCTGTCTCATTCCTAGATTCCTGTAACAAATCACTATTACGTATGCTCGACCTATCCATATCACTTAACTCATCAACATTACATCTGTTCCAGTCATACACTAAAGCATTAAGTAAATCCTTTCAACTGAAGCCAAACAGCTACAACCAGTAAGTCACTGATACATTTAGCAAACTTCACATGGCATTCATCTGGTCCACATGACCAAGACAGACTGAAGAAGTAAACTCAACTTAGCTGGTTCATAACCAGGATCTCTCAATCAACTCTGCTGGTCCACATAACTAGGATTTCTCAACTCTGCTGGTTCACATACATCTCCATCTGACCCTGACCATTGAATCCCTTCAACCAATCCCGCAGGATCTGACCCGGATGTCAGCGTCCGAAATGAAGTACACTTCATCTGGTTCGACCATTGAACCCCTTCAACAAAACCCACAGGATATGTGGATATCTGCGTCAAGCGACCAGGATAGACATTATCTGGCATGATCAATTGAATCCCTTCAACCAATCCCGAAGGATATGGCGATATCAGCGTCACAAGACCAAGATCGACATCATCTGGTATGACCAATTGAATCCCTTCAACCAATCCCGAGGATTATGGGGATTCAGCGTCAATCGCTCAGGATAAACCAATTGTAGGAGTAACCAAGATAATCCAAACCATTAACAAAATACAATCCATCAACATTTACAACATGGATACACAATATCAGGTTTCTCGTTCAATCCATCAACTTTTGCAACATAGTTACACAATATCAGATTCCTCATTATAAAATGATTACGCAGACAGCTGAGTTATTCTTAAAAAAATAATGCACATGCGACAACAAACCAAGGCTTACGAGCCATCTTCCTGAATGTGAACTTCGACTGCAAATCCGACTTCTAAAGTCACAGAACCAAAGTACCTACTCGCTATAGGTGTCAAAACCTGCTGTCAAACAAAAGGAACGGACTCACCATAAGAAGTTTCTAAGGATCGCCTTGATGGGCGAAGTCCACATTAATAAATTTATTGGCCACAGCTCTATCGTAATCGTAATACCAATTAATCAGGTCGTTTATAGCAAACGTAGCAGGCAGGTAACTGCTGACGATTTCTCTTGTATTCAGTTTGTTTTGTTTTGTTTTTGTTTTCTTCTTCAATCTCCGACACGGCCATCTCTAACATCTCACACGTTTTCGTGTGAGGCAGCTGATGTTGACAGCCTTCACGTCAAAGTTGCCTCTCATAATGAATATCGGATTATCTGAAAAGCCATACACCACAACACAGTAAACAGGTCTTCACTCGGCCTTTCCTAACCCAAGCAGCACTAGATTGTATAGCTTCTCTGCCTTGTACTTTTTAATTGAATCACATAACTTTAATATCAGTCTAAATTACTCTTACGGTAATGTTAACGTTGCGTTACGTTAATGTTAACTTTGTAGTCACCAAAACTTTTCGGATTAACAACTGGGAACAACGCTACACACCTCACAGTAAATTTTACAGACTACCAGAGTGCGTTCACATCGCACACATCGACGCGCTTCTGCTTGGCTAACTCTAAGCCTAAAGCTGCTGGCTTGAAGTAACTCCATGTCATTCGCAATGTAATGGACTTGAATTACGATGAAGGTGCCTTGAAGTTTCTCCCTTTTTCGCTAGTCCGACTTGCACTAACAGCTACAACCAGTATGTCACCGATACATTTAGCAAACTACATGGCATTCATCTGGTCCACATGACCAAGACTGACTGAAGCAGTAAATTCAACTTAGCTGGTTCACATAACCAGGATTTCTCAACTCTGCTAGTTCACATAACTAGGATCACAAACATCTCCATCTGGCCCTGACTATTGAATCCCTTCAACCAATCCCATAGGATATGGGGATATCTGCGTCAAGCGACCAGGATCGACATCATATGGTATGACCAATTGAATCCCTTCAAACAATCCCGAAGGATATGGGGATGTCAGCGTCAAACGACCAGGATCGACATCATCTGGTACGACTAATTTAATCCCTTCAATTCAACCAATACCGAAGAATACGGGGATGTCAGCGTCAAACGACCAGGATCAACATCATCTGGTATTATGACCAATTGAATCCCTTCAACCAATCATCAATATTCATAGACGAGCCTACGGAGATCGACATCCTTAGTGTCATTTATTATTTGATTAAAAACTGTCTGAGTAATATGTTTTTTATTTAATCTATTTAATTTTATATTTTAAAACGTTTTTGAGTAATATATTAAGAAACGACATCCAAGAAAATTATAATTAATTAAAAACGTTCCAAGTCTAATATTAGGTTTTTGTAATAAAAATATAAAAAATATGTATTTCATTAATGTACAAAAAAGGTATTAATATTATGCTTCAGATCATCAATGACTTAACTCAAAATAATAAGCTATCACAAAATACTGCACAATTTAACTAAAAAAATTCATTACTCAAAACAAGCATTATGTGGGTTGCAACGTTTTTACTAATCTACGTCCAAATAAAGTTAAGCGCGTTCAGCCCCCTTACTCTGGACACAAAACCCGATCCAATGAATATACCCATCCCTGTCACACGCATACACGGCCTGGTATGAGTGACAGGGATAGCTATAACCATTGGATCGGATTTTGTGTCCAGAGTAAGGCCTCTGATCCCGGATCGCGCGTTCTCTGATTCGGATCGCTACTCCCGCGCTAAACTCCCTTGTTGAGCATTGAAATGCGAACCAGCATCGCATTTCAATGCATTAGGTTAGGTTAGGCTAGTTTATTGTTAGTTTTAGTGATAGTGTAAATATTGAACTTTAATAATGATGATTGTCTGTATGGCTTTGTGACGTTAAACTTGTATAAAAAAAAAACGCATGTGAAAGAGGAAAACATAGAAGCCCCCTATCAGCGACCAGCTTTATAATAAAACTCACACTGAAAAAAGTCACTTCACTACTGTACAGTGCTGTACAGTGCCAAGGGCTCGAAGGTAAACCGCTTCATTGAGACTTCGCCTGCGGGGTACAGGGGTGTGCGGGCGGAAAGACGACAGCGGGGACTGTAAGGGGTGCGGGCGGCTGGGATACACAAGAGACGAAATTTGCCGCGACAGTTCTTAAGATATGGGACGTCAGTGGTCACAATGGTGGTCGTCAGTGTCGACACTTTATAACATTACATTACTTATTGGAAAAAAATATTCGATTCAATACAATTACACCAATGAGAGTGAATTAATTTTAAATATTATAATCCAGAGCCGTGGATTTTGATCAATAAATAAAATGGAATCTTAATTTAAGATAGATTTTTTGGCAAAATGAAAAACTTCAAATAACATTCCCTGGTAACTTTTGCGACTGTTTTGTTGGAGTGTATATCTATCTAGTCCATATTCATATCTAGTTCATAATCCACTGAATTTAGATATATATTTTATTCTAAAATATTCGTATATATTTAGAGCCTTTATTAAAACACTGTTATTTTACAGTGTTCAAACGGTGGACTTAATGCTAAGAGCATTCTCTACCCCAGTTATACTTTAGCATAGAATATATAAAAGTACAACAACTTTAGGTCATGTATTAAGATTGAAACAGGTGCAGGAGAATGATGTAAAATAGAAATTCTAAAAAAAACACGACAAAAAATACAATCTCATAGATTTTGTGTACGAATAAACTGCGACTCATCTTCAGACTTCAGTCAGACAGTATTCTCTTGTGTACTTCTGTCAAAGCGTCCGCAACTGTCAACAGATGCTATCGCTACCCAGGGCTGCCAGCAAATAAATTTCGATTATACAGTTTAGTATTCTAAATTATACGAATTTTGATCGCATTATACATAAATCAATATTTTTTCGTAATTTCATAAAATTAACATGATTAAAATTTATACATATAAATGTAACTGATCGCTGTTGTGTACATGAAAGATCTATGAGAAAATATTTTTTTGAGGGCCGATTTACTTTTTTTTTGTATATTTTGTGCTAATTTCAGAAACGTCTAAACCAATTTTAACATTTATGTTTCATTATTTTATCTCTGTTTACTTAATTCAATCGGTCATTAAACAAGTAATATCATTTTCAAATGGTTTATAACCCTTTCAAGGACAACCAAAGCCAGCGCGCGAGCGAAGCGAGCGCTTAAAACTTTTGGTTTTTAACGTTCTTCATAGTGATTAAACCAAAGTCATTGCGCGAGCGCAGCGAGCGCTTCAAACTTGGCCTGTAATGCTTTCACTAGTGATATCAAAGTTATTGCGCGAGCGAAGCGAGCGCTTAATTTTTTTTTGTTTTTAACGTTCTTCATAGTGATAAAACCAAAGTTATTGCGCGAGCGAAGCGAGCGCTTACAATTTTTGGTTTGCTTTTTAAAGTGATAAATCCAAAGTTGTGCAATATAAAACGTTTGTAGCCAACCTGTCCACGCTCAAACTGCTGAGCCGATTTAGATAAAATTTAGTGTAACGATAATTTTTGAATCCACGGGGAGCGGCTGCTCTAGAGATAATAACTATTAAAATAAATGATAAAACAGTAACAATCAGTGTCAGCGACAACTTTAAACAATAAAAGCATCACTCACGACTACCGGACGAACGACACATTAACCTAAACGTAGTGATTTGCTCAACCCACTCAGTGCTTACAATCAGCAGGAACTATAGCCACACGACACGACATTTTACTTCATTGTAGTTGTTAAGTTGGCAAGGATACTTTAAATACATCTCTGCAGAGTGACAATTTGTGTGGACAATTTCGAGAAAAGTAATAGCTGAACTCCCGTTTAATTTCATGCCGCATGTTTATGTATCGTATTATACGAAATTATCAGGGATACAATTTATGGTCCGATTATACAGATTTTGTATCTAATTATACAATCTGGCAGCCCTGTCGCTACCTGTGTAGCGAGCGTACTGAATTTTGAAAAGAATGTGCCTGCCGCCCGCACCTCTCACAAACCCCGCTCTCGCCTCCCCCCGCGCCCCTGTACCCCGCAGGCGAGGTCTCAATTTCGCGGTTTACCTATAGCTCGAAGTGCTTCAGCCACACGAAGCACCACAGATGAATAATATATGTATCTAGATACGAAGCACCACACCTGTGACCACACCAAGCACGGCAATTTTGACACTTTCTAGGAGGGAGTCGTCCAAATAAAAGACGTCAGTCAGTCAACTTACTACGTCAAATTCCTTAGACGAAGTCAAATTCAGACACTTGCTTGCTTGACAGATTGAGATTACAGACAGACAGTCAGATGTCTGTCAGTCAGTTGTCAGCACAGTTGTCAGATTCGTTTTACGCGCGCGCTTCACATCCCATATTTATTTTCCTGTATAGATTTTATTTTGCTATTTATTAGTAGCATTGTTAATTAGCGAGCACAGTTTCTTTTGTTTGAAGCATATTTGTATGCCGTGAACTATGGAAGAAGACCCTGCAGACTCGGGTGTGAAAAAGTTAAAACTGCTGCGATGTATGGACTGGCTCCAAAAGCAGAACAGCTCGGATACGAAGAAGTTACAACAAAATAAAAACGACATACAGTTTATTATCCAGACGAAT
Organism: Pyrausta aurata; assembly: GCA_963584085.1. Taxonomy (NCBI): domain Eukaryota; kingdom Metazoa; phylum Arthropoda; class Insecta; order Lepidoptera; family Crambidae; genus Pyrausta; species Pyrausta aurata. The sequence goes on from OY757268.1 coordinate 10,735,216, forward strand.
GCTGATCGGAAGAACTTTCTGCTGTCTGTAGCGGAGGATGAGGCTACAGTGCCAGATGGGGTACATGAGCCTTCTGTAGAGCCAAAAGCTGTGGTATGATTTATTTGTTGTTTATCCATTTATTTTAATACCACGGTTTCATGCAGCTTGTATATCATGGAAGTACCAGTCTGCATACTTTTGAATCTGTTCATTAAATCTCGCTCACAAGACTTAAACCACACAATACCTTTGTACACTAAATTTGTGCAATAAAGTCTTTATAAAAAAAAAAAACGTAAACAACGCCCATATATCATGAATTCCATAAAAAAAACAGCCAGTTACCGTATAAATTATTACTTCAATTCCTTTTTTACAAGCAATTTAATGTTATTGCAGCTGGATTTGATTGATAACATTCAGAAGTGTTTACTCTCAACAAATGGTTTTTATTTCAGCCTCTCCATCGATTGCGGGTTGAAGATTTGCGCTTTGATTGTGAGTGGCAGGGGTGCACTTGGCACTTTACAAATTATGAAGAATTCCACAAGCACATCCGTGGTCACATTTCAAACTTACATGTCATTAGTAATAATGATGATAGCGGTAAGTATTGCAAGAATAACAAAAACAGGGTTGAGGTGACTTTTGTAGTTTGTATCATAATTTAATTAATGTACCTGATTAAAGTATAAAATAACCAGAACCTTAATCTTCAGTTGTTTAAATGTAATCTTCATTCTTAATTTATTCATGACCTTTGAAGATAAATATTACTGTTTTCAGTGGAGTATGTATGCCTGTGGGATGTGTGTGGTCACAAAACACACGACTTCAATGAAATGGTTCGTCACATAAACTACCATGCTTACCACTCCCGCCTCATGGCAATTGGGTTAAACGGGCGTGCCACATTAAATCTGGTGCGATGCAAGAAGGATTCCAGTAAAAGAAATCAGCTGCCGCCCTTGCTAAGTGATCATGCCTGCATGTGGGTCGGCTGTGAAGCAAAATTCAACTGCATTCAGGTATAAAATGATATTTAATAAATAATAGTCCCCCTAGCCAATTTCGACTACGGTGGCCAGTCACAACGACTAACCGACTGCGCGGGACATATTATAGTGTACAAGTGTGTGCGCAAACACAGGTGCACTCTCTATTCCTTTCACTCTCATAGCCCGATGGGACAGCAATCTGACACGACCGGAGAGAGATCAGGCGCAGGACCAACGGCTTTACGTGCTTTCCGAGGCACGGGGGTGAAACACCGCCAACTTCCAAACTCCGGGCTACCCTAAGAATTTCTGAACAGAAAATCTCCAGTACATATTTTTTGGCCAGACCCGGGACCTCCGGCGCAGCCGTCGCTTTAAAAAGCGACCCTCTCACCGCTGCGCCACCGAGGAAATAATATAATAATAAATATGCACCAGACAACACACCAATTGTCTTGTGCTATGAATACCAGAGAATGATTAACCAACAGGATGCAGGATTCATACTGCTACTGCTGGCATAGTAGTCCGAAGTGCTAACCACTACACCAAACATACCATCAAATTCTATTTCACTGGCTTGGACGCCAGAAAGAAATTATATAGTGTTTTTTGTTTGATTTGATTATGAAATTTTAAATTTTAAATTTTTGGGTCAAAATTTTAAGAAACTCATTCTCTTCCCAAATACATTGTTAATGAATTTAGGTGAACTCCTAACATTAATTATAAGTTTTTTTTGTTAACTTAATGTCATTCCACTGCTGGGAATAGGTCTCTTCCAAACACACTAGCAGTAAAAATAAGTACCAGTTCAAAATGAACCCGGCATTGAATTTAAAAGTACAATTCATTTAATATCATTGGCTTGCATAGTCTGTAAACTTATTATGTAAAGTAAATCACATATTTTGTTTATCATGGTTTAAATAATATAAGGTTGCATGGATAAATAAACTACTGACCTTTCCATAATTTTGAGTAAATTGAGGCTAACTCTACGCAAATATGTAAATATTTTGTAAATAAATAAGATAATCTTATGTGACGCATTTACAATAATATCGCCTCATTGCAAGGTTATGCTTTATAACCTACATTATATTGATTACGTCAATCATATTATGCACATACAAAACAGCAGATGCTAGAAAGTAAATATTTTGAATTATGATAAATCCCTTGACGTTAATTACCGGCAGTCCCTTGTGAGGGTGAAAATATTATTATCCATACAAAGTTCCATCCAGTTTTACGGTTTTAAATTATGATGTTCTAGGATAAAACGCATGTTACGTTAGTCTACCTCACCGCTCACATTCCTCAGGCGGTGACAATGAAACCCTTCATCATCATCATCATCATCATTATCAGCCAAAGGACGTCCACTGCTGAACATATCCCCACGGCTTTCCACAACGACCGGTTGTGAGCGGTCTGCATCCAGTGCGATCTTGCGATCTTTACAAGGTCATCTGTCCATCTTTTCGGTGGACGTCCTACGCTGCACTTTCGGTCGAAGGGTCTCCAATATAGAACTTTTCTGCCCCATCGGCCATCAGTTCTACGCGCTATGTACCCTGACTACTGCTACTTGAGCTTACTGATTCGTAGGGCTATGTCCGTAACTTTAGTTCTTCTACGTATCTCCTCATTTCTGATTCGATCTCGTAGAGACGTTAACCACGTATATTTAATTCCAGACATTCTTCGACCACGTGAAACTGCACATAAAGTACTCGGAGAGGCTGTTATGCTCCTGGGCGGGGTGCGGGGTGTCGTTCAGCCGCCGCGCGTTGTTGTGCATGCACGTGCGGTCGCACACTGGAGAGCGGCTGATCGCGTGCTACCACTGCGGGCGACACTTCGCGTGCAATAGGAAGCTGGCCGACCATCTAAGGAGACAGGTACGCCTCTTTCTCCCTTGTGATACTTTGTGTTGGATCCAACTCTGTGTTGATGTATACTAACTGTGTTTGTGTCTCCTTTTCTTAGGATCACTTTCTCTCTCTTAATCCGTGTTTTTTTTAAAAGTATCTTTCTTACCTGTGTATTTGTTTTGTTCTTTAATTTTGCATCTGTGTGTGGCTGTCTTACTCTTTTTTCAGTGTCATTTCTTTCTTTTTAGGGTTCCGTAGCCGAATGGCAAAAAACGGAACCCTTATAGTTTCGTCAAGTCTGTCTGTCTGTCTGTCTGTCTGTCCGTCCGTATGTCACAGCCACTTTATTCTGAAACTATAGGCATCACACCGTTGAAACTCGGTAGATAGTTGTATCTTGTTCACTGCTTTCCGATTCAGGTACTTAAAGTTTAATTAAATGATATTTAAGGGGGGGCTCCCATACATGAAACTAAAATCAATATTTTTTTTTTAACTAAACCGATACATGTGGGTGTCTATGAATAGGTCTTTTAAAATGACATTGAGGTTCCTAAAACCATTTTTTCTAAAAGTCTCACGTTTAAGATATAGACGCTTCCAAAGTGGTAAAATGGGCGTCCCCCCCATCTAACTTTTGAACTAAGGAAGTGAAAATTTTGAAAAAAATATGTAATGTAGATCTTAATAAAAACTTTCAACGAAAATTGGTTTGAGCGAAATCAAACAAGTAGTTTTTGAGATATAGCACATTTTTATCAACCGCATTTATAACTTTGTCTTTCATACAAACACTATGAAAAACAAAGTTATATTTGCGGTCAACAAAATATTGTGGTATTTTGACGAAGTGAAAGTAAGAATCCCTAATTCAGTTAAAGTTGGCACGGAACCCTCAGTGCGCGAATCCGACTCGCACTTGGCCGGTTTTTTGTTCGCTCTGCTGCCTCACTCGATTTCCCTCGGTTTCTGTGTTATAGGTAAACCGCTTCATTGAGACTTCGCCTGCGGGATACAGGGGCGCGGGGGGAGACGAGAGCGCGGTTAGCGAGCGGCGCGGTCGGGCGGCGCGGGTGACCGCAGGCGAGGTCTCAATTTCGCGGTCTACCTATAGTGCTTGTCTCCTTGTCTATCTGCCTGTTTGTGATTGCGTGTGAGCGCGTGTCGAGACCGGCCGCCGTAGTCGTAATCGGCTTGGGGGATTATATCCTTTTTTAAAGTCATTAGAGATCTACCGCGTTCTATTTCAGAACGTGCACCCCGGGTCGAGCTACTCGTGCTCGGTGTGCGGCGTGTCGTGCGCGACGGAGTACCTGCTGCGCGAGCACGCGCGCCAGCACGTGTCCGCGTACGCGTGCGCGCTGTGCGACATGTCCGCGCCCACGCCCGCCGCGCTCGCGCAGCACGCGCGCTACCGGCACCTGCCGCCCGACCACGCGCGCACGCACGCCTGCCCGCACTGCGATTATAGGTAAACTTTGTGTTAGTGTGTGAGTGTGTGTGTGTGTGTGCGTGCGTATGTGTGTGTGTGAAACTTAATTTAAGATTAAAGAAGAAACCAAGAATTCGCACACGGATAGGATTTGACACACAACTAACCGTATCAACGACAAAGACGGTAGCTGCCACGGGTGCGTAATGATTACTTCACCTAATATTATTTTTAATTAACCTACATCATCCCACTGCTGGGCAAAGGTCTCCCCAACACCTTCCATTGATACTATTGATCCACCAAATATTACTTTGTATATAATTATATTTTTTGTAGAACGATCAATTGATATTACGTATAATTATTACTGTCATATCATATTATTATTGTCTTAACTAGCAGTCCCAGTGAACTTCGTTTCGCCCCTAGCCCCGTCCCGCCCCGGCCCCGTTTTATGGGAATTTTCTTTGCTATAAACCTTACGGAGTCCGAGACCTTTCCAACGAATGCAAAACCGTAGAAATCGGTTCGTGCGTTCTGGAGTTATAGCGTCAGAAAAGAAAATCCAACTTATTTTTATATAGTAGATTTCATTTGAACTTATTTTATTTGCCCCAATGATCTCTTTATATAATGCACCAATTAAATAACATTTATTTATTCCCGTATCTACCGGATCCGGATCATTAATCATCCCGATGCATATGTACGAGAAATCCAGTTGGATCGCTATAGTAAATTCAAATTCAAATTCAAAATCTTTATTTCAATTTAGGTCATGAAATGACACTTATGAACGTCAAATATAAAAATTAAAATAAATGTGCGAAACATGTCTCCTTATCTTTTGGGCCCTACCAGCGCTTCGAGACAGAACACAGACAATTAGGCAAGTGCTGAGAAGAAACGCCGGAACAAACTCAGTCACCACTAGCTGCCGTAAAATCAAAATCATCAAAAGTAAGTACATCAGTTGGTGCAGGCTGGACGGACCACACATTCGTGTCGTTTAGATAGTCTTGAACCTTATAATAGCCTTTAGACATAAGCGTGTTTTTAACGTGTTTCTTAAATTTATCAACCGGCAATTCGACAAGATTGTGTGGTATATTATTAAAGAATTTTATACAATTTCCCATGAACGAGTTACTAGTTTTAACTAATCTGAAGTTAGGAACGACAAGCTTGTGTTTATTTCTTGTGTTATATGGGTGAATGTCGCTTTTCTTCATGAAATTATCTAATTTTTTACGAACGTACATTATATTGTCAAAAATGTATTGAGAAGCCACAGTTAATATGTTGATTTTCTTAAAGACCTCTCTAAGGGAGTCACGAGGACTAAGTTTATAAATAGCCCGAATGGCTCTTTTCTGCAAAATAAATATGGTTTCAATGTCTGTAGCAGAACCCCACAAGAGAAGACCGTAAGACATAATACTGTGGAAGTAACTAAAATATACAAGCCTCGCCGTTTCAACATCAGTCAGATACCTAATTTTTCTAACTGCAAATGCAGCTGAACTTAGCCTCCCAGCTAGGGCTTCAATATGAGGTCCCCACTGTAATTTTGAGTCAAGTCTAATGCCCAGAAATACAGTGGAGTCCATTAAGACTAGATTATTACCATTTAGTACAATATTTGGTATAAGTTGTTTTACATTAGGCAAAGTGAATTTTATACATTTTGTTTTACTAGCATTCAGTAACAAGTTATTAGTGGTGAACCAATTCAATACTTTGGAGAGAGTATTGTTTACTTCGTCAAAATTTTCTTCATGTCTTTTCATTTTAAAAATCAAAGAAGTATCATCAGCAAACAAAACTATCTCACAAAGATTTTTGGAATGAAATGGTAGGTCGTTTACATATATTAAGAAGAGTAAGGGCCCCAATATTGAGCCCTGGGGCACCCCCATTTGAAGAGGGGCACCGGAAGAGTAGGTACCATTTATGTTAACTGATTGTATTCTACCTGATAGGTATGAACTTAACAACCTAGATGAGTTTTCCGAGACACCATAGTGTTCCAACTTAATGAGCAGTGTTTGATGGTCTACACAATCAAACGCCTTAGATAAATCACAGAATACAACTACAGCATCATGTTTGTCTTCAAAAGCATCAAGAATGTGTCTGTTGAGTGCTACCCCAGCATCAGTTGTATTTCTACCTTTAGAGAACCCAAACTGTTTTTCGTGTAGTAAATTATTTAGTTTAAAATGGGAAAGTAATTGATTAAAAATAAGTTTTTCAAAAATTTTACTTATTGTGGGTAATATTGAAATTGGTCTAAAATTGCTGGGGTCACTTTTGTCTCCTGATTTAAATAAAGGTACAACCTTACTATGTTTCAATAAATTTGGAAACTGATTTTGATCAATACATTCATTAAAGATATAAGATAAGTAAGGAGCTATTAGAGGTATAATGGGTTTTATTGTGTCTATTGATATACCCGATTTATCCTCTGTTTTCTTTTGTTTTAGTTCTTTGAATGTTTTTATGATGTCTAAAGGACCAATATGCCTGAATTTAAAAGAGGACTCGCACCTATCAACACTCGAAACTAGTAATGATTTCGCCTGAAGTGAGCAAGAACTCAACTGTTTAGTCGTCTCTATAGGAATATTACAGAAATAATCCTCAAAAGCGTTTGCTACCTCATCATCAGATTTAATAAGTTTATTATTTATTTCTAGACTAAATTTGCTATCATGAGATTTAGTTTTACATGTTTCTTTATTTATAATATTCCAAGTTTCTTTGATCTTATTACTAGACTTTTTAATTTTATCGCGTATGTAATTCGACTTTGCTACATAGCAAACTATTTTGAAAATTTTTGAGTACCTCTTAACGTACTCATGAAACGATGGATCCTTTCTATATGCTTTTTTGTTATACAATTCAAACATTTTTTTCCTACTTGTATAAATTCCTTGAGTAGCCCAGTCACTGAATTTCGGTTTACAGTTATTAATTACTATTTTCTTTTGTGGGAAAATAATATCAAATTGTTTTTTAATTACCTGAAATAATTGATCATACAATTCACTAGCATTTTGTTTATCAAAAGGTATAAACGGTAGTTTATCACTTATAAGGTTTTTAAATTTGTTCTTACGAGATGCAGTGACCGGCCTGCATTTTATTTCAAGACGGGGTGAAATAAAACGGTTCTGTAGTGTAACTATCTGCCCGCAATAATCCGATTTAACAAAATTAATAATAGATTGTTTGATGATTTTACAGTTACAAAAAATATTATCTAAGCAAGTAGCTGTTGTAGGAGTTACTCTAGTGGGCTCAGCAAATAATGGAGTGAGGTCAAATGATTTAAAAATGCTCAAAAACCTAACGCGATGTTCCTCCGTAATATCTATTATGTCCACATTGAAATCTCCACAAACAACTACTTTCTTTGTAGTTTTGCATATTTTATTTAACACATTTTCCATTACAGATTCAAATAATTTAAAGTTTCCACTTGGGGGTCTATAAACACAGACAATAATGTAGTCGTCCAGCTCCGCACACGATATCTCAATAGTTCGCTCAATCGTGAGAGACACTATGTCTTTTCGCTCTTTAGATTTAAGTTTATTATTAATTAATATAAGTGTCCCGCCGTGAATTGCAGTCTCCCTAGTGAACGAACTAATAAGATTATAATTATCTATCGATAGTATCAGTTCATGCTGCTTGAGCCAGTGCTCAGTTATGCAGAGAACATGAATATTCATTTTATTTACAAATAATTCAATTTCCAAATCTTTTCCAGAAAAGCCTTGAATATTTTGATGTACTATATTTAATTGATTTGATTCTACAATTTCTGATAAGCAAGAGTTATCCTCTATTGTCTGATGTTCTAATTTAAATGATTGTTGGTTATTGGAAGCGATTCCAATGGTTGAATATTCATGTCAATAATCTGCTCAATAAAAGCAGATTTGGTAGCCAAGTTCTTGGCTGAATAATCAAAATAATATGATAGCGACATTGCTATCTGTCGTTTGAAATAATTATTGACATAATAATTATCTCGCGTCAAATACACTTTGTTTTTAAAATAATTATTCATGTCAAGTAGGTGGAATTTATTCACCTCATAGGATGTCAATTTGTGCAGTTGCAAATTAAGTTTATGTCTTATATTATTTTCTTCATCTGGCAATCCACTACTATAAGGTAATGTAAACAATACTGTTTTATTCACATTTAATTGTTTTAAACTGTCAAAGTATGTAATTAGGTTTTTCTTGTTCATATTACCTCTGTTTCCTATGAAAATAATCAAATCTGAATTTTCTTGAAACTCAAAAGAAAGCACTTTCTTAACTATTTCTGAATATGATGCCCCTGGCATGCAATGGTTGATCACATTTTGTCCCATGTAGTTTGATAATAAGTGGCCCATGTTTTTCCCAATCTGATCACTAAACAAAACTATTTTTTTAACAGACTTGCTCAGCGATCCTCTGGGTTGAGCACAAGAAGTGTTAACACTACACTTATTTCTAGTAATCTTATCAGTGAGTTGTGATGACTCAGACCCAGATATATTAATGGAGTTTTTTGAAATTATATGTGAAGAATTACATTCACAGGAAGCTATTATATTTGTCAAAGCCTGGATATGTTCACCACACTCCTTTTTTGTACAATTGTAGGTTTCAGTCATTATTTTCAATGACTGCCTAAGTTCCCTAATTTGACATTCTAAACTACTCACATCTTTCTCATATTTACCTACATTTTGTTCTAAAATTAATGAATACATATCCAGTTCATCTCCAAGTTGTCTTCGCTCATTGATATATTTTACTTTAGTGTATAAGGATTTTTGGTTTTTAATTAATTTTTTAGTTTTTTTTAATGAAACGGTTTATTCTAACATATTTCTTGAACTTATTTTTGCTGCACTTAGTAATACCTTTAGAAGGTGTGTCATTAGTTAAATCTATGGTCAAAATTGGTTGATTACTAGGTGCAGCTGTAGTCAGGCTGGGCGCACTACCAACCAACTTATCAAATAAAAGGTTGGTTTGGCTGTCTATTTGGTCCTGTTTCTCCGTCTCCAGCTGGTTGATATGATTATGGGCATCACCAAGATCTTGTTCAAGAACAGATATGCGCTTCAGGTTCCGTTCATACTCCTCACAGCACTCACCAAACCCTCCTATCACCAATTTCAATTGGTCCCTTTCTTTGACAAGCAAGTTATAGTTGGTGTGCAGCTCAGCCATCTCTTTTCTTAGTTTAGTGTTCCTATCAAACTCACCTAACATTTCCCTTTCATTGTCATCTCTTTCCCTATGCAGTTGTTCGATCAACTCCTTGGCGGCCTGTAGTTCGCTCAAAGCCATCCTGAGCTTGGACTGCTCCTGGCGAGCGCAGGCCTTGCGAGTAAGCATATTTACGTTAAAATAAATAAATCAAAACAAAACGTAAACCAAGGTGCCGCTCGACCAACTCGAGGCTATTTATAGAATGTAAACAAAGTTATAACCTCCCAAACTATAAACTAGCCAAAATGTTCGTGATTCTATGTTGACCTAATCAGCCTCCTGCCTAAAGTCCTCTCTTCTAGGGTTGGATGGATAGGTGCTCTTCAATGAGTGATTTTATTCCATATAAAATACTTGGTTTATTACGACGTTAGAAACGGTTACAAATAAGTTAACAGAAATATTGCGTGCGAATGTATCGAGTGAGAAAGCCGAAGTGTGAGGTCTTGACGCGTCGCTCCCCGCCCGCTGATGATCCTTCCTCCTGCGCGGGATGTGCCTCCTCAGCGCCATCTCTGGGTGGTTTGTTGAACTAAATGCGTTGCGTAGATCGCTCTTGAACTTATCGATCGCACGCACGCTCGATGACAGGGTAGTTAGTTCGAGCCGGCGTGCGTAGAGGGCGTTGTGCGTTAACATGCCCCCGGCCTTGGAATCGCCGATCGCTGATCACCGGAGCCGGCCGCTACGTCAGGAATGACGTCATTGCTCGCGACCTGTGCATGCCTACGGTGAAGGAGTTCGTTGTCGGACTCGCGCGTCGCATGTTCGACCGCGCAGACAACGGCCCTCACCGTCACCTACGTGGCATCGCGCCTCTGCATGCGCGACCTCCTGACGTCCAGCCAAGGCGGCCGTTGCCCAGGATGCTCCTGGTCGACGAGGACACAGACGTGCCCCCGTAAGCGGATGCCAGCATTGCAGCGCCCACCACCGGACTTGACACTCCACGGACTCGACCCGCGTCACCGTTTCATGCCGGCTGATGTTCGCCCGGAAACGCACCGAGGCTTGAGCTCGCCGGCACAACGATCGACGTGCACCTACCGGATCTGACGAACCACAGCCCCATTATCGCCCCCTATCTCCTGCCTTAACCCTGAGTGTCTCTGTCCTGCCAAAGAAGGCTTGAGTACCGGGGCCTGGACAAGCCCAATCACCCTGGACACTCCGCTGGAGGTGGAATGGCAGACACTCACGGGAACAGGAAGAGGGGCAGTTGCGAGTGGGGCACATCCAGCACCTTGCAGGCTGCGCGACAACGTGCGGCCATCCCAGAACACCGGGAGTCCTGCGGGGCTCCTGAGTTGAAGCCGGGGAAAAGGGCTATCGCCCGTCACCCCAACCGCCCAGAAAGGGCGAAGAAATCAACGACGACGACGACGACGGCCTTGGAAATTCTTGATATTTCCAATTATGTAATCTTGACTTTATCTTCATCTTCAATGGTTGAAGCTCGGTCTGAAGACAGGATTGGGCAAAGTTTGTGATATGAGCGTTGTATGTCACCTGCCGCTGTTTTGATGATGGTGACTCGTGCGATGCCGTCCTTGCCCATGGTTGTCTGCAGCACCCGCCCAAGTCTCCACTGAAGTGGCGGCAAGTTGTCGTCCTTGACTAAAACCAATGTGTTAGGTATTAAAGTGTCTTGATTGGTCTGCCATTTGGTTCTTGTAGTATTTATTTATATTATACTTATATTTTTTTCAGAGCCGTAAATCGCTCGGACCTGCGCAAGCACATACCAACGCACACTCGTAAGAGGAAACGCATCAAAAACGAAAACGCCGACGACGATCTATCGGACGAAGAGAATTCCGAAGTCGAAGCGAAGAAACCCAAACCGAAGAAGAAATACGCATGCCACATGTGCCCGGAAAAACATACTAAGGTAAGATAAACTGCGCGACGATAGCGTCACAAACTATTGAAGGTCATTACGAAAAGTAATTAAACCAAAATTATTTCAATGGAATATTGTGGTATCCATTTATCCTATTCAATTACGTTAATCTATAATGACGATTTTTACTTATTAATTAAATATAATGCACAAATTTTGTACTAAAATTGCTAGAGAATAGTGCAAGACGTCCGCGGTGTGTGAGCGATCTTCATCCACTGTGATCCTGCGATCTTTACAAGGTCGTCTGTCCATCTTGTCGTTGGACGTCCTACGCTGCGCCTTTGGTCGAAAGGTCAAGAATTTTTCTGCCCCAACGGCCATCATTTCTTCGCGCTATGTGCCCTGCCCACTGCCACTTGTGCTTACTGATTTGCATGGCTATGTTCGTTACCTTAGTTCTTCTAATATGATAGTACCGAAGTTTATTTGACTGCCTCGGTGGTGCAGCGGTTAGAGGGTCGCATTTTAAAAGCCACGGCTGCGCCAGAGGTCCCGGATTCGATCTCCGGGTCGGGCCAAAATATGTACCTGGGTAGCCCGGAGTTTGGAAGATGGTGGTTTTCACCCCCGTGCCTCGGAAAGCTCGTAAAGCCGTTGGTCCTGCGCCTGATCTCTCTCCGGTCGTGTCAGATTGCTGTCCTATCGGACTATGAGAGTGAAAGGAATAGAGAGTGCACCTGTGTTTGCGCACACACTTGTGCACTATAATATGTCCCGCGCAGTCGGTTAGTCGTTGTGACTGGCCACCATTGTCAAAAATCAGCTAGGGGGACTATTATTTGTATTTTCATATTTATAAAACTCCTAATTGCAGGTATTCTCGCGAGGTTCACGGCTCACAACTCATCTTGTTAACGTCCACGGCGCTCAATGGCCGTTTGGCCACAGCAGGTTTAGGTAATATGCAATTATAGCTTGATATTATTTTAAGTGCTCATTTGCGTGTATGTCAGTTTGTTACCTACCTCTTGCTAAAACTGCTGAACCGATTAAGAAAACATTTGATAAAGATGCTAGGAAAGAACATAGCATACTTTTTTGGGTTCCGTAGCCGAATGGAAAAAGGGGAACCCTTATATTTTCCAAGTCAGTCTGTCTATCCGCATGTGACACTTTATTCTCAAACTATTAGCATCACACAGCTGAAACATGGTAGGCAGGTGTATCCCGTTAACTGCTATACGATTCTTAAACAAAAAATAAAAATACCTAATGACTTTTTCCCACACTTTACTAATAATTACTAACTAATTTTTTTTCTCAAAAACATGCGTGTTGAGGATAGGTCTCTTAAAATTATATTTAGATTCCCAAAACCATTTTTTTTTTAAGTTTTAACTTTAGTCAAGTTCCGCAGTGGTAAAAACACAATAAAACCACATACAAATATAACTTAAATCAATAGTACTAACAGATACATAATTTCAGGTACCAAATAAGCGAAGACGGCATGTACCGCCTCACCACGACCAGGTACGAGGTTCTAGAAGTTTCCAAGAAGATAGTCGACGGGTACAGCGGGCCGAAGGAGTCTTTGAAGACGTCTTTCGAGTTTAATATAAAGCAGGTGGCCGAAGCCACCGAAACCGCGCCTAGAAGGTTCGAGATCACTTTGAAAGGTGAGTTACGGTCGAGGCCTTTGCCGCCTTACCACTTTCTAGTGAGAATCGCTTGGACATACTCGAAAGGTTTTTTTTCTCTTGCTGCTCTTGCTGGTCCCAAGCCCAGATGAGAGAAGAGGAGGGTTGGCTGACGGACAACGCTATCGGTGTGCACTCCCACCCGCACACCGACCGGCCGTAAAAAGTTCTGGGAGAGCCTGGGGTGGTTAGAATGAAAAAACTAACTAGACCGATTTGGCGCAGTGGTTAAGAAATTGACTACTGCGCCAGAGGTCGCGGGTTCGATCCCCGCACATTACAAACATTTGTGTGCATGAACATGTCTGTTTGTAGTGTTCTGGGTGTATTCTATGTATAATATGTATGTATTTACAAAAAAAAGTATTTAAGTATGTTTATATCCGTTGTCTGGTTACCATAGTACAAGCTTTGCTTAGTTTGGGACCAGATGGCGCTGTGTGAAATGTCCAAGTATATTTATTTATTTATTTATAACTAAGGTTTTTATTCCGACTGCACCGTGCCATACCATGTCCGTGCTAGAAACGTGACACGAAAAGAAACACGATACGCTCTACCTTGCCCACTGAACGGATTGACAGCGTTCTGTCTCGCCGTTATTGACAGTTGACAGCGTTCTCGCTCGCTCTCGCTCTTGCTCTATGCAAGAGCGAGAGCGAGCGAGAACGTATTTCGCCGGTGCTGAACTCGCCCTGTCCACGCGACGGTGTTGGTCGGTGACGGAACGGTGTCATAGTTTTCAATACAAAGAACATTTTTTTGCCTCGCACGTTCTTAGCGGACCATACGTCGTCAATACTTACCAAACTCTATCGAATTCCAGGCGAAAGCGACGAAGAGCCGCTCCCGATGAAGACGGAGAAAATTGAACCTTCGGACGGTGCAGTAGAGATCACAATGTGTGACGTCGACGAGCACGGGAACATCATCAGCTCGGAGGTCATCAACTCTGACGTGGTCTACACGTGACGTTCAGGTGGCCAGTAACATATATTTTTTAAATAAGAACTTTTTCTAACGGCCTGTTTTATAACGTCTGAATAAGTTTTCACTAGCGCTATTTGTCTATACGAAATGACGTTCCATATTTAAATTATTCATTGGTACCTTATTTGTCGATAGTGAAACGGGCCTTTAGTCTTTTATTTATGCGACTATCAATCTTCGACGACATACCCACTATTGGGAAACCGCTTCATTTCTGACTACGCTTGCGGAGCGGCGGGGTGCGGGGGGAGGGCCGCTCACTAACCGCGCTCTCGTCTCCCCCCGCACTCCTTTGTACCGCAGGCGAGGTCGACGACGGGTTTTCTTCGCCCCTCTCCTGGGCGGCTCGGGTTCGAGCTCCAGCTCCTTCCCCGGGCTTCTTCTCGTGGGTCTACTGGCCCACGGTGTTAGGTGCCGCGTAGGCGGCCGTCTTGAGACGACAGGTCTGCCAAGTCTTCTTCTTCTGCCAGAGCCGGCTGCACAGTCGCTGCGGGCTGCCCATCAGGTGAGACCCCGTTCGGGGAGGCCCGATGAGCAGGGCAAGCTGGCTGCGGCTGACTCTGGCTTAGGAGGGGACTATAGCTGGGGGGCGGGGGGGGTTGTGATTGGGGAGTGGGTGGGTGGGAGGGCGGATCGAGGGAGCAGACCTGTCGTGGGGTAGGCCTCTTGCTCACCTTTGGTACCGTGGGCATGGGGGCTATACCACGTAGCCCGGGGTGCGGCCCGGCAGGCGAGGTCTCAATGAGGTGGTCTACCCATAGCTAGACATAATGATTCATTTATTCTATTTGCAACGCTCCTGATTGATCATTTGCTATAGCAATCGTTCTGATGGTTCACGGAAGTGGTCGAAATTGAACGCGGTGGCGAGTTTTCTCTTTTATAAGTCAAATATGTTGGTAGACAACGCTCACCTGTTATTAGGAGTCCTGTCAAATCCACTCTGTGACATTTCTATCTCGCTTGCACCTTCCTATAAAGCATTGTGATGTATGTTCCTATCTCTATTGACATTAGTTCCTCAAATCTTAGTTGTTAATCACTATAGTGGGTATGTGGTCAATGCTTTCAAGTGGTAGTAGAATTAGTATCTAGCTAGGGGAAATGCAATGAAATGGGACTCCATTTCATTACAGCCAGCTCTCAAAGACAATCAAGTGGCCAGTCGGTTAACCCGATTACCGCCACGGTCATATTAATCTCCCTTAAAACTTCAAAATGGTCTTACAAGTAAAATGGCCGCACTCAGTTGCTTGCTAAGTGACAGTTGACAGTTATTACCTGTCATGTCAAGTGGACAATCACATTATGATAATAGTAAGACAATGAATAATCCGTACCACACTAATTGATATGAACAGAATGAAAGAGATGTGGCGATAATGACGTATTTAAAAATTTGTAATGATCTCGAGTTGTTCTCATTTTAAATAAGTTTTTCTTTTTTTAAACGTTTTACATTGAAGTTGCATACCATGAATACATACCACCCACCCGTCTTCTTTTTGAAGCAATGATTCTGTTGTTGTCATTGTTTAATTTGTTTCCTCATAATATCATTTCAGATTTTAAACTTGTTTTTGTTAAAATTAGTATCCAGGTGCCAACTTAAAAAAACAATCAAGTCTTATACATTTTACCTTTTTGATGTACTTCCTTTTTAATGAACGTGTAGCAGTGATAAAAATACCATGTAATGGCCAGTCTTAATGCAGCCATTTCTAAATATTTTAAGATTATTCAAGTAATACAAACGAGTGTAATATCTTATTATTTTTACGTTGTATTTTGTTTATTATTATTTAGGCATACTAGTGTCTTGCTTTTTAAGATTTTTCGTGTACTGTATAAACATACTTCAACAATATTTTTAATAATATTCTAAATCAATTTTCAAGGAATAAAATTTTTATTTATTAACTCTTGTTTTGAATATCTCAAATACGACCTTGGAAATATGAATAAAAGGTATAGAATGTATGCGGTTAAATATTTTTATTGCACATAATATTCAAAATGATACATTGTTATTAAAAAAAATATAAAATTATTTCATATAAGTTCGCATCTTTGCTTGTCAAAATCGTAATCGAACGTGCCATTCCTTTTTAACGAAATTATCCATCTTAAAATTAGATTAACATAAACTTACAAACTATAAAAGTAATAAATCGTTATACTCGGGAAATCGTTTTAAATCAATAAGTTATTGTTATTTTTCACTGATATTATTTTAATAGTTATACATAAAAAGATTTTTACAGTAATCGACAAGCAGAGAAACGTCACACATTATCACATTGTCATCTTAACAAAAGTTAATATTAATTATGTATAATTAATTAATTATTATGGTAAAATCCATCTCAATTGTAGACATACAAATATTATTTATAAAAGTACTCCAAAAATCTAAAAGCGATTAAAATATGCATTCGTTATATTATAGGTGAACCGCTTCATTGGGACTTCGTCTCCCCCCGCACCCCGCCGCCCCGCAGGCGAGGTCTCAATGAAGCGGTCTACCTATAATAATAATAATGTCTATATGATTGATAAGCACCAGTGGCATTAAACTTTCAAAGTTTTTCTTTCTAGCCTCAAAATTTTATCGTGACGTAACGCTACGTTACGGCAAAATTCAAGTCAAGCGAGCGCTTATTTATTCAAGACTAAACGGTTAAAAAAATATATATTATGCTTTATATTTGCGCTAAGCGACGCCGGCGCAAGCACACAACCACACGAACACGAACGCGTTTTGTTCCGATAAATGCAGGATGCATAAAATACCTCGATCTGTTTCACATCACAAGTAAACTAAGATCTATATATCGGCTATAGATCGGCCACTCAAAGAATGCTATGGACGCTTTCAATTTTAGACAAAATGTTTTGCCCTTTTTTATCTACACGCCCATCTATAGCCTTGGCTCTAGTGGGTATATGTGGTCAATGGTCTAAAATTGTGTAGATAGTGCCATCCACGAAGGCGCGCACCACAATTTTTTATTGATTAAGGCGCGGGGTGTGGGAGGTGACTCGCGCGTCAGTTGCGGCCGTCATTCAAAAATTCAGACTCGTCACGAAAGTGGCTCTACTTAAATTATTTTTCAAATGTCGAGGAAAATGCAGTGTGTGTACAGTAGATTTACTGTCATTAAATTTACTTTTCACGCGTCCAAGTCCCGGTGGACCGATAGTTCTCTTTTATAGATGTTTTTTTAATGATAGAAAACGTTCTTACGTATTTCGTTTACGTCAAAAATGTTACTGTTGAAATTAATATACATATTCATTTATTCACTTCATAATATAACAGCAGACAATACATTTAGGCAAAAAGGTGATTAATAAGTTACATTATGACCTCAACGAGGTATTCGTGAATTTTAAAGTTAATTACAATTTAATTTATTTTTTATTAATAGTACATGTCAATCGAATAACTATTTTGTCAAATTAAAAGTCATTAATTCGATCATGCTAAATAATAATAATGTGGTTATGTCAAAATGGATAATTGTCAAACTAGGTATAAACAAATTACAATCATATCAACAATAATTCATACTCAATAAAATAATACAATGTCAAGTCCAAATATGTTAAAATTTGTCATTAAAATATTCAGTCATACTATAATATGCCTTATTAACTAACAATTTCTTCAATTCCTTATCAAATTTAATACCTTGGAGGGCTTTAATAGGGTTAGGCAAATGGTTTGTACCTTTATAGCCATGTAGTATGGACCGACCTTGAATAATGCCAATCTAGCCGCAGGCAGAATGAAATCATTTGCACGGCGCGAAGCATAACGACTCGACGTGTTATTGAATTGTTGAAAATAGTTACTGTGTTTTCTTATAAATCGGCATAATTCGAAGATATAAACGCAAGTCACCGTGAGTATTTGATATTTGACAAATAATGTTCTGCATGTTTGCCTTGGCGCTGTAAACGTAATGATTCTAAGACATCTCTTTTGTAAAACAGATACCGCGTGCACATTGGTTGAGTTGCCCCAAAACATAATCCCATAACGTATCCAGGCAGCAGCATGGCTATGATACGCAGTAAGCGCACACTCCTCATTTGTGTTTTTCCGGAGTTCACACAGCGCGTACGAGAAACTACTGAGCCTACTAACCACAACTTCTACATGTGGCTTCCATGAAAGGGTTGAGTCTACCGTGATTCCTAGTAGTGAGAACGTATTAACTTTCTCAATCAACTCTCCCTCATGTGATATGGACAACGCTTGTTCTGCTCTCTGATACGGCCTAAAATGCATAATTTTAGTTTTCCCATAATTTATTATAAGACCTATTTCTTTTAATTCAGTTACTATTTTGTTTAGACATTTACTAATAATACTCTGTATACTGTCTATATTATTTTGATCACAAGAAATCAAAAGCGTAGCATCATCCGCAAACAGAATCATTTTATGTGAAACTACTGAAGGTAATTCATTTATATATGCCAAAAATAACAAACATCCCAAGACACTGCCCTGAGGTATTGAGTCATTTATATTTTGAGTAGAGGACTTGACTTGCTTTAGCTCCTTAGTTTCCTTAACCAGATGCATTATTTGTACAAAAATTCAATTAAAATGTTGGAAAAAGCTTGCACACATGTACTATAAACGATTTGGACGAGTGGTGGGGCGCGCCGTCGTGGATGATGGCACTATCTATACAGGATGTGACCTGTAATAGGAGCAAGAAATTAAAATGTAGGCCCTTTAAGTGTCGAGTGATCCAAATTAAATGAATATCTAAATTTGCTATCAAAATAAATCTAACCAGCAATGTATTGCGAACATATGAGTCCACTCATGTAATTTACTACGAGTTAGCGATTTTGATGTACATTGACTAGAGATTATAACTTTGGATTACTATATCTTTTAGTTAAAGCATTTTGGAGCACTTTGACCAGGTCAAGGTAACTAAGAATACACTGTGGAATCATTGATTATTTTTTTTTCTCCTATTACAGGCCACACGCTGTATAAGCCCCTAATTCTTTGGCAATGTTGCTATAATTTTGTCAGCCACATCTATCCCCGTTTCAATGGCTCCGTGCACTGAGTTGTGGTGCTTTATAGAACAGGCCTCACCAGCAAAGTAGACTACAGACTTTCCATTGTTAGTAAGTGGAAACGCGAGGTCGGATGCCCCCGTACCAGCTTTCTCTGTTGAGACGCTGCGGTATGAATATGAACCGCGTACAAACTCGTTTGTAGCCCATTGCGACCTGGAATTCAATTAAAAAAGTTTTTAAGCACAGCGATGGCAAGTTTCAGAACTGGCAGGCAATATACATAAAAAAAAACAATAAATTAAATCAAATTAATAAAAAGGAATTTTATGTTTTTTGAGTAAAAGGCTGTCCCTGAACGGACAGGTACGATACTTGCGCTTGCCGCATGATAGCCACGAAACATTTTTTTAATTATAAAATGCAGTTTTTAATAGGATATGAAAAGAGTAGATTAGTCTTACAAAATCTAAATGTCAAATTATAGTCTAACATAGTTGTCCCCCACGAATTCGCCATTTTTGGCCGCCTTGACCCTCCCATAACTGAAGAGTTTGTGGATAAATCTACCCTATGACATTCCCTGAGTCTATTTGAATACCAAATCTCATCAAAACTAGCTAAAAGCCTTAAGGCCTGGTAATAAACGAATCGAATACTAATGCCTTCGCATTCTCTTAATGTTAGTAATAGATATCTATACTAAACTGATCAACTTACCTCTTAACAGATACAATCCTTGGCACCTTAAAGTTCAATTTGAATATTTTCTCCATTAATTTTGTCATGCCAGCTCTTATTTCGTCGTCGCTCTTTTTTTCCATTTCCTCAGCCCCTTTTCCGTATATCCAAGCTAAGAGGACATTAGGCTGGTTCTCCACCGTTCTAAGACCATAGATTTCGGTTATCCACTGATCTGTTGCAGAAAAATCTTGTTTCTCCTTCTCGTTCCAAATTATTTTGAAACTGGCCGGCGATTTCGACCACCATTTTGTTGCGAACTCTATGTAGATTTTGTCTAGCACGCAGAGTTGAAGGTTGTCTATGGCTTTCACTTTTTCAGTTGGTAGCGCTGGAGTAAAAAGCTGTGTGTGGCTGAAAAACATGTATAATTACATTATTTACATCGGATTTACTCTTTGGTAATCAATAGAAGAACGATACGATAAGACTGAAGGCGCGCGCGACTGAGCTATTACCAATATTTGTGATATTTATGCGCTAACCAATAAATTCACTTCCACCAACTACCTAACTTAACAAACCATCATCATCATCATTATCAAACAAAGGACGTCCACTGCTGAACATAGGTCTCCTCCACGGTTTTCCACAGAGACCGGTTGTGAGCGGTCTGCATCCAGTGCGATCCTGCAATCTTTACAAGGTCGTCTGTCCATCTTGTCGGTGGATGTCCTACGCTGTGCCTTTGGTCGAATGGTCTGCAATCTAGAACTTTTCTGCCCCAACGGCCATAAGTTATTCGCGCTATTTGCCCTGCTCGTTGCCACTTGAGCTTACTGATTCGAAGGGCTATCTCCGTTGCCTTAGTTCTTCTGTATATCTCCTCATTTCTGATTCGATCTCGTAGAGATACACCGAGCATAGTCCTCTCCATCGCTAGTTGTGTGATTTTGAGCTTCTTTATGAGGCCCATAGTTAGGGACCATGTTTCGGATCCTTATGTCATCACTGGTAACACACACTGGTTGAAGAATTTCGTCTTCAGACACTAACGCAACATACATACCATGAAGTACAAATTATTTTGGACTAACCTTTCCTTCAGCACCCCGATTGACACAGTGATCACAACGGCTTTAGCGTCATACTTAGAGCCATCAGCGCATACCACCTCCACATATGGCGTCTTTTCATCCTCGTCTTCCAGTTGCCAACGAAAGGACACCACTTGTGTATTTAGATTGATGTCTGGTGTTATCGGATTATCAGAGTATGGTGACTTATTCTAAAGAAACGCGACAAAATGTATTAATACTAGCGGTCCTATTCGGAGCCAAGAAAAATTCAACAAAGTAAAAATCATGAAAATCTGTCAACCCGTTATACTGTAATAATGTAACTAAACACGATTCTTTTATGTATAAAATATATAAAACCTCCTGTTTTAGGTCGATTAAAATAAGGTCTGTGTCAAGGGCGGTAGCATTGATCAATGGCATGTTTCAAAGTGCTAAGTGCTGGATTTCCCAGCTTTCTGACCTTTTAATTAAGCACTATATCTATGCATTATGGATAAAAATAAAGCAAGCAAAAGCACCACAGAGCGAGCTCATCTACTAGAAGCATGTACACAACGACTTTAAAACTATGAATTGCACTTGTAAACAGCAACTGTTGTGTCAGACAGGGAATCAAACCCTGTGTCTTACGCTATCCGGGCGCATGCCTTTACCGCTCGGCCACCGACACATTTGCAAGCCTGTTGAATTTTGCAAGTTAAAAACTGTTTGAGTTGTTATAATTGAATAATAATAATCTTACCAACAGAACGTCGAGTATAGTTTTATACCCCTGTCCTTTCCAATTGAGCCAGAACTCTCCAGGACAAGGCCTATGTTTCTGTAGGCCTTTTAAAGACTTTCCTTTGGTAGCATCGTCCTGCCCACCTAAGTTTTTCTCCCTTTCGAACCATTCAACAAATGGGTCTTTAATAGGTATTCGGCCTGGCTGTACTATACGATCCCGCTCGACACTGAAAGTGAGTAAATAATTTAACTGGTGGGCTCTATTGAAAATACTTTTAGCACAGTGTGATTATAATATGTGTAGCAATCAGCATAATAATTATGTCGCAGCCGTAGTTCATCCTCCTTCACCAGTGGACCATCGAGATTGGATTGGGATGTCATACTGACATTCTTCTAGAATTTTTCTCTTCTGACTTTTCTGTATTGTCTACGCAATAAATTAACTAAATAAAGTCTTCGAGTCTTCATTTACTACGCCGGAAAATGAAGGCGAACGCGATATGCAGCGTAAACAAATATTAAAAACTGTAAGGTCTTACTATAACTCAGAACTTAGTACGTCGATCGAGGTAACATGCTCCTAACTGTCTTTTGTTTGTTTTCTTTTATTTATTCGAAATGGGTTTGCTCTTGACTCTAGACTAGACCTGAGGCCTTACTCTGGACACAGAACCCGATCCAATGATTATAGCCATCCCTGTCGCTCATACCAGGCCGTGTATGCGTGTGATAGGAATGGCATATTCATTGGATCGGGTTTTGTGTCCAGAGTAAGGGGGCTGGTTGGGTTTAGTTTGACTGAGTCGACGATGGAGCGGCTCACCCAGATTAGAAGCCTGTTCACTCTTGACTTGTAATGTTTTCGGGTTATATGTTTAAAGTGACACCCGGTTTTGTGTAGTGTGTGCAAGCGATTTTCGACGAAAAGTGTTTCGGCGTAAGAGACCGTCAAGACCGGCGTAACGTAACATCAAGAACCCCGCCGGTCCAAATCAAAGTTTAGATCCAAAACATCTTGCATTTTGCGTCGTCGTTTACCATCTACATGAACAGTTTTATAAAATTCGTCTACATATATATACCTATACACTTACTTCTCGCGAATACACTCCGAAATAGACCTGGTACTGTTTTTATCAGCGCGTCTTAAGGTTCTTTCAAACCTGTCGATGATCGCGTGGGCGTTACCGGTCGGCATGAGGGGTCCGTCGGAGAAAATGAAACATTCGTCCTCATCACCCTCGGGCCTGCCAAGGAGGTCGTGAGGGGAGGCTAGTTCGTACACCTTGTTACCAGTCTCGCCGTGACACCTGTAATTTTAATTAGAATGTTTTTAACACTCACAGTGACATATTTGTATTCTTAAAAGATGAAATTGCCATATTACCTGTCTATTTATGAAACAACGGGCCAAGTACCCAACACAACAGACGGACGTAGATGGCGCTGACGTAGCCATAATAGAACTTTCTCCTAGATACATAGGTCTAATAAAGCAAAAAAAAAAATACTTCCCATACTTAATCGGTCACGTGACGCGTCCAAAGCTACGAAAAAAGAAATCCGTCAATACGATAATCGTTTTGCGGATCCGAAGCATTTCGTAGTAGGGATTCCATACTAAAAACTATTCGGATCCGAAAAACGATAATCGTATTGACGGATTTCGTTTTTTGTAGTAGACCTCTACGGAGTGTCGTTTATTTTTGCCATATTTCGATCTATTTTTCTAGAAGAAAGTTGTTTTGTTACTGATTCTGAGTAGCTCCCATCATTCCTTACGGGCTGTTTTAAAACACCTTGTATACTCTTTAGCATTCAAGGAAAATGTGGTTATTTTCCTTAACAGTGTCGGTCGGGATCACATTTTAGTATGATATTTGAAATTGGTAAGATATAATTGAAGTCACAATTACTCACCAAGCAGCCCCAAGGTCTACCTGGCCATCAGCGAACTCAACTGTGTGGATTCGACCCCCGATCCTGTCAGCGGCTTCCAAGCCCACCACATCTAAACCAGCCTGGTGCAACTTGCTGAGAGCAGCGATCCCGGACGCACCGCACCCTATGACAACTACGTCTTTCAGCTGTCGCCTAGAAAAACAAAAAAAAACAATTGTCAGTTGTTTTACCGCCCATGCTCGACAGACTGCATAGAAAGAGACCCTACTACACTCTGGCAGTCACTAGTGATGGAACCTCGTAGGTATAAGCCCCGCAAATTGGGTAACGGGGGGTTTCGCAACACGAGGTTTTCGGACCGCGAAGCGAATTGCCCAAGTGCTGTTTAAGAATGGGGTTATTCACATCGCTTTGGTCTATGAAATGGGACGATTCAAAATCTTGTCCATGTACCTAGGGCGATTTGCACCGCTTAACCACTTGCGGGGCGAATGACCCCATTCTGACAGAGCACCTGGATGACTCGCACCGCGACCTGGAGCCCTATTTTTGAATCACTCGCTTGGATATGGCGAGTGATTTTCGTTCGAAAACGATTTTTTTTCTATGACTTTTGACACTACGTCGAACGAAAATCACTCGCCATCTTGAAGCGAATGAATCAAAAATAGGGACCCTGGTCCGAAAATTTTGTGGTGCGAAACACCCAGTACCCCGCAAATTGCTAATGCGCCTGGCAGCCATTTTTGTTGACGTGTGCTCGTTGTTATTTCTTTTAACAAACAAGAATACGTCGATTCATTGGAAAAGTTTGGAAATTCGTCAAACACTCAAATAAGAAATGGAGTTGGAGGATTTTTTGTGACGAACACAAGAATATTGTTTCAAACAAGATTCAAATTAGGACTCGAGTCGAAACACTTTTTAAGAATACCAAAAACCAAAAATATTCAAATTTCAAGAAATAAGTAGCTAAGCTAACTCAGCACATCACTAGCTGGTACAAGTTTGTCGGCCCCGGTTACCCGCCGCTTTATGTCTACACACTTGAGGTCCAAAATCATATGCAAGTACCCAAATCAAACCTACACATAAACACGAAAACGATTAAAACTCACATAGTTAAAACTATTGTTTTGTTTATCAGGATGAAAGTAAACAATGAACCAAACGAGTGTACTCGGCAATGACTGGATTGACAATGATTTATCACAACTTTTGTCAGGTCAAAGATTATCTGATTTGCGTAACTATTATGTTCAGAGCTCTTTGTTATCAGTAAAGATAAAAATAAACTACACTCAGACAAGGTAGGTAGGAGCTTATGTGAGCGAGACGCAAAAAATCGTTGCTTTACAAATACAACACAACCGGCTGAATAGAAATGTCCTCAGACACATGCTACCGCATCATGCTAATAAATTCAAAAGCTGGAAATTGAAATTCTTCCGTTCGGAAAGTTATAACTCATGTCAATCTCCCCGTTAATACAGGTGTCTGGCTGAATGATTTACAGACGTGTCCAGCCAAATATTTTCTCGTCCGAGCTATCCGTCTTTTCCCTGGTTGCCGCGCGAGGTCAAGCGGCGGTGAGGCCATTAGAATCTTTTAAACTTTAGTATTTTAGAATCTTTTAAACTAGTATTTTAGATTGGAGACCCTTCAACCGAACGACGTCCACCGACAATATAGACAGACGAACTTGTTAAGATTGCAGGAATGCAGACCACACAATGGATGCAAACCGCTCACGAACGACCGGTCGCTGTGGAAATCCGTGTGGGAGGCCATTGCAGTGGACGTCCTTTGGCTGATGATGATTTAAGAACTTGGTAAAACCCTCAATTTTAAAGATAGGTACTTACAATCCAGACTTCATTTTCAAAATTCTTCTCAGCACCTTTTCTGAAAAAAAGGCACTAGTTAGTAGACATGCTACCTAATAAGGGTGCATATTCGTAGGCAGTTATGGATAATGATTATGCGTAATTTTGAGGTCTCTAAAAGTTTCGAAGATATCTTTTATCTTCTTGACAGAAACTTCAATATCTAAGTTATGAAAGTTGGTTAGAAGTATTGGTTAATTAACTAAATTTGATCGAATTGAATTCAAGAGTGGGGAGAGACAGACAGAGCGTGGACATGTAATGACGTCATAATCATATTAGCAAGCGCGAATCGATATGATGACATGTCATATCGTTATCATAATTATCCACTCTAGAGTCTCGTCGAATCTTCCCTATCCTACCTATCTTAAAACTTTAGACAAACTGTTATCCTAGGCCTAGTCAAAATATCTACAATTAACTCGTCAAGTATGTGTAAACGAGACACAATAAACATTCCATTGTTATGCGACTCTCGGCATTCCTTTGATACCTGACTGATTAAAACTTACATCAATCACTCAAATACTTTTAATTCACTGTTGTCTATTATTGTATCACTTCGTTAGTGTTAGTAACCCTTATCACAGAAAATATAATACTAAGTATCTAATACCTCTTATCAACAACTGTACTGTACTTGTTTGTAGTTCTTTATCTAAATTGTAAGTAGATGGCAGCACGGAACACGTTATGAATTTGCATAAAATTGCGAATCCATCGAAATTGACAGAAGATTGATATGATAGTACCGATTATTTATTATTAACTTATAGTGGCGCTGCTATCACCACCATAAAACAAAATATGTTCCGGTGTTTTAGTTCTTGATTTTGCCGGGTATCATTTTTTTTTGCTTTACGTTATTTTTATCTGAAACGTCTATGTAGTTATTATACCCAGACACCTACTAAATTTCGTATTTATTACAAATTATAAGTATATAAGTAGAGTCATAGCTGTTGATTTCCTACGCTGTGTTGAAGTGGTGTTGCTTTGATAAGCTAGTAAGTATATAGGCCTTATCTCACAATCTGCGGTGTTAAATAAATTTAAATATTTAACTACTTACTACTTGTCCCCCTAGCCGATTTCGACTACGGTGGCCAGTCACAACGACTAACCGACTGCGCGGGACATATTATAGTACACAAGTGTGTGCGCAAGCACAGGTGCATATATTTAACTACTTAAAACGTAAACGTATATTTCCTACTATAGAAAGTGTAGTCAGTTAATTATATGCGCAACTAATCAGACTATGCATAACATACCTAAATTAATATTTTAATGAAAATAAATAGTCACGATAATAGCATCAAAAATGTAAACAAAAGCAATTTGTTTATATGTGACAATAGGTTGTTATAGATAGTGCCATCCACGAAGGCGCGCGCCTTTTATTTTTGATTGAGGAAAGCACGGGGTGCGAGGTGTGAGGCAAATATTAAAATATCAAATAATATACATTTAATAATTGTATTCATTATAATATCATTAAATATTGGCAAAAACTTGCACACCTGTACAATAAACGATAAGGATGAGAGATGGCGCGCGCCTTCGTGGATGGCACTATCTATAGATGATTGTACAGCGCCCACATCAGGTTACCGACTTTTGTTGAAAACTAACCCTAATTACAACTGCGATACCGCAGTGTTTACCTTGACGTGCTGTCGTCCGTACATATAACCGCGCTGATAGCTGAACAACTAAATATTGTACTATTGTGAATATTGTATTGTATTACTAAAACTAAACTGTATTACTATATTATTTTATCAGAAAATGGCTTTTAGCGTCGGATCTACTGTCCACTATTTATGACCAAAAACGTAGGTAGAGTCTTAGGGTATTCCCCTTAACCTGTTTAATTTCATTGTTTTGAGACAAAACCTGAGTTTTTAGTACAGTAATTTACGTGAGACAATAATATTAAACTTTCATGACAAACAACAGTTGGTAAGTCTTACCTTTATAATAAGTTTTGCAAATAAATGAGCAATGAGGTGTGGTTCTGCACTCGGACGCAATTTGAATACATTATAATTCAGTGTTGTCGTGTTATGAAAACGAATAAAGTACTATTTCTTTGTTACAAGTACATTTTAATGCCTAGTACTTTTACAAGGAAAAACGCGCTGTAATTAAGTAATATAATTAATATTTGATTGATAATTTTCCTTCTTCTTCTTAGCGTGTCGATGGAAACCCATATGGAGGAATTTTATAATGGAGAAATTACAACGTAGCAGCCCAGAATTCAGCCCATTTTCTTTAGATGCTAATTAAATAAATACATAATACGTTTTTACCTCTTGTAGCGTAGCGTAGTGTAGGTGTAGTAACAATTTTATTATCAGTTTATAGTGATTGTCAATTTTAACAAAATGCCAAAACTGCAAGGTTTTTGCCCGTACATCGTAGCACCGAGCTAAGAACATGTCTGGCAAAAAAATATTATTTGTAGTTTATTTTTGTTTTCACTTGTAAAAAGACAACTGTGAACCTATGACAGGCGAGCATACGCCCGGATAGCGTAAGACACGGGGTTCAGTTCCTCGTCTGTCACAGGTTCACAGTTGTCTTTTTACAAGTGCAATTTATAATATTATTTGTATTGAAAACTATAACACCTTGCCCACTAGACCGTTCCGTCACCGGCTCACCGACAAACACAGCCGCGTGCCAAGCACATAGCGTGTCAGTATTGGAAAAATACATTCTCGCCCGTTCTCGCTCACTCTTGTTCTTGGTCCATATAACGGTGAGATAGAACGCTGTCAATCCGGTTTGTGGGCAAGGTAGACGTCTCGTGCCTTACACGTTCTTAGCAGGGTCATGATATGGTAATGTGCAGTGGGAAAAAACCTTAGTCATAGGATAAAATTGTGCTAAAAATAGCTGGCTGTTGAATTTTATTTTAGAGCCGGGCTCACCTGATTTTTCCGGCATTAAACATTATTTTAAAATGTCGACTTGACTGAAACCTTCAAAAAGCAGTAGACCGTTATAACATAATTTTTCCATAAAATTCTACGGTGAAAAAAAACTAACAGCATGACAAATGGAAAAAATATACTTCGCTGTACTATTTACATACTGGCAACACCGAAGTGCTACAAGGTCGCTCTAGCTGCAAAGAGCGGGAGCTAATATTTTATCAGTGAAGTGTACCGATATACAGACCCTGAATAATAATATAAATAAAAATGAAATGATTTTTTTTTTGCCTTTACAATAATAGATACATATACATACTTACTTAATCATAGCAAGTAAAAGGCAAATGGAAGATAAACACAGCGCTTACATGTTTCACGTTGTATCAATCAGTGAGAGAAGTGGACTTATATAGCATAATTTAAAAATACAAAAATACGAATGTTTAATTCTAACATCTGATTATATTTGAAGATTTCCTCTACCCTTGCTGAAAGAGATCGCTCTTAGCAATGAGACCGAATTTGAAATCGTTTTCTTTGTGTCTGTCAGTTGATATGAAAGCGTCACTCGCGTCGATATTACGAGAGATGTTCGAAAATCAAAAAAGACAACGAAAATCACGCAAAATGAACACAAGTATTTACATAATTGAGTTGGCTTTTTTAAATCACTGCTGCGTGGATTTCAACTAATTTCCATTCGAAAATTAACTAGAAGACAAATAAATTGAATTCCCATCCGGATTTGTCTGTCAGCAGCCACACCTGAAGCACAAGAAATGAAAAATTTTCGACATTTTCGCATAGCTATAACTTCAATTTTCTGACTATCAGCTGAATCAAAATATATCTTTTTAACTTATGTAGTGTAGGTATATCTTTTATAAATCGTAAAATATATTTGTATTTTTTAAGCTAAATAATTCTATTTTTATATTGTACCTATTCATTTTGTAATTGTATCGAGACTATTACACCGTTTTAACCGATTTGAAAACGTTTTAAGACGAGCGACTGCATTATCTATCCCCACTTCTTTTACTTTAAAATACTTATATTTATTTACATATTTAAAAAAAATTAAAAAATATTTCTTTATGAACAGACATTATTTCTTTATGAGCATTCGTTCATTGTTCTATCTATCTAATCGAGCTTCCGTCTACAATAAAAGATCAAGAAAGAATGTTCTTACTCTAGCTCTAGCCATATATTCTGTGCTCTAGCTCTGTGTTAGTTTTGGTCTAAACCCACCTTTACTATGTAGTACTAAGTATTATGTAAGGTCAAATCATTTTAAGTGATAATATTTTAACAGTGTCTTTGTAAACATCATAGGAACAAAACACTATCATATTTTTGTGGAAAATTGAGATTTCATTTTTATAATTTTCTTTAACAAAGACAATATAATTTTTTCAAAACAGCACCCTGACAATTTAAAAAGTTATCTACTTGATCGGCTTCGCCTCTCTCAATTCAATAAGCCCTAATTAATAAAAATATAAAATCTGAAAAAAAATATTACCTTAGTCTCCAATTTTCTCAAAAACTAGCGGATAAAACCCCAAAGTGTTTTCTACAACAATGATTATTTTATTGTGCTGAATCAGCCCTTTAAATATTATCACTTAAAATGAGGTGACCTTATATATTCTGTGACGTTACACACGCGGTGCTCGTTTGAAACATTATCGGCTGCTAATGTACAAGTTCTTTTACTAAGTTCAAAACTCGACATTCAGCCTACCATAAATTGGTGGTAGATAAACGATCTGCAGCTAATTGAATATTCCTTTACGTAATATCCTCAAACTTTGTTTTGCTCGTTGTCGCGAGTACAGTTTCCAATTTGATCCAGTGATTGTTGCAGGCAAAAAGCCGAGGGAAGACATTTTGTCCTGGCCGTAATGAGCTGACCGGGACTAGACTTACTACATTCTTAGAACCTGGCCAACACGTAGCTGAGTAGGGTGTCCAAAGTAAACAGTCACTGAGAACATGCTTTGGGACCCAGCATAAATTACAACCTGTATGAATGTAAAAGGAGTTAAACTCAAACGTTCATTTGGAATTTTTTTAGTACATTAACGATCTTGTGGTTCAGATAATAGGTAAAAACACGCTAAAATTTGCTTACAGTAGCGTAAAAATATTTATAAATTGAAAGAATTAAAATTATTATTGAAAGAATTAGAATACCAATAAAATTATATTCATAAAAAGTTACAGAGTTCAACCGGATTCTCTTAAGTTTTTCATGCTTTTGAGTAACCTACATTACAATTGAAGGGCCCAGTTGCAGAAGTCCCTAAGTCCAAAAATTGAGGTTTACAGGAATCAAGAATGAAAACTAAAATCGGGACTGGAAATATATTTTTAAGGAATATCCATGAAATGAAACTACAGTTAGTTTACTTAATAATCAACCTATATTTTGAGATCAAAAACACCTATTAATAATTAAATATTCTTTGCAAATCAAGTTTTTTAGAATGGACTAAGGGCCGTAATCAGTGGACTTAGCCCCTTTTTACCAGTATGGTAAGGATTTTAGTTAGAAATCTTACTTAAATCAGGTAGAAAACACGACAAAGTATATTCATACTCACAAAAAACTTTGAAATATCGTTACGAAGTTTCGAAAAACTTTGTAGGTTATGTTTAGTTTTTAAAATGTTGCCCGTCTTAAAGCATTTTTGTTACCAATCCCTTGTACTTAAGGACTTTTTATATAAAAAATGGTTACACTTAAGGACTTCTTGCATAAAATTGGCTGGAAATAGGGACTTTTATGTATCTAAGGGACTTTTTGATCCAAATTAAGTTTTAAAAAAAAAAGTGTTTGGGTTTATAACGACGTAGGTACTTGTTACAAAAGAAAAAAAAATGGGTATAACGTAATTTGACATGCTCTATTCATTAAAGACATAGGAACAAAAAGTCCCTAAGTGGACTTAGGGACTTCTGCAACTGGCCCCTTCAATTAGCTAGTTGTAGTATTTTATTTAATTAAAAAGTAATAATTTTTCGAGGTAGATATTCACTGTAAAATACTATTTTACCTACTTAGGTACTAGCTAGGTTTTATGTGAGGCGTGAGCATCCGGCCACGCATATTGAAGCTGTGAGTACGAAAATAAGTATTAGTACTTAGTCCTTAACTTATTCCCGAGGTTATATATTTTTTTCAGACGAAATCCATAGCAACTTAATATTATTGTTAAATGATAATCCTGACCTTATAATATGGCACACAAAATATGTAAAACTTAAAAAAAAACACTTAATTCTAGAGTCGCTAATTATCACTGTATTTTCTGTGATCAGACCTATGATGAATGGGCATAAATGCGCCATTATGTTCAATATTTTTTTGTAAATCAAGTGTTAAATAGGTAAATAAATCACTTCAAAGACGAAAATAAACTATCAGACGCGTCATCAAAAGTCCGCATTGTGTCCATTTTTATTATTGAAGTGGTCACCGTAGTAGCAGATGCAACTTTTTGCTATTCCTCGTACAACGTCTCTCCTCTCCTACCGTCCAGCGTTTACTTATGTAACAGATTACTATTTCACAGATACTATTTCGATCTAGAACAAGTGCTTACTTTACTAACGCATCCTGTAAGAAAATTCGCTAATTACATTATATTAACCTACCTGCCTGCCTAGCCACGTATTACATTACAATGGGCGGCTGATAAGTTCGCGGCCTAAGATACCTAATGAAATATATATACGGTTTTTATTTTTTTATATTGAAAATTAGAGGTGCTCGTAGCGCAGTGGTGGCAGCGCTTTGGTAGTAATACCGAAGTTAAGCAACTTACGGCGCGGTCGGTGTTTGGATGGGTGACCATTCCGACCATATAAGTGGCGTATATCACGAGCATCTCCGTACTTCGGAAGGCACGTTAAGCCGTTGGTCCCGGCTAATATCGATTGGTATTAGTCGTTAAGCCTAGTCAGAGGCCCTATGGGCGGCTTGATAAAATCTGACAGCAAGGTTGGTCGCTTGCCTTGCAAACACCCCTCTGCCAATCCGCACTGAGCCCGCGTGGTGGAGTATGGCTCATACTACCTCACATTTGAGGTAAGGCCTTTGCCCAGCAGTGGGATGCTTACTGGCTAACTTTACTTTTTTATTGAAAATTAATACTTTTTAAATGACAAACATTTTTCACCATGTGAATATACTGCTTTTGCACCAACATTTTTTTTAATTAGTCTTGGACATGGATGTTTACGGCCGTAATCACCTTATTGTTTTCTGCGCTTAATAATCTAACGCTAATGCCAAAAGACTCGTCTATGCCGCCCCTAACATAAATAATTAAATTAAAATAGCCTTTATTTCTGTTATCTATCTTACAAACGCTAATTGGTTAGATGTACGTTGTCTATCTACACTAATCTACACTAATATTATAAAGAGGAAAACTTTGTTTGTTTGTTTGTTTGTTTGTTTGTTTGATTGTAATGAATAGGCTCATAAACTACTGGACCGATTTTGAAAATTCTTTCACCATTCGAAAGCTTCATTATCCACGAGTAATATAGGATATATTTAATTTTGAACAAAAATAGGGTTCCGTAAGATATTAGGGTTTTTCGGACACAAGGTGTAAAAAATCAACCAAAACAGTTACTTATTTTGCGTACCCTGCCTAAACTATTAAAGATAGAACCATAAAATGTTCTAAGTAATTGTAGATCTTATAAATATCTACAAAAAAGTCCCAGACACACTATACCTATCTATGTCGGGTGAGGCACAATAACCATTTTTTTTATTGAAAAATCTTGATTATATACACTATCTACATCTACACTAATATTATAAAGAGGAAAACTTTGTTTGTTTGTTTGTTTGTTTGATTGTAATGAATAGGCTCATAAACTACTAGACCGATTTTGAAAATTCTTTCACCATTCGAAAGCTACATTATCCACGAGTAATATGGGATATATTTAATTTTGAACAAAAATAGGATTCCGTAAGATATTAGGGTTTTTCGGACACAAGGTGTAAAAAATCAACCAAAACAGTTACTTATTTTGCGTACCCTGCCTAAACTATTAAAGATAGAACCATAAAATGTTCTAAGTAATTGTAGATCTTATAAATATCTACAAAAAAGTCCGGGACATACTATACCTATCTATGTCGGGTGAGGCACAAGAACCATTTTTTAGGGTTCCGTAGTCGAATGGCAAAAAACGGAACCCTTATAATTTCGTCAAGTCTGTCTGTCTGTCTGTCTGTCCGTCCGTATGTCACAGCCACTTTATTCTGAAACCATAAGCATCACATAGCTGAAACTTGGTAGGTAGGTGTATTTTATTCACCGCTTTCCGATTCAGATACAAAAAGTAAGAAAAAATAATATTTAAGGGGGGCTCCCATACATGAAACTAAAACCTAAAATATTTTTTTTACTCAAACCTATGCGTGTGGGGTGTCTATAGATAGGTCTTTTAAAATGATGTTGAGGTTTCTAAAACCATTTTTTCTAAAAGTGTAAGGTTTGAGATATAGACGCTTCCAAAGTGGTAAAATGGGCGTCCCCCCCATCTAACTTTTGAACTAAGAAAGTGAAAATTTTGAAAAAAAATGTATGATGTAGATCTCAACAAAAACTTGCAACGAAAATTGGTTTGAAGGAGATCGAACCAGTAGTTTTTGAGATATTGCACATTTTTATCAACCGCAAGTATAACTTTGTCTTTCATACAAACACTATGAAAAACAAAGTTATTTTTGCCGTCGCAATATATTGTGATGTTTTCGTTAAGTGAAAGTAAGTGGACCCTGAATTCAGTTAAGGGTGGCACGGAACCCTCAGTGCGCGGGTCCGACACGCACTTAACCGGTTTTTTTATTGAAAAATCTTGATTATCTACACTATCTACATCTACACTAATATTATAAAGAGGAAAACTTTGTTTGTTTGTTTGTTTGATTATAATGAATAGGCTCATAAACTACTAAACCGATTTTGAAAATTCTTTCACCATTCGAAAGCTACATTATCCACGAGTAATATAGGATATATTTAATTTTGAACAAAAATAGGGTTCCGTAAGATATAAGGGTTTTTCGGACACAAGGTGTAAAAAATCAACCAAAACAGTTACTTATTTTGCGTACCCTGCCTAAACTATTAAAGATAGAACCATAAAATGTTCTAAGTAATTGTAGATCTTATAAATATCTACAAAAAAGTCCGGGACATACTATACCTATCTATGTCGGGTGAGGCACAAGAACCATTTTTTGTATTGAAAAATCTTGATTATTTTTTGGACTACATTTAAACGCGTTTATTTTACTCATGCTATTAATCCTTATCAAAATTAATTATCTCATCACTAAGTACAGTTTATGTAAATAATATTTGGTCTTTAAATGATTAAAATTGGACGTTTGGTTCTGAAGTTATAGCGATATTAAATTGGACGTTTGGTTCTGAAGTTATAGCGAAATTAAAATACATATTACGATTTCTGCTGCACGGCCGGCCCGTTGCGAAGTAGGCTTTACCAAGGCCCGGTGAGCGTGTGGGAGGGGAGTTTAGATCTATGAGTAAGGTACCCGCGCGGCGCGATTTTCAGTAAAAATTTCTTTCGCACTCACGATAAACAAATCCCTGGGCCAAACATTCAAATTAGTAGGAATTTATTTACGAAAATAATGTTTTACGCATGGGGTCGGGGCTCCCGAGCATCAGTATATTTTGTTACCAGAAAATAATGTAACGTCAAATGTTGTGTATAGAGAAGCTCTACAATAATAGCTTAAGTTTTCTATCCTAAAACAACGGGTTGCACTCCGGGACTTAACAACTAACACCCACAGAAAGAAAATCTGTTCAGCCTGCGGATAGTGACTGCTTCGTCGAAGTTAGTGTCGGTGTCTGTGAATTGACATGGGAATCATTTGTTTGCTGACCGTGTCTTTCCTGGGTAGGCTTTTTGCAGCGGTAACCGACATCCACGCGGGCGGAGCCGCGGGCGACCGCTAGTGAAAGAATAATAGTATTTATAAGATACGAGTAATGTTCACGGATCCCTTAAATTCTACACAGGGGGTAAAAAAGTATAAGCCATATTCAAGAGGGTGGTTAAGAGTCGCGTCTCTAGCCGTTTTTACCCTTTGGGTACGGAATCCTAAAAATCAACATAATAATGATATTAATGATTAAATCTAGAGCACAGATGATATAATAGGTATAGAGTTTGATACCCTGGGTGTGTGCCAGTGGCCCTAAGGTAGTCTACAATTAGGTATAACCGTATCGATTCCTGTTACCGTTAACTTATAGAAAGTAGGTTGTATAATGTGTGGTTCTAACGGATGTCCTGAGGATAAACAATACGGTATCGTATTACTTCATCCGTTACCTCCTTCCTTTCCTTAAGTGGTTGAATTTACGCGGTCAAAGAGCGACGTGAGAAAACTTACAAAATACCTGAGTTTGAGTTTTTCCACTAACGTTTGATTGCAAAGCGCGTTGAAATTTTGGATGGAAAAGTTACAGCGCCATCTACCTCAACTTTATCGATCCCATATACAGCGTGTAATAATATGGGGCCTGTAATAGAAGCAAACATTTTAATCAATGATTCTATAGAGTATGCGTAGTTACCTTGACCTGGTCACACTGCTCCAAATGCTTCAACTCTAGGTTTTAGTAATACAAAGTTATAATCCCGAAGGATAAAGCTCCGTCGCCTGATCAAAGTCCAAAGTAAGCATCGACTGGTCTACGCGGTTTTTTACAGTGAACACGATACATTGACACCTGCCTACCAGGTGGGAGAGCCACGCGTCTTGGACAAAAAACATCCCATAAAATATGCTCAGGCGCCGGTTTGATGCATGTGTCGTTTTGAGGTCGAAGCGATGATCGGATTTATTAATAAAATCTTATTTATAACGGTTCCACATGACTTTCCTACTTTTCCCTTTTTTGATATCTACAGCTTGGCTCCATAGAAAACCACTAGCGAGTAACAATAGAAATTAAACTGCCTTGTAGGTACCGCGCAACGAAATTAATCAGAATTCAGACAAATCTTAGCTACAAGGAAAACCTCTACGTCTCGTTTGTTTGATGCTTCGATATTCAAATAAGTAGGAAAAAAACTATTGTAATGAGTAAATTTTGTAAGTAAGTATTATTTTCAGAAGAATAACATTGCGTAACTTTAATAAAGGAATTCCACATAAATTCATACATCATCATCACATAATAATTCATTAGATAGGATAGCGAATATTATTCGCAGCACAACAATCGTAGAAGCGCGTCTGTCGTTCTTTACAGTACCTACATACATAGAAAGAGGATATTAATTACTAGATTTACTAGTATAAGTAACGAAAAGGAGGAATTGTATTAAATTTGTTTATTATTTTATGTCAGAGCTAGTACAATAGCTACAATACCTATGTATGCTATTTTCGTATTCATTCTTTTCCAATTGAAAATAGAGCATGTTTTTATACACGACTCTACATAACACGACGATGCGAAAGGGAGTGCTATGTTTATTTGTAACATAAGTTTAATCTAGGTCGTAATAGGCTATATTGCTATAACATGGTTATCCACTGAATGTTTCTTCTTCTTAACTTCAAGAAATCACTGTATTGAGTGACACGTAAAAAGATTTCGTTGAAGAAACATTTTGAAACAATCTAGGAGCTAAATCGAGCATAAGGGCACTCTGATTCTGTGAGTTAATCTAAAAGTAATGGATGTAAAACACATGGCGTAATCGTCACATGTTTGTATGAAAAACATTGAGTTCACACGGGAATGGCTTATAGAACCTGTATTACCATCAGGACTATCGGGATAGATGCTATTTTAGATCAGCCAGGAGAACTAGTATCTAGTTTTATAGAAATATGCAGAAAATATACGATGCGTCTGGTGTAGTGGTTAGCTGACTGCTATGCCGGCGGTCGCGGATTCGAATTCCGATAGGGACAAAATGTTTATGTGATAAGCAAGAACATTTGTTTAGGTATTTATGGGAGACGCCCCCGTCATAATAGATGTTTAGTACTTATTCGTAAAACAATGAAAAAAATTCCTTACTTCAATCAAAAATATTACCTTGCATTGGAGTGTTGTCTGGCACATTCAATATGCGCCTATTAATTATTTATTTTATTTATATTATATTTGTATGTTTGACTTGGATCAAGATCTATGATCTTAGTATATCTTGGCTGGTAACTCATATACCTACAGTCAGTTTTAATTCATTGTACGACTTTGTATATGTGCTAATAATACAAGTAACCAGTAACGTTTTACTACGAGATACGAAATGATGGTGTTTCCTTTGATTTGTTAGTTAGTCGATGGTGATTCAGGCCCTTAATCCCTCTTATAGAAAACAATAACTACGTTTTAGTTTTCATTTCTCAGTTTCGATATCATAAATTCAAGTTGATTGATTCATAGAGCAATTTTTATTTGGCACAAACATTTTATAATTATTGTACTAGGTATAGTAGTTAATTTAATTATTATTGAAGACGGTTTTCCTCTTGTTCCACTGTAGATAATACCTAATTATAAAGAAAAGAGACATTGAAAAAGAACCTAGATACAAATTCTATGTTAATTTACTAGTAAATAGTCTATTAAAAACTTGTTCACTGGGATCGCATCTTTACGAGATGCGAAATTAATTACTACATCTGATGATGTGGCATTTAGACACAGAATAGGTTACAACTAGTCTCAAATTAGAATGGTTAATGTCAATGTTGCATGTTCAACACATAGTTAATTAGGAATACGTTTATTTTTACAGCCATTAATGAAGTTTTGTTAAAATTTAAAGCTCCTTTGTGTAGTTTTGCCTACTAAACCGAAACTTTTCACGATTTAGTTCCCTAACCTACCTTCCTGACTTCCTATGAAATAACTTCTGCTTATATATTTTTCACCAGTACTTATTCCATAGTTCTTCTACGTACATCTTCACTTGTGTTGTAGTGATTCGATCTCGTAGAGAATCATCGAGCATAGCCCTCACTATCGGTCATGGTGTGATTTTGAGCTTCTTTATGAAACTCATAGTTCGAGATCTGGAGCCCTATTTTTAAATCACTCGCTTCAAGATGACGAGTGATTTTCGTTCGAAGATGAATTAAAAGTCAACGAAAATCACTCGTAATATTGACACAAGTAATTCAAAAATCGGGCTCCAGGTTACACACACTGGTTATGTCATATCAGTGTCATCATCACTGAGAATCAGTAAGCTCAAATGGCAATCAATGGCTCAATGGAACTAAAGGCCGTTGGGAGCTCGGAGAACCTCTTGACTAAAAAATGTAGCGTAGGACGTCCACCAACAAGATGGACAGACGACCTTGTTAAGATCGTAGGATCAAACTGGATGCGGACCGCTTGTGATCGGTCGCTGTGGAAAACCGTGGGGGAGGCCTATCTTTAGCAGTGGACGTCCTTTGGCTATAATGATGATTATGATTTACCTATCCATTCATCAAGATGGTACCTTAAGTCGCTATTGTCAAGTTATGTATTATTTATGTAAAAAATTATGAACGTTAAGGTTCCGCGTCATAACAAGTCTTTGTAGGTAGGTTGGTATCAAGCGAAAACCGCAACTTTTATGAATCCCCCCAGTTATTCATAATTAATCGCTATGACACACGGTTCCGAACGAAAGTTCATCGACTCATTAAATTCTCGTGCTTATCTCTCAGCCTCCATTTGGGACCACTTCCTGTAAACTTTCAAAGCTGCTATATAGGGCGTACTCACACTAGCGTTTCGGACGCGCGTTTTTTTACCCGCAACATTCATAGTTTATTTTTGTTTTTAGTGTTTTGTCACCATGCAATCCGCAACATTTATTTTTATCATGACGCATTATTTATCAAATTATCAATGGAAAATTGTATGTTTTACATGCAATGTAGTGGTTTAGCTTAAAATTACATCTGTACTTATTTACTCACATGTAATACAATTAAATAATTCGAATTTGAAATTACGCGTATTATAGTAACCATCTACAGATTGCATGTAAAAGTTGTATACGTTACAGATATTTAACAACTTACGTTAGTAGATCCACAGATAATATAAGGTAGATCTAAGATTGTATTCGTTTTAAGCAGCTAAATATAGTGTGAAGTACATTCAGCTAAACGAAATTCACCACATCAAAAGAAAACCAATGATACTACGGGCTACGGGGCAAAATGCGATTCGCTCCGTCTAATGTTTGAATTTCGAAATACCATGATTTTTTTAATTTTATCTGCAAAAAGTCCCGCTCAGGATTTAATCGGCCCTAAAGCCAAAGAGATGGATGTGCCTTGATAACTGTACTCCTGACGTATGTCCCATTTAGTGGACCCATGGTGCGAGCAGGTTGCTTTTTATTCGGCAAAGTACAACATTGTTGCTGTTTTCGGTTCTTGTTTCGCCCTCAGTTGTTTGATTCGGTCGGATTTTATAAAAAGTAGTAAAATATTTTTTTACTCTCAAGCACAGTAGCAGGTAATATACATATATTGCTCCTTAGTCCACTTACTTAGCAACAATTAAAAGAAAAAAAAAACAAAACGATTTTTAAATAGAACTTAACTTGAAAAATAATGTTGTTTTGATAGAGTCAATATGATATTTTGACATCAAGAAAATTATTGCAACACTAATACTTATACTTTCACTTCTTTACAATAAGTTAAAAATTGCTTTCGGTTTATTTAGTTTTGCGGATTATAAAACGATATCGACTTGTTAACAGAGGTAAATTACTTAAGTAGTGCTTCATTTACGGCTACAGTTTAGTAGAGCTTCCATGAAAATGCGGTATGCTGACTAGCAAGTTTCGTGTGTGGCAGACCTAAAAATTGTTACCTATCTAACGGTTTATTAATATAGTAAATTCCTGATTTTTGAGTCCTTCTACTATTTTTCGTTCTTTATGCTCAATTTCGTAATTTCTTTGCGCTAACTTGTTTAAAAGTAGGTAAACAAAATACACATGCATACTTATTCCAGTTACTTATCAGGCCACAAACAATTACTTTGTTTTTGATGTGGAGTGAAAATATCTCGAACTCTACAACATAAATTCATATTCATTAAACATCCAACATATCCAAAGACACCAATTTATGAAAATAAATCGTACTTAAATATATTAAGCATGTAAGTGCTAGATTAATGAACAATTCGAATACGAATCCGACCCAATTTGGGCATCAAAAGATAGCCGTGACTGACCAAATATTTACATTGTTTGCATCCACCGAGTACCTGCAGTGCAGTAGCTAAAACAAACTGTCTAATTGTTGTTTACCGATTCTATTTCAATGGATCGTCATTTGTTTGAGACGATTGTTTCGAGTGGCATCCTATTGTCAGGGGAGGTTAGGTTAGATGGTATACCCTCGCAGTGATGCAGATGCACCCTGCACCGGTGATTGACGTGTGCGCAGGTACGGGGGGCCGTCAGTCGAGGCCGAGTTGCCGCAGCGAACGCACGCTCCGCACTAAACCGGCCCGGATGCCCGAAAACCAGTCGGCGGGATGGCGAGGGCCGTGAGAGCGCCATGTTGAAACATGCGCAGCGGCCGCCGGCGGCGAACGATGCCGACCACCGCTACCAGAACATGCCACGGCGGCCGCACCACCACCTGCCACTCAACGTGTCTACTCTAGACTCCTCGAAGCACTCCGTCGGCGGGACGTCGGCCAGCGTCAGCCCGGGCGCACAGCCGCCGCTGCCTCCCGCGCCCGTCCCGGTCGTGGCTCCTATACCGGTCGCGTCACCCCCCAAAATCGCCAATGGAACTGCCCCTGGAATGCCAGCGACCCGGACGGCCGCTGCTAGGAGTAAAAGCACGCGAGCGGCCACAGAAGAAGCGCTCACATCGCTTGCTCTTCTGTGCCTCGTCAGCTTACTGCTGGCGCTGCTCGCTCTGCTCTTCCTCCTGAAGATATCGGCGCCGGCCACGACGGCCCCCGAGGAATTCGCAGTGGTGTACGAAGTGACGTTAGCATTGTGCGCGTTGACACTGTCACTGAACCTGTGCTGTCTTCTCGTGTGTGCAATACAGTTCCTGTTCGCCGTGAAGTTGGTGCACTCCCCATCAGCCCCAAACGGACGGTGAGTGGGAAACTGATTGATCGGCTTCAGGTTGCCCGGCCTCGCTGCCGGCGCGACTTAACCGTTAAGAATGCTTTAAAACTGGTTTACAGATTTCTTTAAATGCGAAGACTAGTTTGTGCATACGAAATCGTCTATATCTGAAAGCACTAAAGCTCGACGACGAAAGCTTCACCTTTGAGTTTATTAATTCAGGTTATCGCTTACACAACGCGTAGATATAACTGTACGAAAAAGTGATGTTATGAGAAGTTTTCTTATTCTAATTAAATATTTCGTCGCTCATAACTGTTGTATCAGCATTCCTCGTGGATGGTCGGCGAATGATGTTGATTTTTAGGTTCAAGTTTGTTGTAAAATTGTTGGTTTGTCGGGTGCGTACTGCGGCAGGTGCTAACGGTCTCGGGAGGCGGTTATTCGTGAATGGTCTGATAAAAAACGTTCCGCACTCAACGGTTGATAACTCGCACGCGTCGGCAAACGTATTGTTATCTGAAGTTTTTCAAATATTAACATAATTCGTCTTGATGAGAATGAGATCCGTTACTGTACTCGTATCTTGAACGCTATGATTGTCTTCACGGTGTTTGATTACGAGTGGCTATTACGACTTCACATTTCATAATTTCGGCTGTTATTTTAGCGATTGTATCACATTATATTTTATGAGTACAACAGTTTCTCTTGCATCACTCACAAATTTTTGGGTAACCCATCTTGCCCTAAATGAAATTTTTCGTTGTATAGTTTTATCTACACACTTATTTATTTTGCTCTATCTTTAGAAGTCAATTTCAAACGAGGCATGTAAATTGTTATATAGCTCCAGAATCGAAACGCGGTAGCCTGTGTAAAAATTAATCGGTTTCGGTGTTGAAGACTGAAAGCCAATTTTAAATTAACTGAACGGCATCAGTTTTCGCAAAGCAATCATAATGTAAAATCAATAACCACTTGTAGGCAGGTATACCTATGTTGTCAAACTATTTGTCCTCTATTTTTTAGTTTCGTGAATAAAACTGAAAGAATAAGAAACGAAAAAGATACTAATTGCTGTTTAGGTACCTATGTAAAGATAGAGTCAGAGAACATAGAGTCTTTGATATTCTTACTAACATCTCCTTTGAATCGCAAAGAACTTTTCGAATAAACTTGGAATTGCCAGGATACCCTCTTCTGGTAGAACCGGTACCATTCGTGTCCATACATAATACAACTATACTCTTATGTGTGGTTATGTCTGTGACCGCATATTTCAGAGAGCAAGCACTAGTACACATTTCCTTGCCACTTATAGACTGACTGCGACATTCATTATCTCTCCGAAACAATATACATATTATGCATCCGCGCATAAGTTTATGATTTTAACAGAAGTCATGACACCGATAAGCGATCTTACATTTTACCCATGATCGAGTTTCCACATCACATGTGATAGATTATTTGAAATATTTTTTAATTTTTAAACTCTAGATTTGTTTTATTTATTAGTTTTTACGTGCAAATGCTCAAAGGTAACACACGCCAAAGGTATAATAACTGATAGAAAACAAAAGCGTTTTGCGATAGAGTAATAAATAAATAATATCAATACCTGGATTTATAGACTTTTTATCACATACTTTCACAGATTCTGATCGTTTATTGAAGAGTTTGTGTTTTAATTTACCTAAAAATAACCATTTGTTACGTTGTTAATTTAAACAACATTATTCAAATGGTTAATTTATAAAAATATCATTTTTCACTGACTATTATCATCAAAACTAGCTAGAACCGGTTTTTAAGGTCTCTAGTTGTGACCTTTCTATCTCGAAGTGTGCAAATTGAGGATTCATTAGTCACAAAACCTTGGAAATAGGCAACTCTTGCTTATTCGTTAGGTGAAGAATAACGGGATAGTATTTATCTATAGTAGAAACACGTAATCGTTTCTAAATAGATATTTGTGCTAAACGATTATTAAGTCTTTGGGAGAATGAAACGTTCTTTAAAATAATTTACGTCAGGGAAACCTAAATGTGGCCTTTTTGGAGTTCGTGTGATTACTTTCATAGTTAACGTTAGGAAATTAAAATGCTTCATGTCATGTCACATGTTTACATTTAAAACACGTAGTTCCGAGAAAACGAAAACTAACAAAAACCTCATCAACTGTTGCTGATAACTAAATGACAAATTTAATCGAACATGAATATTTTAATGTTGATTCAACAGGATATCAATCGCTACTGGAATTCGCAGAAAAACACAAGATCACTGAGAAAAAACGACATCTAACTATCATACTATTAAATTGCGTTAAACTCGTTTTAAAACTAGAATCGAGTTTTTTTTAATTTACAGCAAATCTAAGAGCAGGTGAACTTCGTATCTACAGAGCTAATACTAGTTTGTGCATGGTCGTAATCCCGAGTACCTACGTCAATGTTAAATCTATAGCTGCTTATAAAAGTAATTATGAAGCATGTTACGTAAGAAACCAGGCAATGTATACAGAAGCATTAAAAATATCTGAGCATAAACTTAAAGGCGAGAGGACACATATTTAAGTGCGTTAAACCCAATAAAAGGTACGTGTGAAGAATTTAATAAATATAAAATGGTTTCGTAAGGAAATTTAGATGCAGTTGATGTAAAATTGTAAACAGTCAGGTTGCAGCTAAAGCGAGCAATGGCACCGAAAATAAACCAACAGACGGACATGTTGTAAATTTTAATGCGTACGTTTTGAACTCGGAAATGTACAACAGCATTCATGCTTACATTTTTATGTAAATAAATAATATTGCAACCGGGAAGAGTTCGTTGGATTTCTATGATGTGTTAACCTATTCAGTTTCTAAGTCGATATGGTCAGCTCTACCTCAGGAACGTAAGATTAAGTCTTATTTTATTTCTTTTTTTTTATATTATATATTATTAGGTTTGGCTGCACT
Source organism: Pyrausta aurata (assembly GCA_963584085.1). Classification (NCBI taxonomy): domain Eukaryota; kingdom Metazoa; phylum Arthropoda; class Insecta; order Lepidoptera; family Crambidae; genus Pyrausta; species Pyrausta aurata. The sequence goes on from OY757268.1 coordinate 10,779,751, forward strand.
ATCTTTCTTTTACATATTATAACTAACAGCGTTTTGACGTTTGTATGATAAAGTAGAAAATTGAAAATTCCACAATCTACGAGTCCAGTATGTGATCCGTCGTTAGTGCCATTGCTCCAAAGAGATTGCAATCAGCTTGTTAACAGATTAAACAAACAAACCTGTGCCATTTTCCAAGGCTTAGCTTTACTGTGGGGATGGGAACTGTCTTTCGCAAATGCTTTTAAATATCTATTGTGGATTGTTGGTTACTTATTGTCTGCATGTGAAGAGCTATATCGCGGTCAATCTTGCGGTTTCCATAAGCCTTTTTCTTGAGTATTAAATTTAATATCATCAGCAAGGCTTCGTTATGATGGACATCATATATGTAGAGCTGGTTATAAGAACACGTTTTAAAATTATACAACCGGTAACGATTACACCTTACGAGTACCGAACCCTATCTTGAAGTGTAAATTTTTTAAATAAATTTCGTTTACATAGTAGCTATTTAATAAGTATTTTCTCTTTAGGTTATTTGAATGAAAAATCGTTGAGATGAGATTCACTCGTAAACTCGTCAAATCGGAGAAATACCGGCGCTTAATCGGAGCAATACCATTCTAAAATGTTTTTCAACATAAATAGATATCATCACTAATAGACACCGTAAGAAAATCCTAGGACAAATGTACTAAATCGGGATATTTTAACACTAGTGTGACAAAACCTTGCCCATGATATAAACTACTCACTTTTGACTTTCCTCGTCTTCGGTATGGGAGCTCGCTACGGGAGAGTTGCTGTGGGTTACTATCGTTGAAACGTATCCATCTGGCGTGATTCTGGAACCGGTTGTAAAATATTTGCTGAGTGACCTCGCCGTGTTCATTCAACACGTTCAAGCTTGTGTTGTTGGGTGCGTCATGATGTGAGGTGAGATAGCAATTTGAGCCAGTGACAGATCTTTGGTTCATTTTTAGGGGTCTTAGCTCTTGCTCAGGCATTTGACGTTACTAACCGCCTTTTGAAGCGAAGATCAGTCATTCATATGCCCACTTAACTGACACAAACTTTCCTCTCTTACTCTGAACTCGACACCCAAAATAGTCCCAAGAACTCACATTCATATATCTCGAATCTTCCACGAATAATTTCCCGCCTCTTATCTCTCAGTGTATGTTTTTCTGTTGAGAAAATTTGCGCCAGACAATACACCATTTGTATATCTTTTTCGAACTAAGGATTTTTCTTTCTTGTGCTACGAATACCAAACAACGACAACGAGGCGTCTCCACCAAATACTTAATACAAATGTTCGTGCTCATCACATAATCATTTGCCCCTTGCGGGATTTGAACCTGCGACCGCCGGCATAGAATTCAGGAGCGGTAACCACTACAACAAACGCATCGTCTAAAATATATTGAACTTTCTGTATCTGCCTACCTACATACACTTAGATGCTAGTTTTATTCTGTCTGAGTCACAAATAGTAAGATCTATATTCTATTTACGAAAGCTGAGTGTTTGTTTATTTACCATATTACCAAACACCGTTACCAAATCTACCTGTTCTAGGTACTTTTTTCGGCCACATTATCATAAGTGAATTAATTTAAAGAACACAATATTTCAGTATACTTTTCATTGTCACATGACATTCCCTGTAAATATGAATTGTAATTTCCAATTTCTCAATTATATGTTCTCGAAGAAAATGTAAGAGGCAATAAATTGCAATGCACCATGCATTAAAACGTATTATAAGATCCAATGATCTCAGATTTCTCTTCAATGGTTGTTTTTAAGGAATTTTATGTCTCAACTTTCTACTTATCGTCATTAATAACGCTGAGTTTATGTGAAAATGCGTTTATTAACAAACTGATCGAATTTCACGAATTCGATTACATTTTATAATGTAAAAACACTTTACATTCTCCAATTTACGAAAACGTTTTTGAGATGTTTATTTCGAAATATCCCTCTTGCCAATAAGCAAATGAAATGAACATTAATTTCCTATCGCAATGCAAAGTTGTAGAGTGCAAATACGTGGTGGTATAAATAGGCAGTTAAAAACAAACGTAGTTAAACCCAACTTTTATTCTAGCCAAATTCGTTTTCCATCATGTTCGAAGTTTTTATAATGCTACTGTTTGTAAACATCAACATCCCTTGCCGAAGTATCATAATTTTACTAAAAATCACTAAAGAAACCTCCCTACTTTCATGGGATAAGTATCCCGAATCAAAAAACGACTGGCAAAACTTTTGTTGCAAAATATTCCAAAAAGTATAAACTAAAAATGTAAGTCGAAACAAATCACGCACGATAAATTCCTTTGCCTCTGTGGGAAAAGAAAAAAAAGAAGTCCTTGGGCAAGGTCGGCCTAGAATGAATGTCCCAATTATTACCGGCGATCAGTTCGATCTCAAAAAGTCATAATAGACTTTATGGGATGAGAAAAGAGTTCATTTTTCTGGTAATGGGGATGGGATCCGGCATTTTGTAGCGGGATAGCAATCCTTTTGACGGTTGTGGTGAAGTTAGTTTTATTGCATGTAGGAACTATTAATAGTTCGGTTTTATTATTAATTTGGTGTCGAGAAGCATTTTCAAAGCTACCTTTTAGATTACTAAGGTCCAGGTGCGTGATCGATTGTTAACTCAGCTATGGTTGAATATACGATATACCGAATAACGACATTTAAACATTAGTTGATTGAGTTAACTATCGTACACGCAACTGGGTCTAAGAGGTCTAGTCTACCAGACTCAAATATAGTTTCTTGAACACTTTTAAAACTCTAGCTAGATCTAGACAACTATTTGATGAAATCTGAAGGGGATAACTTACTTATGTTCGTTATTTAAGCATTAAAAGTATTGTGATGTGCCTACCAAAACTTTTTTGGAACTAAAAAGCAGTCCCAATTAAGGCCTAAAACTGTTATGATTTTCATTGCACCAATTCAGTAAAGTAATTGCCCAAAATGTTTGGGTCAAGGAAATAAAACCAGTCGTCTGTTTCTAGAATATTGGTCTTCGAAAGATTGATCAAGTGGTTGGTAGTTAGTAGTGCAATTATTCCCCTCAAAATGGGTATTAACACGTTCCGGGACACTACTCCAGACACAATAGATGTTTTATTGTTTTCACACCTGTAGGCGGGCACTGTCCTGGAACGTGTTATTAATATTTGTACAGCTTCTCTGATTCTCGACAATCCAATCGAGATACGACTTGAAAATACTAAAGATTGCCTCTTTTAGAGCCATTACCGTTATCCGCAGATGATTCATGAACACTTAACAGTTTATAAATAGTTAACCTATGAGGGCACGTGTATACATGTTCATCGGCTATTGTTAATGAGAACATTCATTACGAATTAGTGGAGCTATTAAAGGTGAAGTTTATCAAAACAATGGTTGTTGAAGGGGAAGTCTTCACGTAGACAATAACAAACAGTTCACGTACGTACTATACAACTATTAAACGTAGATACGAGTGGACTCTACAAATCATCAAAATAAATAGTTTTATGTATGTATGTAAATATGCTACGACGACAAAAAAAACGAAGTTTTTGAATTTCTTATAGAAACGACGGTCATTGCCACAAAAAGAATCTCGTCTGTGGGCAAAAGACCGGAAGCCAATCACAGACAGAAAATCCGCAACTATTTTCGATGCTAAGGTCTCTAAATAAAAGATGTGAAATAGACAGACAAAGGCATAGCAAAACCTAAGTATTATTCATTAAATTAAAACACACTTAATGAATTTCGCGAACATTTATTTTTAAGCGGGATATTTTAAGTAGGTACCTTTTATTGTAAAAGCCTTATTGTTTTAAATGAAGCAAACTCCACCAAACCCAGTCTTTTATAATGTAAACACATCATTTCATTAATTATCTGGGCTGATCATAAACGAATGAAGCTTGAGAATACTAAGGACTTGAATGAAGATGAAGGGTCTTTGAAAGCATAAATACTAGGGTATTTGCCACATTTTGCGACAAAGACCGGACAACCCGCTTCACAAGAATACAATTTCAGGAGTCTAGTTTTTTTCTGGACTCCTCCAACCGTGTCAGAGACCAAACCAGCTATTCTGCACACGACCACAGAATAAACAGACTGGAAAAGAAGAGGTGTCAACTGTCAAACCGTGACGATTGTTTACGAAATGTGAAGCATAACATAAAATGTGGTTTACGAGTAAAACGTCATGAACGAAGTTAGTAGTTAATTAGTACTTCAGTAATAGTTAATTATGTAAATATATAAATGAAATGATAAAACTTAATTTAGGATTCAAACTGTAACGATCATGTAAGCTGAAAAGGAAACTTCTGATCGAATGTTCTTAAATTCTTTCACAAGATATTCTAATTAGTTTTTATTACAAATGCTTCTTAAAATTGAATAAAATAAATGATTGCCTTTATTACAATATGATTGATAAAAAACAATCATGTTCCTATCGTGACCATGCCAGAATGAAAACAAAAGTTTGAAATTGAGAACTATTTTACAAATTTTGTTGGCTGGAAGACATAAATTATCAATTAAAATACTGATTTAACAACTGAAAATGACATTGTATAAGTTCAGCAGATAACCTCGTGGTCTCTAAATCATCTTTCGCCATATAAAGCCACCGGTCTCGATCTCGTGTTATGCAAAATGCCCATAAACGGGCAAAGACTGTTGCGTGGGCAGGCTAGTTTTGCCCAGTGACCCCACGCCACCCACATAGTAGTGTCAACTTAGCTTCCTTTACTTATAGACATTCCGACATTTTTCTGGCGAATACTCAGTTTGTGTTACTCGTAGATAATAATATTTAAGCCGCAATTCTCACGTCGATTGAACACGTTTTTTTCGTGTGGTAATTCGATTATGAGTTTCACAGTTTAATCGAAAATATCAAGTAATATATCCATACATAAAAAAGCTACAGCACGGAAGAAATCGATATGCATAGAAATCGTGACCCTGAAAAATGCAAGTTTTTTTGATACTACTATACAAAGAGGTATTTCAAATGAGTTTTCACTAGGTAATTATCTGAACGCTCTGTTGCTCCATATCGGTAGTCAATGCCTACTCATGCTGTAACTAATTGCTGAACTCAGTATTAAAAAAATATATTATTTATGGTTATGGTGATTTAAGATATAAGTGCAACGGAGCAAAAATATTTTTGTTAGGTTGAAATGTCCTTATAAATCTCGTAAACATTTGTCAAACTTTAGTACTTAGTCGACAATACAAAGCTAAAAGACTTTGATTAAAGTAAAAAATAGCGGAAGATACGGCATGTCATACTAATTGTCAGTTAAAAAATGGCGCTACACATTCCTTACGTCACACGTCTTATAAATGTCACCCGCACACGCAATCCAATGGAAATTAGGCGACGGGGGCCTGATTTTAGCGGTCCACTTTCGAGTGGCGCGTCACCTATCTTCCCTGTGTGTGTGCATTGCAACTGTCACTACCATTGCTAATTCGCTATCGGAAGGATCGATTTTTGTTAGTGTTTTCATGTGACATTATGGAAATCGTTACCACCTAGAAGCTCGATTTGCTTTTGTCCAAAAGTGTCCTATATTTCAGATGTTGTTATTGAATCATCGTTACATTTCTATTGTTTATTATTTTTTAAGGTAAATGTTGCTTTGGTATCATCCACGGCATTGATATAACATTGTTTCAATATTTGAATGCGGTTTCGGTCTAATACTCGTACATTTTCTAAATAGAGGGAGTGATTTAAAATAATAATGAAGCCAGGTTCAAAATTATGCATGTCTTGGTGGAGTAAAAATTAGTTCGTCATGCAAAGGAAATCCTGCAACTGCAAAAAGTTTATTACATTAATAATGCACTGCCGTGCAGGTACTACATGTATGAAGATAGATTTTATAACCCTTTGTGGTTGACTCATAAAAACAAAACACTTAAAAAAAGTAAAAGTGTAAGTACCATGGCATGAAATCGCCTGTATTTTTACCCGTCTTCAAAAAAGGACCTTGGAAGGATGTTTTAATTTATAATATCATGCCAACCTGTCTGCATAGCAAAATTTTTACAATAACATGCCAATGCATTTTTTGCTCTACATCCGACCACAAACCCGGGCTAAAAGATTTCTGCCTCTTTTTCTCTCAGAAGGCAAAAGAAAAAACCGGTTAAGTGCGTGTCGGACCCGCGCACAGAGGGTTCCGTGCCACCCTTAACTGAATTCAGGGTGCACTTACTTTTACTTAACGAAAACATCACAATATATTGTGACAGCAAAAATAACTTTGTTTTTCATAGTGTTTGTATGAAAGACAAAGTTATATTTGCGGTTGATAAAAATGTGCAATATCTCAAAAACTACTGGTTCGATCTCCTTCAAACCAATTTTCGTTGCAAGTTTTTGTTGAGATCTACATCATATATTTTTTTCAAAATTTTCACATTCTTAGTTCAAAAGTTAGATGGGGGGGGACGCCCATTTTACCACTTTGGAAGCGTCTATATCTCAAACCTTACACTTTTAGAAAAAATGGTTTTAGAAACCTCAACATCATTTTCAAAGACCTATCCATAGACACCCCACACGCATAGGTTTGAGTAAAAAAAAATTTTTGGTTTTAGTTACATGTATGGGAGCCCCCCCTTAAATATTATTTTTTCTTACTTTTTGTATCTGAATCGGAAAGCGGTAAACAAGATACACCTACCTACCAAGTTTCAGCTTTGTGATGCTTATAGTTTCAGAATAAAGTGGCTGTGACATACGGACGGACAGACAGACAGACAGACAGACAGACAGACAGACAGACAGACAGACAGACTTGACGAAACTATAAGGGTTCCGTTTTTTGCCATTCGGCTACGGAACCCTAAAAAAGACAACTCTACAAAGAATGTTCCAATTTGTATGGCCGATGGTGACTGATGTTACGAAATTCGGAGATTGATATCTTAATGAATGAGTCCCACGCAGGTTTGAAGATTTGTAGTCGAATTATGTTCAAGATATTATTGTACCTGTAAACTGAAAGTCGTCTATAGTCACTTTATTTTAGTCAATCATCTACAATTGTATTATTTTCTTATGAGACGCCTCAAAATCTTGATGTTAAGACAAGTTCGAGGATTCCTCTACAATAATGAATTACTGAGCCAAACATGGTAAAAAAGCGGCAGACGATGTAGAGATATGCATGCAATGTAAGTCATTGTTATACGACCTTCAAGGAAAGCAGGTAGAATGCCTTGTTTGGTAGATAAAGCCTTCTTTATTTGCAAATTTAAAGTTTGAAATAGCAAAGAATTTAGCAAAGTAAGGTGAATTTTTAAAAGGATGTAATTTATGGCACATTTAATTTATGGCAAGTTCGCATCACAATTTTAAATAGCTCTAATCCATTCTAACATGAAAGACGTCTATTTATGTTCAGAACTTCACGAGGACGCAAATTAGGTCATCCAAGATTTTTTTGTCATTTTCTGTGCACAGAGTAAATGAAACGAATCAATGGCTAGCTCGTTCCCGCCTTTTCGCCCGCGTGGCAAAACAAAATCTCACGGTTGGAACGGGCGAGGAATGTTCACGATTGCTGAGACTCAGAACACCGGTTTTCAAATTAAGCTAAGACCCTGGAACGGGAAATTTCTATGGCTTCTTTAATACAAAAATAAATCAAATTTCGACAAGGGAATTTGCGGAGGGTTTAAATCAAAAGTTGAATTCTAGATCTTGCCACGAAACTTTTAAGACAGAAAGTAGGAAGAACTGACCTTTTTAGGGTTCCATAGCCGAGTGGCAAACAATTGAACCCTTATAGTTCCGTCAAGTCTGTCTGTCTATCTGTGTGTCTGTCTGTCCGTATGTCACAGCCACTTTATTTTTAAATTCTTAGCATTACACAGTTGTAACTTGGTAGGCGTGTGTATCCTATTAACCGCTTTACGATTGTCATACAAAAAATAATTACCCACTGAATCCAGGTTTATGCTGCTAACTTGGCGTCCACTTCTGCCTTCATCTGAACCCTTATTTTATTATAAAGGGGCCGTCCATTAATCACGTGAGACTCAAAAGGGGGGGGGAGGGGGTACGGAAAACATCACGAAACATCACGAGGGGGAGGGGGGGGGGGGGTCTCGTTAGACATCACGTGTATTAATTTTATTTATTTTTTGTCAAAAAGCGCTATTTCTGAACCGAAATTTTGAACGGCGCGAAAATTTGAACGATTTGTAATTTTGTAGTATACTGTCCACGAAACGCCCACGCGTATCCTCACGCGCTCGGAGGGAGCGGAGGGAGCACGGAGGGCTCGTTTTTTATGTTCTGTGTTCTCTGCGTAGTGCGCGAGGATGATGATGCCGAGTGGCTTGACGAAACCGAAGTTAATATGTCACAAACCTCTTTGCCAATAACAACTGCCAGTGAAGAAGAAGCTTTACCAGTTGTTGTAACCTTAAATAAAAGTCTTGCGACTCCGTGGGACGAAGACAACATTAATTAATTATTATTAATTAATTAATTATTCATTAATTTTATTGCAAATACATAGAAATGTTTTTCGAATCAAAACGCCATTTGTTAAGTATTTTTTTCCCGTCAAAAATAGCCTTTACATAGACTTCCAAAAAAATACACGTGATCCAGGGGGAGGGGAGGGGGGAGTGGTCCCAAACCTCACCAAATATCATCAGGGGGGAGGGGAGGGGGGGGGGGGTCAAAAAATGAGAAAAACGACCTCACGTGATTAATGGACGGCCCCAAAATGCAGCTCATTTCATTATAAACCATCTTCATTATCAGCCACAGGACGTCCCCTTTTTGGTATGGGTTTTGCTAGTGGGTTTGCTCTTGATTCCAGACCAGACCAAGCCAAGTGTGACTAAGACGGAGTCGAAGACGGAACGAGCTCGCCCAGAAGAAGCCTGTTCACTCTAACTTTGAATAGATTCGGATTTTAATGAATTTATTAGGAAACACTGACGCGGGCAGAAAGTTCCACTCCTTACCTGTGCGCATTATAAATGTTGTAAATATGCGGATACCATTGCGAAAGATAATGATTTAGGTACCTAGTTGTTTCAATCAACGTAGAGTCGTAACCTTCTTATTAGTCAAGATTTGCCTATAAAGAAAAAGTTTGGGAAGCGCTAGTTCAAACCATAGTACGAACCTGTCTTGGAATTCGTTGTATAGCTGTGAGCAAAACCGGTCGCGTCAGCTGGCTCACAAATATGGCGGCAGACCCACTGATAACGTAATCTTATCCCGACTATAACCGTGTTTGCGTTGCCTCTGTTTGTGCATTTTGTGATGCAAGGCGAGATATGGAGGCCTACTTTTAATTTGATTACTAAGTAGTTAGCATACGCTACTTTAATAAGAACTACGCAATCATAAAAAGCGTTAAAACTTTTCGAAACTCGTAGAGACTTGGTAAAGAAGTAATCCTAAAGGGTTACGCTGTGTCCCCAGTAGACAAACCGTTAGCGGCCGCGGAACAGTTATAGGTAACAGTTTGCCTACTGAGGACAAAGCCTTAGATAGACAGGCTGTAAGGGTTATCCTTCTAGTTGTTGAATCGGTATCTATAAAAGAGGTCAAATAACTTAAAAATACATACCCTTATATAGTTTATTTTTAAAACGTTCTTAGGTACCTACTCCTACATAAGTTTAACATAGACATGTAACATGACCAATGTAGAGTCGACTTGATTTTTGTAAACGTACTCAAAATCCGTTCGATAATCCTTGAAACAATTTTGGCAACGCATGATCAGATTCAAAACTCGAATGGCGAGTTAAACAAATGGCCTACAGACCCAGAGGATTAGCATAGTGTTTTGGTAAAACGATCCGAACAGAGATATGATTTGAACACGGAAGCTATAATGTGGGCTTATTCTGCGATAGCGAAGTTATGAGTCTGAAATAAAATAAATAAGCCACGTGGAATATTGAAGATATTTAAAAAGTGCGCTAGACACTTATGGTATTAATTTCGTCTATCCTAGGCTAGTGTGTGAACGTCTAGTCTAAGCAGAAGTAACGTCACTAACACTATTTTTCAAATGTGTCAAGTGAATCGATCGAATGAACTGTTATCCTGCTACCCCCTAGATATCTTACAGGCATAATTTAAGTTATTGTAATCAAACACGGAACATTATTTGATAAACAACATTTACTTGCAGTAAGGGTTTTAGGTGTTTAACCGACTTAAAAAAAGGAGTTCACGGTTTGACCTGTATGTTTCATGTCACTAGGTTTTAAGATTATGCTTTACCTACATTTCAAGATAAACCTGCTGCCACGGAAGCTAAGGATTTACTACTCATTTGATAAGAATTAGGTTTCAAGAGGCAAAAGCCTGCATAATGTCAACTGCATCTACCGAACCGTGTCGGGCAGTTGCACAAAACCGTTGGTTCCCCGCAACTGTCCTACCGAGCAACCGTTTTTGTAAACACAGCATTATGTGAGGGCTTAATTCCCTCAAATTTTACGGACACTTAGAAATAATAAGGGTACTTTTAGTCATTCATGTAATGGTTAGAATAAAAAAACAAAGCTTTCTTAATTGATGATTTGCCGTCAATATGATGTTAAAATGTATGATGATCACATAATAATACTTTAATTATTTTTATAGCCAGGAACTTGCATACTTTTGTTGTTAAAAATATGCTAAAAACACTTGTAAAGTTTTAATCTGTAACTTTAAAGTAACTCGATGACTTTGTTTGTCCGAATAATACGATGTGTCACAAATAGAGGTCGGCCCCTATTTTTGAATCACTCGCTTGGATATGGCGAGTGATTTTCGTTCGAAAACTATTTTTTTTATGACTTTTGACACTACGTCGAACGAAAATCACTCGCCATCTTGAAGCGAATGAATCAAAAATAGCCCCTCAAGTACCACTATCCTACTACTATTATAAAGGCGAAAGTTTGTAAGTATGGATGTATGGATGTATGGATGTATGGATGTTTGTTACTCTTTCACGTAAAAACTACTGAATGGATTTGAATGAAACTACCACAATATAGCTTATACATCAGAATAACATATAGGCTACAATTTTTGAGGTTTCTAATGTGAGGTCGTAAAAAAACACATTTTTTGCGCTACTAGACGGGACGAACCTGAAGTCCACGCGAACGAAGTCGCGGGCAAAAGCTAGTTTCAAAATAAAGAAAGCATCCTGAGCATTTAAGAATAAAACTTTTGTACATTTTAAGTTCATCAAACATTTTTATAGTCTGTATCACAAACTCACAACACAACGCGAGCATTACTCTACCTAACCTATTACCTTTCAATTAACATTTTGAAGACACCAAGTGAATTTGTTAAACGATAACACTCAATCGATAATGTCAATGAACGTGCTGTTACGTTAAATTACTTATATCCGTCGGAACTCGTCTGTCGTCTAAGGCAAGAAACCGGCCACCGGAAGATATCACATTGCTGCCATAAGCCCGTCTAAGCCTAGTCTTGTGGATTTCACAGGGGTTTAATAACTAGGGTGACCAAAGCATACCTCTTTGTCAAGATACGTCTTATTTATTTATTTATAACACTTCATGCACAAACAAAAGGTACATATGGCGGACTTAATGCTAAAAGCATTATCTACCAGTCAACCATTGGTCTATACAGAGAAAATACAGGCGGCGCGAAGGAAGTGATAGAGGGGTAAAAGAAAAAGCTTGACGATAAAAATTAAAATTATTATAGTCGTCTTATGTAGGATATCACGAGAAAGGAAATTCTTCAATTAAATCGAAACCAAGAAAATAGGAAATATATATATATAATTAAAGAATAAATAAATACGAGTAGGTATGATGATACCTACTCGTATTTATTTATTCTTTTTACGTGTCTAGCGTAAACCTTCAAACAAAAACTATTTTTTTAGCCCTGCATCACTCTTATTTCTGTACAAAGACCAGGAGCACTGTAACGTGACGATTCACGAATTTGATCTTTTCAAGCGATGTTCGAGTTGTGTATTCTATACTGTCGATAAAGTATGGTTTCCGTCACGTTTCCGTTACTTTGTGCAGGTGGGTTTTAGCAGATTAATGTAACTTCGAAAAAATTATAATCCTTCAAAAATAACGTGGTTTGGTTACCCTTACCTCCAACGGCAAACAGGTGTGCTGTGGTTGGTTGGCGCCGTTATAAGACTCCAAACGTGTTTACAATATTGTTTTAGTTTGTAATAAGTAATTTTAAATACAAGCGCTAAACATATTTTAAACTTAGTACACTCAAGAAATTCTTGTAGGTACCTACTATTTATCAAAAGTTTTAACGAAAGATGCCAACACAGTAGTACAGAAAATAATTTATACAAAGAGGTCATTTGTAAGGCTGTGCTGATTGAGACTTTATTAATAAAACATGTCATTGATTAAAGCGAAAGTCCTACCTGATAGTACTATTTTTTATTTCGGAGAATGAAGAATCTTACAAAGTATTCATGAAAATCGGTCCACCCGCTCAATTTTCTTTCATAAATCCTGATCATAAGAAATCGGTCCATCAGTTCACTCGTGATGTCGTGTCGTGCGAGGAAAAAAGGATTAATTTTTATACGAGTATCTAAGAACACCAGTTACTGTAGGTAGAGTCAATAACATGGTTAATATTATTCTAAAAATGTGTGGATTCTGATTCTAAAATAGTTCCTTCAGCAATCATAGTAGACTGAAATAGCGAACTCTACAACTTTGTCAATACAAAAACACATATTTGTTACGTTCACAAGGTAACGCGATATCTTGTTAGCACTGTAAATCCTTGGTGCATTTACTCGCCTATGCTAATTGTATTATGTAGGTCTGTCAACGTAGTTATGTATTCCTACTTGTTACGTTTGCTAAAGGCACGAGTATGGTAATAAAATATATTAATTTTTGAGACAGTAATCCGAAATAATACTTAAATAAAATAAATGACCATAATGGAGATAGGGCTCTATTTTTGAAGTATTCAATCCGATTGAGTCTACAATCTACTGAACATATTGGCTACGGCTACGATTTGGTTACATTTTACAATCATATAATTTCTACGAATCAATAACAAACTACGCTGGCGCGGGTGACCTTTACCACCAAATACCTTGACTCCGAGCCATTTTTGACCACTTGGTCTAGAGTCTAGTACATCTATCTCAAGAAGTCCCGGGTTCGAATTCTGCTGGGTCAAGCCAACAATAAGTTATTGTGTTCATCTGTTACCTAAGTAAACAGGATCTATTTGATTGCGTTGGCCTTAAATTACGTCTGTAAATGCGTACATTTCCGTCTCCGATTGTGTAATCTTCATGTGCATTTCATGCCATCTGCGTAACATAAATAATGTAATAGTGAATACCACATAATGCTGTATGTAACTGATTAAATTAATTTTGTACAGCGCTATATTTATTCTGCGGCAGATCGTAACTGTGTTTTAGCTGTTACGATTTAACACTACTTGCTTATTTTTGGAGCGGCCCTAAATATTACTTTGAATCATTGACAAATACATATAACCTCAACTTAAAGTATCAATAATTATATTCTAAATTATGTTTTTTCCTGTTTCCAGATCAAACAAATACCTTCAGAAGTCAGCGATCACCCGCGTTTGCGCCGTAGGAGGCTTTTTTATCTCAATACCAGTATTTTTAACAGGTTAGTTGCCTATTATTTTAACAGCTACTTTTTATTGTGTTATTTTACATAAATTAGGTACAAAAAAAACCTCATATCATTGATACAGGCTTGGAAGAGCTTAGCTACTTTGTAGAGCATTGTCTGTATTACTCATCAAGAATGATGTTTGAGCGTGGCCATTAGTCGATTGACATAATAAAAACTATCATGCCGCTCTTTTCTCTCATCTCCACTCAAAAAAGTTTTAATTTTATCATTCTATAGTTACATTTCTATGATATTGTATTTAACTACATAATGTTAAACGTAGAACAGTGGTTCACATTTTAGCAGCTGTTAATAAGATAACTACGCAAAAAGATTGTGGCGCCATCTATCTGTCGACGCACTAACATCACATCTCACTATTATTTATATTATTTTAAAAAGTTTTTGGGAGACTTACAGCTAAGATAATTGCTTAACTATAAGGCCCGCCATACACGGGCAGCTCCAGCAGAGAGCCAGTGATCAACATACACGGACCGCTCTTGCAGTCATAGTCAACAGCTTTAAGCTGCCAGTGATAAAGGCCCGCATCGTGCTGCTATCCGCCCGGAGCAGTCACAAGTCACAACTGCTCGAGCGGTTTCGTGTATTTGTGTAAGTAGAATCTGTAGTTCACAATGCAGTCGCAACTTGAAGCATTCCGTCCTATCTGCTTAAAGCTGTCCGTGTATGGCGGGCCTTAATAAAAAGAAGGCCATTTACATGTCTTCACTGGACCATTAGTATGAAATATAATAATGAAATATTTACACATATCTATCAAATAAACTTATTAATATTATAACTTTCCAGGTATCATCCTATACACCTTCATCCAATTTCACTCAACTCCAGCGATTGTGACGTCAGTCTTCATCGGCGTCGGCATCGTCTTCTGCGGCTGCGCAATGGTGCACAACGTGTTCGTGTGGCAGAAAGAGAAAACAAACCTAGTCAAAGCTCTTCGCACGCAAGAGCTGGCGACTACCCCCAACAATCTGAACACGTCAAATGGAGTGTTGCTAGGCAACGGGCACTTGAATAACACGGGAATGGGGAATCTGAGCTTCCACAGCATGACGGGCGCGCCGTATACGCATCCGATCACGCTGTTGCAGCAAGGAGGGCCCTATATTATTAGGTGAGTCATAATGCCAGCGATTTTTACTTACTAAAGTCGGTGTGTTGTCTAATGAGTCGTGTCAGTGTCATGTCTATCTCGCTTGCACTTACCGGTAAAGCGGCGCGCTGCATATTGCTATCTCTATTGACTTTAAAGCCCCACGACTCAGTTGCTAACGCGCCGACCATGTAAAGGGTACAGGATCGCATTTCACTGATGCCAGCCGCATACTTGTCACTGCAAAAATCAATAGGGGTGATATTTGTCGCATTTTCATTGTGATGATGTATAATTTCTGCCACTTAATATAATATAATTTATTCTTAGACCTAAAAAAATCCGGTAGAATGCCACATGACCAGTAAACCTTTTGTACAAATGTTGGTTGTGCAATAAAGCTTATGTAAATAGATATTTACTGGATTTACGTTTCATGTCGCGTGTCCATTATTCTTCTTCTCTTCGTATTTAGTGCCAGACTGTAAGCGCCGCCATTATAACAGGCATCTTATTTCGCGCGATGGGTCAAAAAGCTTTACATACAAACTCTAGCCAATGACAAATGTTGAACTTTAGGAAATCTGAATAAACAATTTGCGGTCGGATTCCTAAAGACTAATAGCAGACAAACCGCATGGCATACACTACCACCAAAACTAAAACCAGCACCATCAAAATATGTTTACTATACTTCCAGGCCACCAACAAGCACACCGCCAGGAGAAGGCGCGGCCACACCAGGAGTCCCGCCCGCCACCATCGACCTCAGCCACGACACGCACGAGCTCAGCACGCTAGTGTGACCTTTACTGCAAAGGACATAGAGCTGCGAATCCATTGCAGAGTTGCGTGAAATTGTTGCCCAAAAAATGACAAGGAAATGTCATATTTTGAGGAATTTACTTTTGACATTACACGACACACACGAGATAAACACTCTTGCTAGTGACCTTTATTGCGTAGGATATAGGGCTGCGTTTCCATTGAGAGATGCATGAAAATTTAAATTTAGCTCAGAATATGACAGTGGAAAATGGCATGTTAATCCGTTTTCTTTTGCTTGGCGAATATTGTAAATATATTCTCTTGTAAGTTATAAAATAATAACAGTAAAGTAAATTATTAAAATATTGAACAAGATTTATGTAAAATAAAGCAAATAAAATAAAATAAATGTTTACAATATTCGCCAAGCAAAGAAAAATTGACTTTACTTTTGACACGACACGCTAGTGTGACCTTTATTGTCAAGGCAATTCTTCTGTAGAAACACGCAGCAACGCCCACTTTAACATGTCAAAATTAGCTTGGTTATAGATAATCATCATTTTATCTCTGTCAGTTTCTTTAAAGTTGATAGAGACAAAATGAGGATTTAACCTTGACTTGAAGTGGGCCTAAGGGTCACACCGAGCGCAAAGATTAAGATACTGTAGTTCTCGTCTGTGAGATTTTACTTACGCTTGATTGGTACGACGAATTCTTTATACGATTTAACATAACGAACGATTAATTGCCTATTTGAGATGTAAACCATTTAAGAAATTAATCGCAATTTGTTTATTAACAGTATAAGATTAGATCTGGAATAGATTCTATACCATACGTATGTATTTGTATGAGATATGTTTCTTCTATTTCTAATCATATTTTCTAAAATGGCCCACATTTCAAATCAAGGCCGATTTTTGACAAAATAATGGTTTGAACTAAAATGCGTGACATACTTAATGTTTGAGCTTTGGTATTTGGATGATGAAGAAATGTTGCAACTTTTGCACCGAAATGTTCAAAATTGGACTTTATCATAAATAGATAGGGCACACGAGGTTTATTTAGAAGAATACCTACGTTTAAGCTTGGCAAAACAGTTGTCAAATAAATAACAAATCCTTTAACTATCCATCCATATTAACTGGACCTTATTCAGATTAATTCTTACTAAAATTATATTTGATATACTTTTGTTAAGAATTAATAAATTATAAGTTTCTCAATATATTTTTATATTGAATGAAAACCTCTCCATCAGACCACGTGTGCCAAGTAAATAATAATATAATTTAACACATAATTTGTATATTTCGCTACGTGTAAATATTGTTAGGTTATGTTCACGTTCGGTGAATAAACTTGCCATGTTTTTATGAATCTGTTAATGTAAATCTTAGTCATTCTTGTAGCTGTAATAGGAGAATGTATGTGAGATTTAAACAGTGTGGACATTATATGGAAAATAATATAAACTGTTATGGATTATAACTTTGCCTGTTATATACCGGCCGTCCAGTAAATGCTACAATGAAGTTGTCCGTTTCGACAGAAAATATAAAGAAAAAAAATGGCAGGAAGTTTGACATTCGTTCCATATATTTTCTGTAAAAAATTAATACTTCTACTAGATGTAAACCGCTTCATTGAGACCTCGCCTGCGGGGTACAGGGGAGCGGGGGGAGACGAGAGCGCGGTTAGTGAGTGGGGCGCGGGCGGCGCGAAAGCTCTCGCGCGACCCGCTTTCGCCTCCCCCCGCACCCCTGTGCCCCCGCAGGCGAAGTCTCAATGAAGCGGTTTACCTATAGTATAGTCTATCTATAGTAAAATATTTGTGTGTGATTTTTAAATACTCAGTTTCAATGTCTATTATCCTTTTGATAATAAATCTGTTTCACAGTTAACAAGGTATGAATATTCAAAGAATCAGCTCAGTACATCTCTCTCACTCGTCCAGGGATGAGTAAGAGAGAAGGACGGATAAAGCTGGCTGTAATAGTTTATAAACAGCTGACTATAGTTAGTTTTTTGCTACACTAAACGACATTTTGGAAAATAACTTCATATTTTAAGTTAGAAGCATATTGCTTCCTTTTGATGTGAGTTTAAGAAAGATAAGATAAACAAACAGGAAGATTATTATCTGTAATATTTTTTCGATTAATTAATTGTATTCAGTGGAAACTAAAAAGAGAAGCATGCCTTCGTCGTTATTGGCGCAATAATAACGTCAAATTAAAAAGTTGAAAAAACTTTATTTGAACAAATTATAACTATTGACCTAAAGATACGGAAAAACATGGCTTTGAGGAACGTCCTAAAAACTGAAACGTAAAAAACAATATTGCAGACTTAATTCAATCTCATCATAATCTAATTTATATCAAAACCCACCAATCAGAATTATTTAAAAACGCATCGAAATGTATATTTTGTACATAGAACAGAATCCTGGAGGCATAATCTTATTTATTATACAAGGATAACGGCATGTCTATTTTTATTTGTAGTTAATTTTATGTGAGATTAAAAATAAAATACTTGAAAACATTTTCTTTTTTTTTTAACCTGTGTTAGTTCCTGCGATTTTCCTTTGCCCTGCAAAGAGATAATAGTTTTTTTTAAATACTTAGGTTAGGAATGATAGATAAATGCAAACGTGTGAGTGACGTTAATAAATGCACTATCGGGACACGGTCGCCTTACCAGTTTAAGAGCCAAATTCGCTTGCACTTCGTGTCGTTATTTGTGTCGTGTGTGCAAGCGATTTTCGTTTGATGATTTTGTTTTTATTCATGTATGTTAACTTTGTTTATTAGTTTTAATTTGTTTCTGTTCCAATAAATATATGAAGAAGAGCATACTTACCGCTTGAGCCCTTGATACAGGCCGGTGTAGTAGCCACTCATGTACCAGCTGAGCAGCATGGAAGCCACGGCTTGTTCTTCACCGTCAGAGCCCAGCGCGAGCGGGGGAGGCGGGGGGAGGGGCATGTCCATTGAGCCTAGCTGGAAGAGTTGAAAGGGATATTTATACTCCATCGACGTATTAAATATTGCAGCAATAGGCTAGTTGACTAAATTTCAAAAACTAGATAATACCTTACCTTAGTAATTATATTTAACAAATACCTTGATATTTTTAAAAATATTCAACAGTTACATGATTTAATTATGATTTTTAAAATTAAATTCGAATGGGTCTCAAAAACGCTCCAACTGTCATGGCGTACTAAATGACGTCACGGGCGGAAGTTCGAAGTCTTTTTGACAGCAAAATACTATAAAGAGTTGTCAATGACAGCAAAAAAAGCGCGCCTTCACGAAAGGCATGACGTCACTTCCTCTGATAGGCGTTTGCGGTCACATGACCAAATGTGCGTTTTAGACAAACTAAATTATGTAAAATAATAAAAATCTTAATTTAAATTCATAAATTATTTCGTTTTATGCCATCTTCAAACCATAATTAATTAACTAGAAATTACCAACATAGTGATTTGTTCTTAGTGTATCAATAGACTACCGTCAGTTGAGCGAAAGCAATAGTACGGCAAAAGTCTCTCCTAAAATACAGGATAATCCTGAACTAGAAGGCAGAGTCAAGTTGTTAGTAATAAGCACTGAAATATTGCAATAAGCTAGTTTCCACTAAGAACAAATCACAGTGTTGGTAGTTTCTAGTGAGTATTATGGTTTGGAGATATCATATAACGAGTTAATTTATGGATTAGGATTATTAATATTTTAAATAATTTAGTGTGTCCAAAACGCTCGTAATCGCAAACGCTTCAGAGGATGTGACGTGTTTTTCAAATAAAAACAGTTGCTTGTGTAATCTGATAAATAAATATGCACCAGACAACACACCAATTGTCTGGTTTCGTAGTAACGAACTCCTTGTGTTACGAAGTATCAGACAAAGATTATGACGGGGGCATCTCCCATAAATACTCAAATACATTTAACATCCATGACTTAGGTACAAATGTTCGTGCTCATCACACAAACATTTGCCCCTTGCGGGATTCGAAACCCACGACGGCCGGCGTAAAAGTAAAAGTCGTTTATTTTTGCATATAGACCCACTGGGGGCACTTATACGTAATAGTCAAGAGCGCTAACCAATACACCAAACTAGTAGTCTAATATAAGAAGAGTATTAACATTTTTACTAAATGACTCACATTTCTAAAAGCTGACATGTTTGGCATGTTGAAAGGCATATCTGGCATCTCAAAACCATTTGGCAGCTTTAAATTCTGATTTTTCTTCTTCTTACCGGATTTCTTTTTTCTATTGAACGACCGATCTGTAATTCATAATAGTTCATTTCTCATTATTATGTCTATTTATAAATAAAATACCTACTCAAAAGTAAAAAATGTATGTGTAAAATGGTAGGCTACATGTCAATTGTTATTTTTGTATTTAAATGACTATTGCACAAAGGTGAACAGAATGCTTAAAGCATTATCTGCCAGTCAAACTTTTACGTTATCCAGAGAAGTGACAATGGGTGCACTAAGTATTATTAACAGAAAAAAGCAACAATAAAATCATACTAATTTTGAATATAAAACTAATAAATCATTAATGGTGTTACAACATTTGCATCCAAAGCTTTGTGATAAATATTCGCATAATGATTAAGAAGTTATTTAACCTGTTATAAGAATCCATTTTTTCTCACACAGGCAGGACCTCAAACCTGTTTTGAGATTGTATGACTTGATGCAAAAATAAAACTAGAATCTGGTTTATTTTTAATAGGTCATTGCCTACCTGTACTTCCAGGACTTGGCACTCGATCACTAAAACAGTCCATTCTCTCCAAGTTCGGCGATTGGCTAGTGTACGCTTCATCAGTCTTATTATCTTCTTTGTCGATCAGAGCTTGGTCAATCTGACGGCTCTGCTCGTGTTTACCCCGAGAGGGTTTTAATGAGCTTAATAACACAATTTCGGAATTGTCATAGCCTGGAAGTTGGATAAAGAGAGTTAAGATTAATAGAGTACTACTTTCAGTTTATTATGTGTTGAGAACTTGATAAAACAATTTAATTGGGTACTATTAGGTAGACCGCAAAATGGACACCTCACCTGTGGGCACAGGGGCGCAGGAAGGCGAGAGCGCGGTGCGTGAGGGGTTCGGGCGGGTGCTCTCGCCTCTCTCCGCGCCCCTGTGCCCCACAGGCAAAGTATTAATGAAGCGGTTTGCTTATAGTGACAAATATATCAACTACAGCCAACCATATAATTTGATTAACTATAAACTTTTTAGTGACAATAATGGTACCTATTTTACTTGTGATCACAATCTCCATAAAGTGTAAAAATAAGACATAAAAGTAAACAGTACCTAAAAATCTAACAACACACTCTTTATCGTTGACGATTCTCATCAAAAACGCCTCATACTCTACTCCGTCTCCTTCATACACTGCCCGACATGCCATGCCTGGCTTCCAGTTGCCATTTTGATTCTTTTTGTTGCCTTTAGATGGACCTCCTTTGTTTGCTTTGTCCTTTTTATTTGCCGGTGGACCTGGAATTGTATAGTGGAAGATACTTTACTGCACAGGAAAAAAATAACATAAAACAGACTTCCTGTCCCTGAGACAAAGTGATGACACCTTTGTACAATAGGAAGGAATCCATTTTTACTTGTGTTTTAATTGGAATTTGTTAGTAGAACACAGAAATCTTCAGTAACCGTTAATTTTAGTCTAAAATTTACCTCTTGAGGATAATTGTGAAACTATTCCCAAGCCTTCCTTGTTTTTATTCTGGTTGTTAGTGGACATAGCCACTCTCTTTGCTACCTCCGCATTTGCGATTCGCAGCGCCTTGTCATAGGCATCGTTTAGCTTTCTATCGTCCCAAATGTCCTCATTACCGTCTTCATCCTCACTGTCAGACTAGAAAACACAGAAAGAATGCAACAACTCAAATACAATAAACCATTTCAACAACATTTATAAAACAGTTATTTATCATCAAGAACTTACCACATTCATGCCTTTCACGTAAAGGATTTCGCTAGTAGACATATTTATGATGATGATAAACTAACTTTTCAGGCACTTTTTGGTTTATTTCTAAGTTTTTTTTGCAATTTTACTGTAAAATCTAGAAAAACGAACTAATTAAAATCGAAACCACAGATTAGTAAATCGAAACAATGTCATATTTTATGACATTGACACATGACATGACAAATTGACAATTGACATTTCACACCTATGTCGCAAGATTATTGAGATTAACAGTTTTGATTTTAAGCTTCTTGGTTTTAACAGAACGTTTGTTTTCTCGGTTTTTGGCTTACACGGCTTGTGAGCTGCCAAAATAACGATTAACGTTACGTTGTTGGCATTTCGACGTTAAAATAATTCGTTTGTCAGTTCGATCGAGACTGACAATTGACTGACATTGACCACAGATTAGTAAGAGTATGTCTAAAGACATTGACGTTCGAGAGTAAAAAACGCGGAATTGTTTGTTGTTTGTTTACAAAGAAGATTACATGATCAGTGGTTTACGTTTTCAATAAAATGTAAATATATAAATCTCCATTATTTTCTCAAGAGATAAGGTAAAAGTAGTATTGAACTCATCGCTGTTCCAAAGATTTATTATCTTAGTATTGCAACCTCAGAATGGTCTAATTGAATTCAAATGCTTGTGGTTGTCGAAATCGCATCTTTTCGTATGGGATTTTGTATGCAAAACAGGTGTTTTTAGATTGATTTAGTTAGTTTTGACTCCTACTTCGTTTCATGGGGTTAGATTTTAGACTTGAAGTGTACCATGGACTCTAAACGAAATGATTCGGATGGAGAAATTCAATCGGGAACAAAGTCACCGCACGACATAAATCCTAGTTCTTGGAGTGAAGTGAAAACAAAATATCTCACAAATACCGTGGGTAATTCAAGAAAGAGGAAATTTGGTAACTTTTTAAATATTTTCTCTAATATAAATAGGTTTATCTTATACTGCTCTGTTAAAATTGTAATTGTATCTTGCTACTCTTTAGGTATGCTATGAATTTTATGCTGTTTTAATGTATGTATATTGTTTTAGTGCTTGCTTATCCCACTGCCGTTTAAATATTACATTAAAATGCTATTCATAGTTACAGAATCTGAAATGTCCGCAAATGGTGACTTGGCATCTAAATCAACAAGGTTGATTGTAAAAAGGTCTGTTGCTTTTTCTTGTTAACAACAAAACTATTTCTTCATGAAATAGCTAAATACTTAAAATCTGGTTATTATTTTCAGAGAAAACAACTCATCGATTTGTGATGACAATCAGACATCAGGATTGTTTGGTCTAAAACAGCAATTTATTGAATCTCTTGGTATAAAACCACCACTTGCGAAATGGGTCTATGTTACCAATGTAAGTTTTTTTTAAGATTTATGACCATCAAATGTAATTACTGCAATCTTTACTAATGTAACAGTTTCCTTTAGGTCATCGCCAACAGTGGGGACTGTCCACTAGTCAGGCATTGGTGTAAGCTAACTAAATCGCTTTTAGACATTAAGTACAACACTAGTTGATAAGTTTTCTGTTATTTCTTTTACTAACACTTTAATGGATTCATGTTGTCTGATAAATAATCATTTTTTTTACTAAAATTATAGCTGAAGAGTTTGTTTCTTTGTTTGAATGCACTAATCTCAGAATTTACTAGTCAGATTTAAAGAATTAAAATAAAACATCATGCTGCGACGGGTGGGGGTAGGGAGTAAACTCAAAATGCCGTTAATATTTATAGTCGTTATTACTATTCTCACACCTATCAACACCTATTCTCCAATCCTGTCAAGAATTTCATAAAGATTTTGTGATATATATATAAAACAAACTAATTATGAAATTAGTTTATTAAACGGGTTTTCTTTTTTATATTTTCTAAGAAATACAATAATTGTCATATCTTTTAGTTCCGGTGTGATAAAGTTGAACTGAGAGAAGTGTTGGAACTTGCTGGTCATGTTGTCAGTTGCGCAGTTGTGAAAAATAGTAAGAAGTTTGCTAATGTAATGTACAGTCATCCGTTGGAAGCTGTGCAGGTATGTTGTACTGTTAATGTGTGTTATTGTCACTCACCTGAATTACCCTTTCTACTGCGACCATTTATAAGTTGTATAGAACCGGCCAAGTGGGAGTCGGTCCCACACACTGAGTTTTGTGCCAACTTTAACTGAATTAGAGGTCCACTTATTTAAGATCAGGGTTAGTTAGTTTTACCACTTCGGAAGCATCTATGAGTATATTTCAAATGTTTGACTTTTGGAAAAAATATTTTAGGTCCCTCTATGTCATTTTACAATACCTATCCATAGATACCCGAGTAGGCATGAGATTTTTTTGTAGTTTCATGTATGGAAAACGGGGGCCTTTTAAATGTAATTATTTTTTATTTTTAGTATAAAAATCGAAAAAGCAGTTAACAGGATACACTTATCTGCCAATTTTTAACTGTGTAATGATTATAGACGGACAGACAACAGACTTGACTTACCTATAAGAGTTCCGTTTTTTGCCATTCATCTTCGGAACCCTAAAATTTCAATAAATTGTGTTATTTTAGGTAATGCTTATAAGTTTGTTCACTCAAAATATCTCAAAATGTCTGGTGGTCTGATTTTTTATTATGAAACATATAATGTTGTATGCTGTTTATTGCTCGAGGACAACGCCCCCTTATCTCTTTCAAACAAGAAATTCACACACGACCCAAAAACAGGCGTAACTTCATAAAACCACCGAGATACAAGTGATGGTTCTTTAACGCTAAGGCGGCGGTGCCTTCGATAGTACTAGAACTACTGGTACGTAAAATCTTATGTTATTTAAAATACTGCTTAATTTTAATTTATTTCAGGCTGTATCAATGTTCAATGGCCAAATATTGTATGGTATGAAAATGAAAGTCACTATGATCAATCCACCAAGTGACATTGTTATATTACCTAAAGGGCTGAAGGATGTTGGCCCTGGATTGGGCTTCAATGGAAGGCCTCTTAGAGACATCGTCAAACATTTCAAAAAATACACAAAGCACCAAAATTCACTAGTGGACGCCTCGTTATTCAGTCGAACAAACGATGACAATGACGATGAAATAGATGTAGACCCCAGAAGTGTTAGCAGTCAAAATTCTGGCGAAGACTCAGATGCATCGAAACGTAGGAAGTATTTTAAAACAACAAATGTTGAAGATCTGCGTGTCACAGAGTCGTCTCAAGACTCGAGTGTTTCAGAAAACCAAAGTAAAAAGGCAAGGCTTGAAAATAATGATAATGAAAAACCAAAAGTAGGTCTTGAGAATCAAAATGATGATAGTTCATCTGACGAAGAAAGAATTGATGATGTTAGAATAGTTTCTAATTTTAAAACAAAAGAAAGTGGAAGTTCGGAAAAAAAGACAGTGTCCAGAGATCCTAGAACGGGCGGTAGTTCAACACAGACTGTCGGTGGTAAGCCAGAACCAGCATCATCAGTTTATAACCCTTTGGTTCAAAGCACACAGGCGCCTATACTTCAAGCAACTGGATCCAGGCCGATCCACCCTCAGGATAATGCGGGTTCTGTGAGGATGGATCCTCCGGGTCCTTTCGGGTCATTCGGCCCTCCGGGTCCGATAAGACCTGTGGGTCCAATAGGGCCTTCGGGTCCAATGGGACCGATAGGCTCCTCTGGCCCAGTGACACCTTTCCACCCCGTTCCTGTTAGACAGGACGGTCCCATGATACCTCCAGTTGGTCCAAACGGGCCAATGATGGGTCCCGGTGGTCCCGGTCCAGTGCGTCCAAATGGACCTCTGGGTCCTTTTGGGCCTCCTGGGCCGGTTGGTCCCGCAATTAGGGGTCCGTCAGCCCCGTTTTTCAGTCCGCCTGGACCTAATGTGCCGCCGATCGTGCAAGGACAGAATCCAGCTTCAGGTCCCCATCCGATGTTTCAAGGAAGTGGGCCAACTCCGCCTGGGCCGAGTCAACCAATGGCTAATGATGTCATTACATTGATGTTCCGTAATGTAAGTATGAAGCTATGTTTTTTTGCTTAGCTGATTTATGATTATTACCATTATATCAGCCGTAGGGCGTCCACTGCTGAACATAAGACTTCTCCCATACTTTTACACAGCGACCGGTTGCAAGCGATCTGCATCCAATGTGCGATAACTACAAGGTTGTGGACAGACCATTGTGCCGATGGACGTCCTACTCATGATCGAAAGTTCTCCAATCTAGATCTTTACTGCTCCAACTACCGCCACTTCTCGCGCTACCTGCCCTGTTTATAGCCACATGACCTTACTGATCCGCAGGTTTCAGGCATTGGTTTTTCTACCTCATTCTGATTTACATAATACATTTTTACTATCTTCGTTTCAGCTGCCACCCTCCACCACATTTCCGTTGCTTTGCGACAAGGTGTCTCAATGCGGTCAAGTGCTCTCCCTTCAGCTGACAACGCCGGGCTGTGCCGTCGCCAGGTTCGCTCACCGGGCCCATGCTGAGAGGTGTTTTCGTATCCTTTTTAAAAGTTATTATATTATATAGCTATATTGGTCCATGAAAGCAGATCTTCCAAAACGAAAGCTTTGCGTTTGACGTGACGTTTATGTTTGAATTCTACCGGTCTTGAGCTACGAGGCGCATTCTTGGTCGCTGGCCAAAAGTCTGAAGTCCAATCTTGGGGTTTCCCAAAGGCCTATATAGCGTTACGTTTTAGGGATAAAAAAAGGGATCGGATCCGTAACACCACAATCCCATCTAAAACTGGCATTATGGACGTTGATGTAAGGAACGCAAAACTTAAGTTGGACTAAGACTGGATGGGCCATGTTCTCAGGTTGTCATTGACATTGTTAAACATACATATATAGCTATGAAGGTCATAGCGAGTAAATAACTAACTCCAACGAAACTATTATTATTTCGTCATATTTAATTAAATTTTAAATTCTCATCTAGACGCACTGCAGGATGCCATCCTTACCTAGTTGACATTCCACTGATTATAACTAAGCGCTTTTCGTCAACTTTTATAATGCGCACAGCAAAAATATGGAACTCTACCCGCAGCAGTGTTTCCAATGGATTATAACCCTACAATTTTCAAAGTTAGAGTGAACAGGCTTTTTCTGGGTGAGCTTGCTCCATCGTCGTCTCTGTCTATGCCACTGGTCTAGCCTGGAGACAAGAGCGAACCCATTTCAAATAAATTTAAATAAATAAAAAATAAACATATTTTATGTTTTCCTTCTGAATATTTTCCCTAACTGGTTCTTTCAGAGTTCTTCAACGGAAAGTGTATTGACGGCTGCTTCATAGAAGTACGTTTTGCTTAGCGGTGAGTTGGTGTTTTAATCAAGACTTACTAAAATTAAGCGCACAGACTATAGTAAACGCAAAGACTCGTTGCGGGCGGAGCAATAAAACGTGCAAAAGAGACAGCGCACATCATTTTCTTATTTTGCACTTGCACTGTTTATGGATGACGTCACACAGCCACAGATGTTTTGAGATTGTTTGTATACGTGCGTTTATCGATGACAATAAGATTGAAAATTGGGTTTTACATGCATTTTGTATCATTGATAGTTCAGTATTTAGCGCCTGTTTCAAAAGTGATTTATGGCACCGACTGTCGCGAGTCTTTGTGTTCAGTAAATTAGGTAATTAACTTAAATTTAATTTAAAACAATAATTAAACAATTAAAATTTAGCTATAGCATATTTAAAGTAATGCTTACGCTGGTATTAATATAAATAGCTGCGTCGTCAAATAGTTAGAGATAATTTCCCTTTTACATTAGGATGTTTGTTATAAATTTTATATTTTATCAAGGGAATGTTCTTTTACCTAGGATTAGGTATTATGATTTAAGTTAGCTTACCTACGCGCTTCGCCTAAATAATGTATTTTCTATGTTGGATTTGTACAGTCACCAGCAAATCCGACTATACATTTTTGTTGAAAAATAGCCCTTATTTCAACAGCATAAGATACCGCAGTTTTAGCTTGACGTGCTGTCGTCCGTACTCCTAAGTAATATTTAAGATATTTTTCTGTATTATTTATTATTTATGGTGTGTACAAAAATTTATTTATTATTATGATGTCAGTTATGATACAATAATCAATATAATACAATAAAATATTTTAGTTCCTGAATTTTACTTTTCCTTAGTTTTTATTCGATAAATTCAATGTATAAGTTACTATATTTATCCAATTTTTTATGTTATTATTTAGGAGTTTAAATACTTTTCATTGCCTTGTGTTTTTATTTAATTCGGACTATTTTAGTACTAAGTAATTCGATTGGTAGGTATTTTAGATACAATGTGTATAAATATAATTTATATAGTATAATGAAACCTAAGTACTTATTGTTATAATTTGTAAAGTTGAAGGTGTAGATTATTCGTAAATATTTTATTATAGTAAATACGTGGTGATGGAGGATGCTTAAATTTTATGGGTAGACATTAATATTACTTTAAATATGCTTCCTTTATTCAATTAAAATTAGGTATTTTTAAGATAACTAATACGAGTATATTCTATGTTAGTATTTGGAGTGTGTGTTGGTAATAATAAACGCATATTTTTACCGACAATATGTGTTTACATTTATCAGTTTTAAAGAACTGACCTATCAGGTTCCTTCAGCTTTCCATAATATTTAGTTCAAAAAACTTGAATCTGAGAAGTCACGATAAAATTGGCTTGATTTTTACTAGTTTTTACTTGTCAACAATGCAATCGCATATGGTAGTAGTCAACCTAGAAAACATTAAAAATATGTCTAACTGTATAGTTAAAGTAAAGCAGCGCAGCAGAGCGGACATAAGGTGTTTTTCTATAAACGGGTGAAACTTTAACAGAACTTCAAATTACTTCAGAGAAATCGGGCCCTATTTTTTTTTTTAATGCGGGCTAGTTTTCTTTTATATTTTTCCTAACAAAAACAAAAATTTTTAAAAGCATCCTGTGTCTAGTCTGAAACATCCCAACGTCATTACCTGAGGGAATTAGGGATAAGAGAGAGAGGTGATGACGTTGGGATGTTTCAGACTAAGGCTTTTAAAAATATTATTTTTTTTTGTAAGGAAAAAAAAAGAAAACTAGCCCGTTTTTAAGAAAAAAATGATAGGGCCCGGTTTCTCAGAAGTAATTTGAAGTTCAGTTAAAGTTTCACCTGTTTATAATAAAACACCGTATATGTATATGTAGGTACTACAGCAATACTATAATAATTAATGAAATCATTCAGCAAAATTAATTAACAATCCTAAGATACCACAGAATCAATCGCTTGTCAGTAGCCCACACACATCAATGAGCAAGCAAGCGAGTGCGACGGGCATCTCCTATTGACGTTGGTTTACTAATTAATTAATATCACAGCTAATGACAATAGTCGCGGGTCACAGCGCGACTGATTGCGTTTGACGGTCGATGACTCTAACGGCCGTTCCCTATATGCAAACTATAGTTAAAGGTAGATAGATATAGCTATTTATTTATTTAAAGACTTTATTGCACAAATCATGGTGTACATAGGTGGACTTAATGCTAAAAGCATACTCTGCTAGTCAAACCTTAGGTCATGCAGAGAGATGGCAATGGGTGCAGCGAAGATAATAAATAGAAAAAAAGAAATAAAAAAGCAACAGTTAACCAATATTTATAGTAACAAATAAATATACATACTTACTGCAATAACATAATATATTCTATAAACATACTTAAACTTACACAAAATAAATAAATTATATAAATATGCATATTGTATACAAATATTATGCAATTATCTATTCTTTGAGGAATTGTCGGACTTTGTTCTTGAACGATAACTTCGACTCGGTCCTCCTGACATCCAAAGGAAGAGAGTTCCACAGTCGTGTTGTCGTCCACTATAAACGACTTGGAGACGTACGTGGATCGGTGAGCCAGCGTGCTTAGCCGGAGATTGTTGGAGGAACGGAGAGATCGATCGTGCTATCCTCGCATCCATAACCCACAAAATCTCTGAGGCCAGACTAAGATGGTACGGTCACGTTATGAGAAGGCCCGATAACCACGTGGTTAAAATGTTTCTTTCCATTGCTACGAAGAAAAGGAAAGGGGAAGACCCCATACCACCTGTATGACAAATGTCCAAAGGGACATGAGTAGGTATTAGGACTCCAAGAGAAAGACGCTGAAGACAGAAAAACAAATGGCGTCGCATGATTGGGAAGGCCGCATAAACTGCAATCCAAGGACGACAAATGCTGCTTTGAACACGATCAAATACAGCCAAACTTTTGAAGAAATGGGTAAAAAGTATCAGTATCAAACAATAATAAAGTTTGTATTGCAATCTTATTGAATTCCGTAATGTGCAATACCGAACCGCAACGCAAGCATTCTTTCTAACTAAGTAAGTATGTGAAATCGCAACTGATCTACTTCCATAATTGGTATCTAAGTATTTATTAATTTATTTTAAACTTCATGCACAAAACATAATATTGTACATATGGCGGACTTAATGCCAAAAGCGTTATCTACCAGTCAACTATAGGTCTGAGCAGAGAAAATATAGGCGGTGCAAATATAGTTATAGAGGCAAGAAAAGAGAAGAGTAAAGCGATAAATATGACAATAACACAATGATAAACATACATAGTGCTTATTAATTATACTTACACAAATATAATTGAAGAAATAAAAAAATATATAAACATACATCTACTATAAAAAAATAAGTCGGCTTTTCCTCCCTGATGCTCCATCCTGATCCTGATATAACTCCAGAACGCACGAACCGATTACCACGGTTTTGTATTCGTTGGAAAGGTCTCAGGCTCCGTGAGGTTTATAGCCGGGGCCGGGGCAGGACGGGGCTGGGGGCGAAACGAAGTTTGTTCAAGTTCAGTATTCTAGTCGCCTACTAAACCACAGTTTGATAAGTTTTTAATCTCTTCAAATGAATGGTTTAGCCTCTGTTGGTAAAGAAAATACCTCTAGTCATCTGCTTCCTCTAAGCTGGCCACTTTAATAGCATTTTAATAAAAAAAGCTCTACTTAATCCGAGTCTTCGTAAAAAGTGGCAAAGTGTGAACTAAAATTCTAGACTACAAGCACCATATTTTAAAATAAGCGAGGATTGACTTGATAGGTAGTGTATCTTCATAAAAACACCAAATTTGCGAAGATAGTGTGATGGTTTCCACTTCCCGCCTCTTAATGCCCAGTGAAAAGCCTTTCTTGATATATGCATTTGTGTCTTGGCAGATTATGATAATACAAATAAAGAGCAAAATATCATAAGTTTAATTCACAAAGAAACAATATTTCACTCTACCTACAAGCTACCTGTATGCATTTAATTACTGTTAATAATAATAATAGTCCCCCTAGCCGATTTCGACTACGGTGGCCAGTCACAAGGACCTACCGACTGCGCGGGACATATTATAGTGCACAAGTGTGTGCGCAAACACAGGTGCACTCTCTATTCCTTTCACTCTCATAGCCCGATGGGACAGCAATCTGACACGACCGGAGAGAGATCAGGCGCAGGACCAACGGCTTTACGTGCTTTCCGAGGCACGGGGGTGAAACACCGCTAACTTCCAAACTCCGGGCTTCCCTGAGAATTTCTAAGCAGAAAACTCAGGTACATTTTTTTGCCCGACCCGGGAATCGAACCCAGGATACATCTTGGCGCAGCCGTCGCTTTAAAATGCGACCCTCTAACTGCTGCGCCACTGAGGCACTACTAACTAACTACTGTTACTAGCGTATGGAACTGGTAACACGACATTGAGCCATGATTTGACGCCACTTGGCATCAACGCATACAAATAAACGGTTTAAAATACGACATATAAGTCACAATCTTGTCATCGAGTTGTAACACCATACGTAGTAATAACAACAGTGATAACAACTCACAGCCTGCATGTGATTTTCGTTACATGCTACGAGGGTGTTACGAGCCTACGACGATGCTACGAAGTACTACGAACTACAGTCTACAGTCACTACGAATTTTCCATTATTTCTACGACTACGACGCTACTAATGCAACCACAGAACATAAAAATGCAACTTTCGACCAAATTTTTTTATCAGGAGAAGCAAGTATTTTAAAAACCAAATGCATAGTACCGCACCTAGCACCAAGCAACATTGTGTTTTTTTTAAACCGTTTACAAACCTGAGTGGGGTCATACTTAAAATAAAACACTTGACATCACACTGGACCCTGAAAAAAGCAAAAATAATTCCTTAATAGCAGATTATGGAAATAAGTTGATTCCAAAGCGGTGACCTGGTTAATCCCTTTTTAGAATGCCGGGAAACGTCACCGGGAACTATTAAAAGCGAGTTAGAATAAATCGTGGACTTATGGAGCGTTAAAACCACATTTGCAGCTGGGGTTGAAATGGTTTGCGATATTCTTTTGTTTTTAATAGAAGCTTTCGGTGCTGTTAGCTTTTAGCGTACCTATTTGAAGAGCGAGGATTTAACAAAATAATGAAGTTGAATGGATATACGATGAGACTGTTGTGCGTTCAGTCTGTTGAAAGTTATAAATCGCAATAAAACTTTTATAGTAAAATTGTAACTGTTAATTCTTGTGTTTCACTTTTCTGTGTAAATATTGTTGGTATTAATTAATGTTGATCATTTTTCTCTTATTAGATAATCGATAGTACCTGAATAAAAATCTACTATGCCCATACCTATTTACATTGGCCTTAGAAACAAGAAAGTGGACTACCAAATTACGTATGATCAAAAGACTAGATTCTTATTTCACGTAGATATTCCTGTATAGAATTTTGTGTCTAGAGCAAAAGAAAATGTTTGAGGTACAATATTACAGTTCATTTTATAACAAACCTTTACTCTTGCAATTTTGCGAAGAGCGAACTCATTTGTTAACTGACTTAAAAAAAATATTAACTTTAAAAATAATAGGTCCTCAATTATGGTTATTTGTCCGCGATTATCTCGTGTTTTGCTCAGCCAATTTTGGTGCAGTTTTCTTAAAAGTATTTGTTACATTTATGATAAAGTTTTAGTAACTGTTTTAGTTGGTAAAATTATAAAGTATCATCTTATAGGTTAGACGAGTCTTTTAGAGTTCCGTTGATACTTCCGATGTCCGTCTTTTCAATTCGATCGCGATTGTTCGCATATTATTAAACAGCACTGCAGTAATGAGGGCTACCGTTTTCGTGCTCACTAGTTGGCGCCACTGTCGCGTGAGGTCCAGAATATAGCTTTTATGGTGTATAATTGTCATGATGGAGAGATAAAAAATCAAGTTTGCAATTAAATCTTAATATTACAATACATTGAGCATGCCGCAGTCCAGCTTTGTTAGGAAAAGAGGAGTAGGTAAGTAGGTACACAAGTTATTAAAGATTTAACATTTATTTCCTTATTTAAAACACTCTCATTCATTGATACGTAACTAGTATTTTCCATAATAAATGGAAATTCTTGCTAAATATTTGAAACATACATCTAAATAGAAATAGACCCGCACATCTAACCCACTAATAGTGACATTGACATTTCGGAGACCTCACCCTACACAAGCGCCCCTAGCGGCGAATTCATACACTATAGCCCTCATTAAAGACAACGTTATAACAGCAAGGTACAACCTATCATTTGTTGTTGACGCATCAAACTGACAATCTAATAGTGCATTCCACACGTTCTATTGCGACTATTGATTGTTAATGTTGTGTCGCAAGAAATGGATAAACAGATTTCATGAAACATGGCTAAAAACACTTGGAATAAAATTATCTATGACACAAAAAACCTTAACGAAATTTTTTTCATCCGTTTGGGAGTTACGATACCACAGACAGACACGTTAAACTTATAAAACGTGGTTATAAACAGTTTTCAAATGCATCTTCCGAATTGCTTAGATGAAGTTTGAAGTTGTTTAGTACCAACAGATATTTTGGAGCCGCATTTTTCTCTGTTTCGTCACTAAAAGAAACCAAACTGAAAACTAAAAGAAATCATTCGTTCATTCAAAACTGCATTTCCCTAGCAGATTTTGTCTATGTGAAAAAAATAGTCTCAGCACTTGGACGGATGCCCGCAAACCTGCCTATGTTGGACACAACTAAACTTTCCGTGGTCACGTAATAGCCTCGTCCAACTTGCTGTAAGCGGCTGAATGGCGTAATAGTGATCATGGTTATGTTATGACAGACATTAGCACTTAGGTAGGCTTTGTAGTAGGGAGTTTTAACAACTATATCGGGGTAAAAACAGATGTGTTTATGATTCCAAAAAAATGAATGTTGCATCAGAGACAATAACTGTTCATGATTTAGTTACTTCTTCTTCTTCCTCACTTAGTTACTTTTAAAATTATTTTAATCGGTGTCAGAAAAGGGACAAAGATGAAGTTGATTATTAGATTGTAGAGATTAATAAATAAATACATAGTGTGTAACACTATACGGTTGTAAATATTTGATATCTAAGTAAAAGTAAAAAGTTAAGTTAACCTGTAAGCATCCCACAGCTGGGCAAAGGCCTTGCCACAAAATGTGAGGTAGTATGAGCCATACTCCATCACGCGGGCTCAGTGCGGATTGGCAGAGGGGTGTTTGCAAGGCAAGCGACCAACCTTGCTGTCAGACTTTATCAAGCCGCCCATAGGGCCTCTGACTAGGCTTAAAGACTAATATTAACCGATATTAGCCGGGACCAACTGCTTATCATTATGCGTGCTTTCCAAGGCACGGATATGCTCGTGATATACGCCACTTATATTGTAAGTTGCTTTACTTCGGTAATACATACTACCAAAGCGCTGCCACTACTGCGCTACGAGCACCTCATAATATATAATAAGGTCATGAAAATTTAAAACCACTTAGGTAGGTACTAAGAACCTCCCTGCAAACACGAAAAAGATAAAATCTGACAGTAAAATTTAGATTTAATTGATTACGGTATTAGATGAATAATAAATGATGGATGAGATTCCAATGAATGACACAAGGAAATGCATCAAAACGACCAAACGATTTCGTGAGATGGAAACTTACGTTGCTATTTTGCAGCTTTGACCGCTCTGTTTTACAGTGATCAAGGCTACTATTTTGCCAACGAAGAAAATAGTACATACCAATTGAGTTACATTTATTAAACTTTATGGAACTACGTTCTCTTTTAACTTAAAAGTGCTAGGAAGACTTTTGTCCTGCAGTGAGAAACTATAGGGTCTCTCTCTATAAACTCTATAAACTATATTTAGTGGACGCAATAATTGATAATTTTCGTCATGAACGCATAAAACTCGCCCCATCTACACGTTCGTATGTTTTCATCTGTTTTTCAGTGTTCGAATTCAGTCCGTGGTGTCCATTAAACCGATTCCGATTGAGTTAGTTTATTTATCTTGCACACTCACGCTGGCAAACTCAGAAAACGAGGATATCACGGTTTTTATTTTGACTGAAAAGAATGAAATTCTCAAAGCAGGACTTTCGTTTTGATGTATTGTTAGAATACGTATCTGAATTCAAAATTACAACATTTCATATCCAGATTACGGTTTAGCCAAAGATCTATATGTAAGTTACTCAATGCTGTAACTTTTTTTAATGAAATTAATGGCGTTCTTTTAACCATTAGGTTTAAGGTTTCTGCCTACTACGAAGTAGAATACCATGACCGTGCTAGGAACGTGTAAAATAAAAAAAATGAATTAAAAACTATGATACTGTTCCTACTACACCGTTCCGTAACCGACCAACACCGCGTGTCGCTATCCTATCATTTATAATGTTGAGACAGAACGCTGTAGATCCGTTCAGTGGGTAAAGTAGAGCGTATCGATACGCTGCTAGCACGGTCATGGTATGGTACGGTGTAGTGGGCCCAACCTCAAGTGCGCTATATGTGAAAGCGCTCTTAGAATTAGAATTGTGTTACAATCAACATCTCCCTTGATGTAGCTATTAAAAGTTTGTAAGTATTATCTGTCCGTATCTATGCAAATGATGATAAAAAACAACGAAAATATATTTGTTAGGTACAAGATTCAACCTCTAAGGAGAATGCAAATGCCCACTAGAAATGTTAAGGAAACAAACTTAGTACGTACTTGTTTCTTGAAAAAGAGGATTTTGATAGGCTGCTTCGAATAAAATAAATACAAAATTCGGAGCGAGCCCAAAAACATTTCATTCCTTCGTCATTAGGAATGTCGTCAGAAAATCTCTGGCGGAATTTTTTATTTTCACGTTGATAGCACTTTGATTCTGTTCGTAAAATATTACGAGGATGATTTTCTGAATGCTGAGGTATAAAACGGTATCAACGCAACGCTTATTACGCCTTTATTGTAACAGTAGCAAACATTTTTGCCATCGGCCTTTTCGTAAATTGTAACATGAATTATTTAAACGAGAATATCTAGCAAAGCTAATGTGGAAGTGGGCGGGTCACATATATGAAGGATGCACCCGGACAGGGACCCAAGTCATCACGCGATGGATACCAGCAGATGGCTATCGCCGTAGAGGGAAACCCAAAATGCGATTGTATGGCGATTTGTTTAGTTTTGCTAAGGATTGGGAGTTGTTGGCCATGGATGGTGAATAGGTGGAGGAATTTGGGAGAGACCTTTGCTCAGCAGAGAGAAAAATAACCAAGTATTTAATGAGTACTGAGAAACTGTACATCTGGAGTAGGTATAGCACTCTATGGATGTGAAAAGTGGACCTAAACCAAGAGAGATAGGTAGAGACTGGAAGCTTTTGAGTTGTTTTTTTTATTTACTATCTAAACCTATCTAGCAAAAGTTGTGCTATGTATGGGCCTGAAACTAAAGATAGATAGATTGATACTCGTAGATAACTCTTTATTGCACACAATATTAGTGAATTTACAAATTTGTTTAAAAGAAATGTACAATTTAGGTGGTCTTATCTATACGCGATCTCTTCCACTAATCTATCTCACATTATACGAGAAAAGGTACAGACATCCACACAGATAGAGTTACTTTCGCCTTAATAATACGAGAAGGAATTTTAAATCCCTCTTCAACAGATTTGTGGCAGGAATTATCGTCATAATTAAACAAGGTTGTCGCTAATTGTTCTGCCAGCCCCATCCTCATCGGGTTGACATTATCGCCGCCCCTGGACGTGACATGCCACTTAACTAGCCTTTTGTTTAGTTATTTACTTGCTCCGATTATAGCTTAGATGGTTAATAATACGGCTTAATAAGAAATACTACCAGGTATTTATCTATGGTTTCTTAACTGAAATAATTACTAAAAGATACACACCGGGCGTAGGGCGACCACCGACAAGATGGCCAGAATGACCTTGTACAAATTGCAGGATCACAGTGGATAGATACAGACCGCTTTCTACCAGTTGCTGTGGAAAGGTAGGCGAGGCAAATGCCGTAGGCCTACTACGCCTATTATACGAGGCAGATAACTAACTGAATAGCCGGAGACTGGCCGTTACTTTTAGAAATACCCTATTTTGTCTTCTTTTAAAAATAATATTGTATTACGCTAAGTTCGCTCGCTGTGTTTTTTTACCATTGCTTTATGTTTAATTTGTAAGTATCTCACATAAGTGAATTGTATGATTCTTGTAGGAAAATAAATAATCTTTAACCTGAGATAATGATGGATGATACATACTTTGTATTGCTGAATTATGATATAAGTAGGTATAATAGCTGTACTGTCGGCGTTAAGTTGTGATTAAAAGGTTCTACGTTACTCTCATGAAGCTGATTAAAGTCTGAATATAACAAGAAATGTCAATAAATTAAAACTATGTGGACATAAGGGGTTTGGGGCGTTTACCTAAATGCTGCAAAAAATCTAGTAGTGCGAAACGCCCCAATACACATTAGTTAAAAAAGGTGATAGCGTCTAGGTTTAATGAGAGTTAAAAACTATTGTGTTTAACTTTATAGGCATTAGTTATTATTGTTACAACAACTGATCTCCAAATAGAAACTTCCCACGCAAAATGCAAACTCGCCATACCGTATCTCTGAATGCCTCATTAGAGCAAGAAAAATAATGCTGAAATCCGTATTCTTCATAAAACAAGTTGCTTCGTTAGTGTAATCACTAAGAAAGAATCGTTATAACTTCATAACTAGGTAAAAACTAGTTACATTCTTTTTCTTGGCTCTGTGGGGCCATTAAATACGAGTTGGAAAGAAAAGCAATACTCTTCTAAAGATGGCTATTTTTGCAAGTATTGGTCGAAGGTAAATTCCAAAGTAAATTGATAAGCAATAATGGTGGACTGGTATATAATGCTTTAAGCATTCAGCCCGCCATTTGTTATTTCTTTTGTCTGTGCAATAAATAATAAAATAAATAAAAATACGTAATATGATGAAAACCTGAAATGACCTGAAGAGGGAACAAAAGAGTCAAGATTCTATATAAAAAAAACAAGTTTATGAATTGATTGAGTTTATTTTATTTACCTACATTTTGTACATATTAGTTTAGTTATTTGATAATTTTCCATTAATAGTAACTGTAATTATTATGCAACAAATTATTAAATCTTGCCTGTTGATTGATTTGCGTCAGCTTTAAGCTTGCTCTATCTTTGTTATGTTTGCAATTTATGTAAATAAATAAAATAAAATAAAACTAACAGGTACTTAATCATTAGTTTTGAAGTCTCCATTTCAGCCTCTGCATAGTCGAATAAAAACAAATAGGTAGAATAGGATAGTACTTAATAAGTTTTTCATTGTATCTATTGTTCAAGAAAACTTTTCCTTTAAAGCTTTTCTCAGTACAAACGAAAGTACAGTCAATACCAAAGTCCACCAGCCTGTTAATTCATTTTAGTCTTTATTTCTAATCCGATATGAAAGAGGTTGTTAGGAAACTACAGTCACCAACTGTATTCAGAATAGGCATTTGCTAGTCTAGTTAACGCTAACTGTAACAATTATGAAATTCGTAATGAAAGCTTAGAACAAGGTTGTTCACTAATTGTAAAAGTTATTTATCGATATATTTTTCTATCTTACTTAAATTAATTAAATTAAATTAATAACGAACTTAAAATAAAGTTGTGCTTTTCTCTTTATACATAAAATAAAGTCGTGTTCATAAAAACGTTTTTTAAATAGTTTAATTTTTTTAAGCGATTTTTGGGTATTCTTGTATGCAGCATTCATTGAAAATTGTCATAAAATGAATTTTCCAAAGCCTTAAAAAGGGTTATGATTCAACGTCGTCAGTTTTTATCGATAACTAAGTATCGACTAGTGGTCGACTCTACAAGCGCGATGTCGTCTCTACTCTCTTGCGAACTATGGAACTATTCTCCTTCGCTAAGTGCGCGCTTGGCTTTGATCTTAACAGATTTTGGTCTTAATTGGATGTTTCGTGTAATGGTTAATGAGCTGATACATCTTATACAACATTGAGAACTGTTAGCTAATACTTAACTAATTACGTAACATCATCATCAAAATCTCAGTTATTTATGAAAGTTCGGGTAAAATTACTCAACGAGTGATTAAAAAGGCTAATATGCTCGGTGTTTCTCAACGAGATCGAAACAGCAATCAGGTGATACGCAAAAGAAAATAAGGTAACAAATTATAGCTTAAGTGGCAATGGTAAGGCGCGAAGAACTGATGGCCGTTGAGGCAGAAAAGTTCTAGATTTGAGACCCTTCGACCTTAAGACATCCACCAACATGGGCAGACGACCTTGTTAAGATCGCAGGATCACACTGAATAAAAAACGCTCACAACCGGTCGCTGTGGCAAACCGGGAGGGAGGCCTATGAATAGCAGTAAAATCGACGTCAGGCGTCCTTTTAGCTGAAAACGATAAATGTAGATACTGGCGATTCTACAGACATAACACAACATACTACATCATCGAAATCTCAGTGTATACATAACATACTACAATCTACATACAATGTACATGTATCTTCGGTGAAGTGTACGAAATACGCGTAATTTTAGATCCTTACAGTCTTACTACAAATCATCCGTTAAAACTGGTTTTAAGTCATGTTTAGTTAAAAACTGATTTAAATTTAAAAAGGGTTTAAAACAGAGTGTTTAACATTTTGTACCACAAATAGGTTTTTGGGTAGTGTTTAGCTAAACACCAGTTTTAGATACAAACATTCATTCATTCACTCTCAGTTCATTCATTACATTTCCTAGTACGCAGGTTGCATTCAACACACTGCAGAGTAAATGAACAAAAGCTTCTTGAAATAATGGCTGAATAATATCAAAACCCAAATCTTTAAAAAAAAGTTGTAATGACAGCAGATTGAGAAGAATCTGATTTGTTTTGACTTTTTTTCAGGAGTTTGTAAAGAAAGAGCGCGTTTTCAATTCATTTGTAAAAAGTCGTATTTTGTTGTGTATTGACTGATTTGTTTTCAACATGAATCAAAAAAAGAAAGATAGCTAGGATAATTGGACGAAAAACGAAAAGGTAAATTAAATGGATAATAATAACTACCACATAGTCGCCGTATGTGGGGTTTGGAAACGTGATAGCATTGTAATTTTTTATTTTATTTCAGGATATCCTTATAGAAATATAATAGAAAGTTTATAGAAATTCGAAAGACGTGGTAAAACACAGAAACACGGATACCAACACAAACCGTCATAGAGTTGCTGAGTGGAATTTGATTTTACAAAAGTATGTCTAAAATAGTGTCTAATGTCTATAAAGTACCGGTGCGCGAACTTGTTTTGTTGGTTTGTTGATTAATAAATTAATTGTGTGATCAATAAATTAATTGTTGTGAAATCAATCATCCATAATATTTAAGAAAGCACGAATTTGATTTACCGCGAAACGAAAGTCAAGTTGTCAAATGTCAATCTGTCAATTTTTTGAGGTTAAACACTAGATAAAATAGGGGGGAGGGTGTTTAACTAAAACACTGTTTAAAAGAGTGTTTTAGCGCCAAAAACTGATTTGTGGTAAGGATTTTCTTAAAATCTTGTCAAACAGTGCCTAAAACTTTGTTTAAGTGATTTGTGGTAAGGCTGTTAATTTCCCGCATGGAAAACAAAACGTTTGTAAGTATCGGATTCTAATTACCGCGAAATCTTTTTTTGTGTATTCATGTATCTATTCTGTGTGTATAACGTACTAACAGATTATAGACTATAAGGACATGTTTCACCATCGGCAATTAAGCACTAAGCAGCGAATAATTCTAGTGTAGAACGTCATTTCGAATGAAGTGTTTGGCAGAGATAATGCTAACCTGAATTTATGAATACACTAGTGATCCGGGTGAACTTCATTTCGTTGCCCTCAGCGGCCCCGTCCCCTTTTCCCATATATTGAACCGTTACCACACATATTTCCGAACCACAAATATTTCAAGACCAAAATCATCCAAATCGGTTCAGCCGTTCTCGAGTTTTGGACCCCACGCAAACTGCAGACTTTTTATCGGCGGCGATAGCTTCGTCGGATTCTTTATCAGTATGGACAGGTACCTATGCATATGCGCACATTACAACGACTCTGTATCCATACTATTTCGTAGCCGACCAAACTATCTGCCGATAAAAAGTCTGCAGTCTGCGCGGGGTCTAAGCGAGACTAACACAAATAGCAATTCATTTTTATTATTTAGATTGTGAAACAGGCCGTTAGTTTATAATACACTAGCTTTTGCCCACGACTTCGTCCGCGTGGAATAGTGACTTTTTTCTCCCGTTTTTTACACATTTACCACTATATCTTTGCTCCTATTGGTTGTAGCGTGATGTTATATAGCCTATAGCCTTCCTCGATAACTGGACTATCCAACACAAAAATAATTATTTAAGTAGTTTCGGAGATTAGCGCGTTCAAACAAACAAACAAACTCTTCAGCTTTATAATATTAGTATAGATTAGTCTGTTATTTATTAATTGCAATCAAGTGCAATCTAATAGCCCAGTTTTAGGTGTTCTAATTAAATTATTGTTATTCAATTTGTGAATTATTTTATTGTACAATCTATCGAGCTATCTCAAAAACTACTCCTTAAAAATCAGTGTCGCCATTCTTATCCCATTTCCGTTAAGCAGGAGGCTCAAATCGTTAACGATATTACTGTAAAACAACGGAACTCGTTACACCGAATGCGTAGTATAAATTATTCAGTGAACGATTGGAGCCGGCTGATTATGGGAGTTTTATTAACGAGTAAAGTTGAGAATTTTGCTATAATACGGCTAATAGTCACAGGGTCTACTAACTTCGTATGTTTATCTCATCATTTCGCTGCTTTTCGCCTCTGTCTTTCATGAAAGATATTCAATGCCATGCTATCTCAAAGCACTAAAAGTTATTGACAAACTAGCGGTCCCAGCGAACCTCGTTTCGCCCCCAGTCCCGTCCCACCCCGGCGCCGTTTTATTTGTTATCTTAATCGGATCAAGAAAAATCCAACAAAGTAAAATCATGAAAATCGAACCACTCGTTTTCGAGTTATAAGTGGTATAACTAACACGAATTTATTTTACGTGATATTATAATTGCGAATATTATATACTATTTTTTTTTAACTAAAAACAGTATTACGGACAGAGCCTAAAGCGACTTATTTTTGAGTTTAAGTTAGCTTTTAGAGTAGAACCTCCAAGTTCAGAATTCCGATGGAAAGCAGCGTATGTCTTGTAATAGGGAAAGTTACACCTTTTAACCTCATTAAACAATATTCAGATTTGAACATAAAGAAGTTAATGTAATCACAATTTTAGCGGACGGAGGCATATGATTTACTTGTAATGTACTTGGGGAAGAAAAAGCATAACGCGAATATAATTCGTGTAAAAATATGAAATAAAATTTTTTTAGAACTAAATTTTTAGAATCTCAAAATAATCTAATCTCAAATGAAAATAACTATATTAAGTCCCTTCGTACCAAATGTTACAAAAACTTGGTACATTATTCAAAGTCAAAACGTATATTTACAATTATTTGGGTACGAGTATGTTCATAAATGCTTAAATATCATAATATGCTTTATATAATTTAGCCTAGCACAAGAAGCATTCAAAATAAAAATATTTTTTTTACAAAAACAACGTTACTTATTTTATCATTTCAGGAACTGTGTTTTGCAACATTTATTGCAAATAATATTATTTATTCATTCATTTATTTATATCTCTTTACATAACTTGATCGGCTTATTATGGCCAAGAACTATTCGGCAGAACTTACTTCCAACGCGACGCCTTCGTGAATAAGCAATCTCCAGTCGAACTTGAGATAGCCACTAACTTCGGAACTCGAGTTACAATAAGTAACGTCCGCTATTCGGAGATCACACAACAGGACTTAGAACTCAGATAACTTGTGCAAATTGATTCCAAGTTGCACTGGCCCAGGTCTGAAATACAGATCTTGAATTTGGTTGGTCAGTTTCGTATGAAATTATTGCAATAACGCAACACCTTTGGGATGTTCCAGTATTCAGCGTATTCTGTTAGACTCCTTACACACTGCGACTTTAAGCAGCGATGCAAACGCAATGCAGTCGCGATGCAGCATCGATGCAGTCGCAAAATGTCAACCTTTACACACTAGCGCTACTTTTAGCATCGTTGCAGTCGCGATGCTAACGCGCGTTAGTATCGATGCAGTTACGATGAAGAAGCTGGATATTGACAAATTATGTACTGAAGATTGGCGACTGCATCGATCCTAACGCGCGTTAGCATCGATGCAGTCACGCTTCTGCATCGATACTAACGCGCTTCTGCAACGATGCCAAATTAAATCTGTTCAATGCGCGAGTCGCGATGCCGACGCGCGTTTGAAAAACGCGCTTCTGCATCGATGCTTAAGGTTTAAGTGTGTAAGGGGTCTTACAGCTTTTACACAGACAGCATTTGACGACGGTTGTAAATGAACGCACTTTCACGCGTTTCGATGGTCCATTGACGGCAAGCCGCTGTCATTTACAGCCAACATGGCCCCGATTCACATATTTTCGGCATCTACTGTTGGACTACAGTAGTCATTCAGTAGTGCTATTGTGACACATCGTGTGCTTAAAGTCAGCAGCATTGAAAGGTGACACGCCGCTCTGTCAGAATAGCGAGGTATATCAATTGTTCTCTCGTAGTACCTACAACTGATCCATAACTCAGTAACGACTCAATTAGTGGAATTGAGGCCTATGTCAAGATAGCGCGTTGTCATCAAGGCGACGGCAGTATGACGATTCGCAAAGCAAATGTCAATGCTGTCATCGAGAACGTTAAGATAGTTTGACGGTTTTCTTTTACTTCAACATTGAGCAGCGCATTTAGAACCGTCGAGCTATTCTGATATTCAAGCTCGACGTCACACACACACGTCACAGCGGTGATGTCGCCGTTAGTGAATTGTCGCCCAGGCATCGCCTCTTGTCGACAGTGACATGTCGACAGACATCTGCCATTCGTATTTGTGATCCCTAATTACTGGTCACATATCTAGAAACGAATTAATTGACTATTTATTATACTTTATTGTACAACCAAAATTTGTATAAGAGGTGAAATTAACGATATACGGCATTTTTTACCAATCGTACCTTTTGAATGAATGCCATTCAATTAAGTTAATTCACACCACCATTTCATAATTGCAAGCGAAGCAGTCACTTTGAAACTTAATTCTCACCGTAGCTTGATGCATCTTCACAGTGGTTAGACCATTGAGTAATTTGACTAAACGCTTTGTCTGGAAATCGAAGAGCGAACGAACATAGTTATACTACCTCTAATGAATCTCCATCTATAACTTCTACTTCGAATGCAAAAGTTTTGAAACTTTGGCTAGTTCCTATTGGAACCGAAACTTAAATTAGACTTTACTCCTATCAATAGACTAAACTATTTAATATACAACTCAAGTTGCCTGACTTTGCATAAATCGATGCATTTTCTATGCGCATAATCGATGACTTAATATCAC
The DNA here is from genome assembly GCA_963584085.1 of Pyrausta aurata. Taxonomy (NCBI): domain Eukaryota; kingdom Metazoa; phylum Arthropoda; class Insecta; order Lepidoptera; family Crambidae; genus Pyrausta; species Pyrausta aurata. The sequence goes on from OY757268.1 coordinate 10,824,435, forward strand.
CATTTAATATTGAACTCTACCGTATAACAAATAAGAGTGATATTACACATATTTATTTTAGGTCTTGGAATTTACATTAAAAGTTTGTAAGCGGTCAGCGAACTCTTTAGAATTTATATTCCGAAAGTTTTCACATTATAGTCAATCCTATCATTTCCTAGTTATTAACATTTTGAATCTTAGCCGTATCAATATAAGGTTTAATATTGTTTCAAAAAAGACTTGGAGGTGTATAAAAGTCCGCGTTTTTAATGAAATACAAGAGACGAATTTAAAAAGTTTAAATAGTGAACATTCGTCTATTACTAATTCAAAATAAGTTTGAAAACTTCGATATAATTATGATTCAGCCGGTACACTCCAATAAATCGACCTTAATTAATTTAGTAGTAGTTTTAAAAGATGCAATAAGGCGAAAGTTTCACTTATGATTGTTTTAACCTTGACATGAAACTGAAAACCGTCTTAACTTGGCTTATAATTCTGACGGTTGTAGATTTAAGTAAAATGGCGCAACGAATACTCACTGCCTCACGGCCGTCTTAATTATTCTTAGCACGATCGATTCTAAACTAAAGACGCATTGTAGCAATACTTCGTCAAATCATATCAGCCATTACTGGACGTCTGGGTCGCCAAGCCAGAAATTGTCAAGAAGTAGGGCGGAATTTCCCTAACTCCTGACATCGTGCTTCATCGATAGACGTAGTATTCACACTTTGTGACAGACTTCAGTTAACTTTACAAGCCAGGAACATTCCCATTGCTACAGAGATGAAGACGAAACATCATCGCGGTTCAATAAGCTAAAAAAACCAGCTAAGTGCGAATCGGACTCGCGGATTAAGGGGTTCCGTGACAACGTAATCAGTCAGGTATCAAACGAATGCCGAGAGTCGCATAACAATGGAATTTTTATTGTGTCTCGTTTACACATACTTGACGAGTACTGAATTAGAATCTCACCACTTTGGAAGCGCCTATCTTACAAAGACTTTTAGAAAAAATATTTTGGAAACCTTTATGTCATTTTAAAAGACCTAGGTGTTCATATACATCCCCACACGCATAGGCTTGAGCAATAATATTTGGCATTTTCAGACATACCACGTCCAAATCGTACAATGTAGGTAACTCAATCTGGTAATAATTGGTTATATTAGCAAATCCATAGTCTTGCACCACTTCAGTAATTGGCTGACTTGATTCATAATTTATTTTGTTGGATATAACAAATTAAATCAGCTCACCAAGTTTGTAATTTAGAGCAAAACTTTCATAATTGTTTTCTAGAATTATAATATTAACTATCAAGTAAGTAAAGGAACAACACACTACAAGGCTTCTAATAAATTGCTCCGATTGTGTTTGCTTAACCCATAAACCCATGGGAATCTTGAGAAGTGAATAAACAAGGGGCAATAGAAGGACTCGATTTATCGGTTGACTTCGAATGCCAATTAATGACTGTTGAGTTGACCATGAGTCCAATGGGACTATATTAGAACAATACCCGCTACTATATTTAAGATCATAATATTAACTATCAATTACACTTAAATTGCATAAAAACTAAAAATTTGGGAAGATAGTTTGGTGGATTTCCTCTTGCCTACCACACCATAGTTTAAGAAATCAGGAAAAAAGAGGCGGGAATCCCTGGTTATTAGAAATTATTACTTCTATATTGTTCTGAACGGGAACCGAACCCGGGACCTCGGACCGAAGACACCTTGAATCCCAGTATGCTTGCCACTACACCACGGAGGTCGTCATTGTATTCCATTTGGTTACTTTACATCTATCTGACTTTCATGGTTAAATCAGGTCTTTGTCTTGCAAAAGTGCCTCAGTTTGTGCTAAACCCTTAACACGTTCCGGGACACTACTCCAGACACAATAGATGTTTTATTGTTTTCATGCCTGTAGGCGTTCACTGTCCCGGAACGTGTTAAAATCTTGAAACTCATGGGAATCTCAAGAAGTGAATAAACAAGGACCGATAGGGATTCGATTAATGGGTCTCCATGACCCGTTTGCTTCCGAAGGCCAATTAATTATAGTTGCGTTTGTCTTGCCGCCAGATGGCGGTCAGCCCTTTCGAGACGGTTGGGTAAGAAACTGTGCTGTTTGCTTTTGTTATTGGTAATTTTTGTTGTGAGTGGTATGACGCAGTAAGACTAGGTTTTATGAGAAAAATGTTTGAGTTAAAGAAACCAAAAATTTGCTAAGTTTTAGTTAATAAACGCTTTTCACAATTTTATAAGATAGCGTTCGATGTGAGAACCAAAGCTCGCAAAGATCACACACATAGCTTTAATGTATGTCTGATTAACATTAATAAATATATAAGTACATTGATTTTTTTTTTGCAATGTGTGTAGAAGTGCTATTTTTTGGCTTGTGTGCCATATGTGATATCGGTAAGTGCTTTTTTACGACTGGAAAATGCATTACGAACTACTAATCCCGGGGGAGATCCGGGGTTATGTGGAACTGGGTATACTTACTAAAACCAGTCGGCGTCCTCTTGTTCCATTTAATATGGGAGCTATGGGTTATCACTTATCACCCTTGGCTCAGGCAGGGTATTCGTCCGCCGCCCCATCTCGGTAGGTGTCTAATTTAACAAAAAAATAGGCTCTCCTGTAAGTGCATGCTATTCGGGTCCAATAAATTCGCAGCCGATATTTACGACCCGGTGTCGAATTTGAAGCAAGCAACTGACGTCATTTCATCCCGACATCCAATAAGCGGGATTGAGATATCGGTCCTCAATTTTTTAATCCGAAAGAATATTGAGAATGCGAATGTCAATAAATGATTAGAAACGGCAATCCAGTTCAATCAATCTTTTTTGGAGATTTGTAATTGCAAGGGAAAAAGCGGATTCATTAGTTGATTACCTTTTTTAGGGCTTCGTAGCCGAATGGCAAAAAACGGAGCCCTTAAAATTTCGTCAAGTCTGTCTGTCTGTCTGTTCGTCCGTATGTCGAAGCCAGTTTATTCTAAAACTTGTTAGATAGACGTACGTATCCTGTGAACAGCTTTTCAATTCCATTCTTTATTTACATAGAAACACATACATTATAACATACATACGTACATTTGGGTGGACAATTACAATAAATAGTTCGACATGTCTCGCCACAATTAAGGCATGTAAAATATTACCAAAAGATAAAATACATAATTAAAAAAAAATGCATTAGAACCTTCTTTACGATTCTCATTAAAATAATAGTTGAACATTTACTATTAACAACTGAAGAAGAAGAAGCTTTTAGAGTATAGAAATATAAACTCAGTTAAAACACAGGTACCCAAAGGTACTTATACTAAGTTTCTACATAATGGAACACCTTGGTGTACGAAATGAACCAATTCGCACGGGGTTATTATTTTATTTTGGTGCTTGATCAAAATTGCTGAGTTATGTTTGTGCTTTTTGAACATTCATATCAGTTGCATGTGTTATCTAAAATTAGAAATCTTTATTTGAGCTGACATGGTCAGCAGCTGATAAATTAGATTTCTGGAAAGTTATTTTTCCAGTGAAGTCCAATTACTTAACTTAGAAAAAGCATATAAAAAAATCAGTTTAATTACATTGAAGTTGTTGTAATGAAAATGACAACAAAAACCGGTTATAATTCTGTTATCATAATGTAACTTGCAAGCAAAGAATTGAATCTTAATTAAAAAACCGGCCAAGTGCGAATTGGTCTCGCGCAGTGAGGGTTTCGTGCCAGCTTTAAATGAAGTTGTATCCACTTACTTCCACTTAGCCAAAATACCACAATATTTTGATGATGTCATTTTAAAAAAATCTTTACAATTTATAGAAATTCCACATGTATAGGTTTTTGTAAAAAAGCAGACAGACTCGACGAACTAAATGGGTTCCGCTATTTTCCATTTGGCTACGGAAACCTAAAAAGCAACAATAGTCGTTATTTGGTTAGATTATGAGATAAAAATACACGTTACCCGTTTGTAAGCAATGACATTAGATCTTCGTCAAACAGCAATAGTCTCTCTTTATTCCCAAGAGAATAACAATGATTTCCTTCGTTGACCACGCATGTTCGACGGTCTTGACATAAAGGGTTAATTTGCAAGGCCCAGTGAATCGCAAGAGATACGTCCAAACATCCGGCATTCGCTTACCGTTTCGACATTGCACGTGGAAACGCAAATAAGCAATTATTTGCGTTTCCTTAATTAAATAGGTTCTAAGAACAGTAAACCTGGCTAAATCCGTACCTTACAGAACTACACATAACGAAGTCCTCGAAATATCGGTTGTGGAAAAATGTTGACATTATGTGCAATTTGTTTAATCATGTAACGCCTTTAGCAAAGTTAGCCTGTAAGCATCCCACTGCTGGGCAAAGGCCTTACCTCAAATGCGAGGTAGTATGAGCCATACTCCACCACGCGGGCTCAGTGCGGATTGGCGGAAGGGTGTTTGCAAGGCAAGCGACTAACCTTGCTGTCAGATTTTATCAAGCCGCCCATAGGGCCTCTGACTAAGCTTAACGACTGACATCAACCGATATTAGCCGGGACCAACTGCTTAACGTACCTGCCTAAGCACGGAGATGCTCGTGATATATGTCATTTATATGGTTGGAATGGTCACCCATCCAAACACAGAACGCGCCGTAAGTTGCTTAACTTCGGTACCCAAAGCGCTGCCACCACTGCGCTACGTACGAGCACCTCGAACGCCTTTAGTAATCAGTTCATGACCTTAGATTATCCATCATGTACTGACAATGCTTTCTATGCTAATGACGTCATCCGGCGAGACTGTTTTTTTATTTCTCAGTCACGTTTATACAAAAAACTGGCCACCAAATTGCTACAATTCAAACATCACTGACAAAACCAGCAAACGTTTAACGGAAAAACGCCTAGGAAAATGTTCAGCGCTCTTTGTTTTTTTCATGTAACGGAACGCCCGCCATCGCAAATAGTTGCTGCTTGTAAGGGCTGGTGCACACTTGAGAATCATTGAGAACAACCTTAGTTTATATTCTTTTGAGTATTAATAATTTATTAAAGTTTTGAACTGATTACTTTGCAATCTACAGATATCATATTTCATATTTAACTGCTCTAACATGGTCACCGAGTTGTAAAGGTATTTGTTGTTTTTATATGGGAATTTAAAATGGCTATGGCTAAATCGACTAAACTATAGTGCCACCTTATTGTACATTATCTTTAAGCGAATAAATTGTTACTGATGTTCTGTGTTGTGCAATAAATATTTGTATTACGATATATTGAAAATTTTATTGCACAAATAAAAGTTTACAAAATGTGGAGTAAGTGCCAGAAAGTTCCAGAAGCATTCTCTCTTACTCATACCGAAAGGTCATGCAGAAATATTATAAATCTTCCCAGCGCTCTCTTACGTATTTGAAGAAGTATGTATGTGTACTTATCAATATAATGCTATTCACCATGCATGCGACAACCATCAGATGATTTTTTTTTGTTCGTTTCTTTTTCTGAAAATTATATTAGTAGGGTTTATCTATTTAACACCTTTAAACTGGAGGCATGATTACAGACACAATACATAGGTACAAATGTCACAAGCCTAGAAAACCTATCCGTGTGGCAGAATATCGGTCAGAATAAAAAAAACAGCAACTGATACTGACATGAAAAGAAGAAAAAATACAGTATATACACAGAAACGCACGTCCAACTAAAACTATTCGCATTGTCATTGTTAAGCAAACCAATGTTTCTTTGTCTATTTTCTACTACATACAATTTAAGTAGCACATGTCGCTAAAATAAATAAAGTTTATTATGCAATAGTTGTAGGTTACTAGCGGGACACAGTTCTTTGATGTTTTCAAATATGTTATTGAAAATCCAAATGTATACCTAGATACCGGCATCATTTGTTTTTTTTTGACTACTTAAATTACGCAAGTATGTACATAGCCTTATCATTTAGAAAGCGCGGGAGCGGATTCTCGTAATTCTAAACTTTAATTATGTTAAATTGTATCGTTGTTTTTAGCAACGGTATTTCGGGACGGATATTTCTCTGGTACCATTAAATTAGAATTCTTTTGTACCTGTTATGCAAATAAAATGTAATGTAATACTCTGTAATTTGTGACCTTTGGGTATTCTGTGAAATGCTAGAAGCAATTTTGTGTTAGCTTTCAAAACCACTGAATTTTAATTTAATGAAAAAGAATCCAATGGTGAAACGAATAATAATATTCTCCTACCGATTTTCGGCAATAGCCGCCTCTCTGAGCAGAGTTAGGCCAAGTACGCAGGAGATATTAGCTACAGTGCCCAGATGAGTGCGCAATACACAAGCGCACTTCTATTCCTTCACTCTTATTAATTCGGTGAGACGGCAGTCCGACATGATAGACCAACGGCTTAACGTGCTTTCCGAGGTAGAGATGTGTGATCACCACCAACTTCCTGACTCCGAGTGGTTTACGAGAATTTTCAAGACAGAAAAACCCAGAAACTTCGACTCGACTCGGGATGCGAACCTGGGACCTCTTGGGTAGTGCGATCTAACCGCTACACCAACGAGGCAGGCAACAATGTTACGATATTCATTGTAAAGTAATACCAGAGGTCTATGACGTGTGATTTTCTTTGATTAATGTTCGATTTTCGAATGAGAACCAGTTGAAAACCACAAATCAGTAATAGAAAAATATTCTTAATTTTGTACTTACCCGCGTCCATACCAAGCGTCAATATTGACGAGAGTGAATCAAAAATAGATTCACATGGTTTATTCAAATCATGAACTTAGAAAAATTCTTTGCTGCAAAATACGACATGAAAATTCAAATTCGAAAAAGAGTGAAATATTAATCTTCAATTCAGATAAACTTTCATTTTCATACGTCAAGTAGATGGATTCACCCATTCATCTTAGTGTGATGCCATAAAGTGGTCGAGATCACGTCAATATTTAACCCCGGGCAACTGATGCGGGCTCAAATTTTTCACGTCAAAAACTATCAGCTTAAAAGGGCGTAGGGCCAGTCCTCACAATAAGCGAGAAAAATATCTAAAGAAAAGATCACAGGAAAATAGATTTCGATACTGAACACGCTATTTTAATTGCCTGCTTTTAGCATGTAAATAAACGTGATGATTGTAGTTTGACTAGAATAAATTTATTTTATTTCTTTCCGTTTTCATCATAGCTATATCCGCACCGCTGACCGCTTCTCTCGAGGCCCCACCTCAAAGAAACCTGTTCTCAGTCAGCGGGAATACGTTTGCAATTAGACGTAGTGCCGTCCATCTGTCACTGCTGTCCACCGCTTACAGGTGACCAATTTTTCCTGTCCAATTTTCCGGAAAGCTTTTACCAACGCTTGGGATGGAGCCTCACTGATTAGACGAAAAAAAAGTGATTCTTAATAGTTAAAGCGAGAAGTACAGTTGGAGCAACTGAAAACCTCCTATTGCCATCTCTCTACATGACCTAATAGGTTTGACTGACAGAGCTTGTAGCATTAAATCCGCTTGTTCACAATTATTTGTGCAAAAAAGTCTTTAAATAAATAAAATTAGTAGGCGATGCGGTCAAGGATTTAGCAAAACATTCTTACTTTTTTTGCATGTCTGAAAAAATATGCTCAAATGGTTATTTTTATCATTCATTTATCTTTTTAAAATTTTAGCTGACTGTAATATAGTGTAGATACACTATATTACAGAAAAGATGACGTTGTTTTTAAATGCTCTACTTAGATAAGTAGAGCATTTAAAAACAACGTCATCTTTTCTTTGTAATATTTAACGCGCCTACAGTAATTGCGCAACGCCTCAGACAGAAAATGATACTGCTGTCTTAAACGCAGACAGTTCAAAATTGAGGTCTCTGATAAGACTTTCAAAATGGCGAAACATTGTCCCCTAAAGCTGCGTAGAGCAACTTCATTAATTCAGGTCCTAAACCTTTGCTAGTGGGGCACCGAACTAACTTCAAGATAGTGTTGTAAAAAACTAGAACCCAGTCTCGACTCAAGTCATTTTAAAGAATTAGCGAGTCATGTAATTAGTCCGTTGAGTCTTTTCAGTCCTTTGAGTCTTTTTATGATTCTACAAATAATACTCGTCGTGGTTTGAAAAAGCGACTCTTGTTTCAGAAGCAATCACTACCGCTGAACTAATATAGCGTGTTTCACTTGATATTAGCTAAGAAAGAGAAAGAACTCAGTCCCGCCAAGTTCTCTTGAAAAGACTCAGGCACAATTTTTTGTATGCTTCACAAAGAACTCAAGTTATATAATTATTGTAAGACTTCGAGACTTAAGTCTCTTACAACACTATTTGAAGCGCTTTAAACAGAACAGAGTAATCCTATATCGACAGTAGTCTTTTGTTTAGGCTGAACAGCTTTCCACGGACTTTTGTAGCAAGTCTACCTGCCTTCGAACTGCCTAGCTATTTTGACGTTTAGGTCATACTTAGATATAAAGTAAGCAAAGCAGGGCAATTAAAGTGGCGATGAGCGAGGTGTGATTCGCATCTAAATTAGAAATAATGCATTTGGAAAACGCAATGGCAAAACCTAAACTTACCGAATACCTAAATTATATGTTATGTAATGTTATATTATTTTAGTTATGATGATATTGTGATTTTCGGCGAATTTGGATATACAATTTTTATGTTGTTTTAAGGGCATTGACTAATTATAGACTTAAATGTAGAATACATTCCCTTTATATGGAAAGGTGGTAAAACGTAAAATAATTATTACTTTTATATTCAAAATTCAACCCTGTTCGAAATGAAACGGTCTGTTTCTTGACTTGCAAAGATTTGTTAATTATAATTAAGTTACACGCTCGTGTAAACGCGGCTATAAATGAGCATATGTTAAACATTTAGAAGGAAAGGAAATGATAAGATGTTATTTGCTGTTTACTAGATTAACAAGTCCCTCAATCGACTTTTAAATAAATATAAATAAATATATTCCTGCCGCCGCGGTTAATTTTATTCCTGGCAAAAATTGATTTCATCAAGTACAATTTGTAATCTTTGTAACTTTTTATTTTGATTATTGAGTTACGATTTATGGACACTAAGTACCTCGTAACATTTTTTATTTCGCTTCGCTCGCTCAGCTTAAACGCTCAGTGATCCTTCCGTGGGGTAAAGTGAATTAGTAACACTTTGTCATATCGCGTGTTAGATAATGTATAGGTATTCTCTCTGACAAAATGAATACGCCCTGAGTGCAAGTTTCCGCGCCATGCTCTGCCACATTTCAAGGCACAAGTGCCGACGTGCTGTTGTAGCTACTAATGATTGGATATGGCAAAAAAAAAACTTTCAGGAACTATCTCTTTACATTGCAAAAGTAATGATCTAGCGCAGACTTCTCCCAGGAAATCTCGCTCTACCTAGAGTACATCTGAGCCCATCTGGATACAAACAACATAAAGAAATCAATAAATAAATAGCTTTAACTCTCCTACCTGAAGTAAATTAAGAGAATACCTGATTTTTTTTTGTAAAATTGATATTTATGTTATCAACGGCCCTATTTATTTTATTTATGGGAGAAACTACTAAAACGCCTAGATTTTAATGACTGAAAGAAAGTTATGATTTCTACATTGTCCCGACTGGTAATCGAATCCGGAACCTCGGAGCAGCGACGCTTTGAAATCCAGAGTGGTTAGCCACTGCACCATGTAGTCGTCATTAATTCATCTATGTTTAGGTACCATATCCAATCTCCACCAATCTTTTCACAGTTCTTCGCGCGTTAAGTTCCCCAGTGTAAACATGAGCACTAAGAATGTTTGCCGGCTCACACCTGCTGGCTTCGCACCTGCAACTCAAGTGCCAAGGGCATTAAGTATAGGTACTTTTATAGAACACACAAGGAAGATATTTCGTACAATGTTGTGAATACAGGCTTAGGTAAAGAAAGAAGATGTTTATTAAATTAATAATGCCAAGACCATGTACAGTATCTCTAAATATAGCTTATATAATACAGGTAATTAGACGGACTTTAAAAAAAGTAAATATATCAATGTCAAAAGGTCACTTGAATTTTCAGCCCACTTGATCTTGAGTTAAAAGTGAATCTTTCTTTTATGTAAGTATAAGAAAGATAGAGATAAAATTAACATTATATAAATCTATTAAACACAACTAAATCACCTTCTGTATATAGATACAATAATAATAATGATAATAGTATCATAAACAACCTATTATGAATAATTGGTTTAATTAAATCAGCTGCTTGACTGACTTTTCCCTACACCTTCCTGTTTAATTCGTCGAAGAAAGTCATATACTTAGGTCTATTTAATAGCCTTAATTTAACGCCCAACGTTCAGCGCAAAATATTCAACACACAAAGCTTTTTTATCGGACGTTAAAAAAGCTCTCGTGCGAATGAGGCCCCCAAAGTTTTGTGAGCCCTTTGCTTGCGTTTAAATAAGTTTTTTTACCAAGTAAGATTGTGCAACCGAGTCTGTGTAAATGGTTCGATTGATTGAATATAAAAAGGGTTGTACTTACAACTTTCTCTTTCTTGACATAAGTAATTCGAAAAATCACGACGTAGGTAAATGGATGAATTTTCTTGCAAAACAGAAGATATTCTGCTCCAATGTTACAAATTGACAAACTTGTCACAGTTTACGCAAAATTTCATATTTTATTATAATGTCTAGGCGTACGAAACTTCATAATGCCTTAGCAGGTGTCTGCAAAGAATTTTAATCAAAATATTTCGCCTGACAACCAGGGCACCGTCGCCTAAGGAGTTATTAGGTAACTAGCAAGCGATAGCATAGCGATGCGATAGCATTTGGTCATCTGGTAGGCCTACGGTCTACGGTCCATGCTGTTAGATCCAGGTTATGCGAGAAAGATAGCCTTTTTCAATTGGAAACAGTTTTGACCGTTTGTTACGCAAGATGCAATTCATAGTGCATTGACGAAATCGTGCGCATGACGTGCGGTCTACGTTTACTACATATGCTTTGTCTTAATAAAATAGTCAAGTAAATAAACAATTAAATGCACCATCAAACATATTCGAACAGATTATTTTAATGCTTACTTCAGAACTTTTAAAAATACTTTTATGTGGTCATGAATTACTGGACAGATAGCGATTGGGTTACGTAATTTTTGGGATTTTGTTATTGCTAAGAGGATTCCTACGTTTTACAGACTTGTTTTCAACTGTTAGACCCGTATCGTCAAACCATACCCTACTGTTAAAAGTGTGATCCCAGGATTAGATTTCAGTACACCCTATAAAGCAAACTTTTTAATATACGCTATGTAATGCCTGAGGATTTCAAGAATATTTTATTTTGCATTTTTTGTAAGAGAACTTTCGGAATATAAAAGCAGCTAAATGGTTACAATACCGGCATGGTTACAAAATGGTCCATGAGAGACTCGACCGAACCAGAGAAGTCGAAATGACAACCTGTGCTTCTGTTACTATCGACATTAAGCCTCACTTTAGAGAGACTTGGTTAGAAATAAATAACAGTTTGATTTTTAAAATATACCCTAAATTTATCAACTATGATATAATTCTATTCTAGCGGCATTCTATCCACATCAAGTACGCCAAAAAAACTTCAAACAAAATTAAAACTTGTATTGGTTTATGAATATGTACCTTAAATTTTTTATATGCCCACGAATAACATTTGACAGTGATAAAAATGTTATGAAGATAACATGTTTGTTTTTTCAGCGAAATTGTTAGGCTTTCCACGGTATCTAGGACGTTTTTATTGTTCTTAGGAATAAAGTCTGAATTAAATATTCAAAGCTTTTAAAATATATATGAAGTATAATATTTTTGACGTCAGAATGCACATAACACTTTTCAGTTATAAAACAGGGTTGTAAAAAGTCTAACTATTAGACATGACGGGTCTAAACGCGAATAAAAACGATTAGTACGATAGTTGTTGAGTTGCTACGAGTATTACTCACTGCTCGACGTTTCGGCGGTATTGCAACTGCCGTGGTCACGAGTCAAGTCATAGCAACTCATAAGTTTTTATTCGCGTTTAGACCCGTCATGTCTAATAGTTATTGCAATGCAACGCGAAAGTTTAAGATCCTATATGTAAAAAGTCTAGTCCGACCCAAAAAAATGGGATTTTGGTTCAAAAATGTTAAATTTTTATGTTGACATATTTATTTTCCTACCGATTTTCGGTAATGGCGGCCCCTCACAACAGAGACAGGCCATATAATGTTTTGTTTTACGTTTGCATCATTCTAGAAAAGAATATGTATCGAACGGATGCGGAAGAATGTGAAACCTCTTGCAGCAACAAGCACAAAGTATGTGTGGTCGCGGTCGCAGAGACCGCCTACTATACTAGCCACTTTTTAAAAGAAGAGAAAAGTAAATAGCTTGCACAAACAAAACTAGGTGTCACTTGGAACAAAAGACGACGCATAGGCCGGTGGGCAGGCGGTATACAAGGTAACATTGAAAACATTGGCGATATTTTAAACTAAGAACCTACTCACGATTTATAGTCCCTTCCACATATTTAAATGAAAATCAATTGTTATGAAATAGCATTTCAAAAATCCTCAAAAAAAAATTGATACGTTTACATTTATTACAAGTAAATTTTTAAAATCGTAAACAAAGTCTTCAACTGTAATTTATTCGTTTAATTTGAAGCAATGATAATTTCTAAAGTGTTTGATATGATTTTTCTCAGTTTCATCATATGATACTTTATATCAATTGATTTTCATTTTAACTCGTCAAGTATGTGTGAACGAGACACAATAGAAATTCCATTATTATGCGACTCCCTGGAGTCGTTTGATACCTGACTGATTACTATGTGGAAGGGACTATGAATCATGTGTAGGTTCTTAGTTTAAAATATTGCATATTTACAAAGTCACCCTGTAGACCTCGGCCGTACCTATATCTATGTTCGTATGGTAAAACCATAGAATTATTATCCGATAGGAATATTAATTTTATGGGTGAAACCTAATAATAGTTCAACACGTATAATCTAAGTGCGTTTCAAGCAGCAGGAAGTTATTTTAGTCTCGGTTCTAAACAGTGAGACGTTATTAGGGTCACTTTACTTCGTTATCAAAATGGAAAGTCGACTGTTTTACGTTAACAAGTACGCCCAGTACCTTAAAGTGCAGTACTAAATGAGATGTCTAGTGTACTTACCCGCCGGCCGCGACCGACCAACGCCACTTTTCTTAACGACACTATTCTACCGAGATTCCACGCCACAGTACAGTAATATACGGCTTTTTTTAAATAATAATTATGAATAATGAACGTATAAAAAAACATACTAGGCCGTTTGGCATGATGCTTGGCATCAAACCTTTCGATGCGAGATCGAACGATCTTTTCTTCGAGAGAAAAAGTTGATGTATGATAGATGCGATACGACGTTTTTGAGAAAAAGAGGAACTTTCTTAAAATTAAAATAAAATAAAATGTATTTATTTCGGAAACATGTCCACAAGTGTTAGTAACAATTACTCTTAAAAACTTTGTTAGTAAATAGTGATTATTATTAATTTTGGTGTCTTTGGGGAGTTGAAACTGAGTCCAGAAAAGACTTCACAGATTTTAAATTGAAGGACTGGGAGTAAGAAGTACTAACGTAAACGTAGATACCGCACTCGTAATAAGTTCAGATAATACTTATATAACAAGTTAATATCTTTTGACAGACGATGATTCTTAAATGGTACACGCGATTTACTCCGACAGATTTCTTCACGATTTTCCTTATAGTCCTCACTGATTTTCCCTCAAAATCCTTCTAAAACGCGTTCCACATTTCTGGTCCATTTCCCAACCAATGACCGTTTGTTAAGCCTCTTCAAAAACGACGCTGTTACTCTCAATTAGTCCGTGGTTTTTCGCATATTTTCCGATAAAAACATTGTTACACTGAAAACCTGTGCGTTGAAAATGAAATTAAATATTTTGTGAAGCAAAATTATACATACATGTTTATGGAAATGGGATGAAGCCTTACGTTGCCTTAGCCTTGTCTGATTTTTTTTTCTATTTGATAGATTTTAACGTTTGCTCAAGTTTTGGCATGAAGTACAGCCTCATAATGGCATAAACACAAAATAATAAACATACATAGGTATACAAAAAGAAAAGTGTATGTACGTGGAAGTTAGTACATAACTTTTATTGAAGTTTGTAAGTAACAGAATAAAGTGGGGAGTCTAGTGGGCTTCTTTATTAAAAGCTTCATTCCTGCCAATGGTATGTGCAAGTTACTGTCGTAACGTAGATGCATTTGCAAGCAAGTTGCGTTCTTGCATACCCGTAATTTCCAAGCGTATACACAAATCAGTTCACGCCCAAAATATTAGACAGTCTTCTTCTTTGTCCTAGCCTTTTCCCATTATTTGGGGTCGGCTCTCCTCGTTCTGCGGCGCCAGGGCTGTCTGTCCTGGGTTGTCGAAATATTAGTTTCTGTAAGCTCTAAGTCTTTGTTAATCGTGGACCGCCAGGTGGCCAGTGGGCGGCCTCTACCTCTCTTGCTTTCTGGCAGTGCTAACAAAATATTAGACAGTAACAGAACTCAAATGTGCGATATGTACCAACGGCGACAACTTGACAGCTACTGGCATGCCTGCGCCTGCTTAAGAACTGGGGGTTTCCGCCTCTACCCAGTACCCAGTACCCAGTACTTTCAGTACCCAGTCAAAGGCCTTTCCTGATATACTTTATCTTCAGCCTTCCAGTACTAATGTTGCTGCTGCCCAACACCATGTCACAGGATCGTATCTGAATATTTCAGTATTACATATAATGCAAGCTACTGTTCGGTTTTAAAGGCACGTGTATTTTCAGATTTAATAACTTCAACTCGTCAGTAATGTGGCCAGTGAGGCTATGTGATGTCCAGTGATGTCCTCACCCAATCTTTAACAACATTGAACTCGATACGAAATCACTGTGCTCGAAATTGTGGGTTAAAAGCGGTCAGGGACATTTCACTGGTTTATTTTCTTTTTTATCGCTGCTCTGTGGCGGAACGATGCCATTTGCTTGTGGCAGCCCTAATGCTTTGTCGTGGTCTTTGCGGAATTACTTTCTAATGAGGGTTGCCTCGCAGACCGAGGGTTAATCTGAATGCGTCTTAACGATTTTAAAGCGGGTCTTGTAAGGAGATAGTTTAATGAAGGCTTTTATTAAAATTCATTTATTTTATTTTTACACCTGCTTTTTTTGTATAAGCGTTTTTGTTTGTATTTGTAGCCATTTATTTTGCTTAGCCACAGCTTTCGTGTGAATACAATCAAAAACCGAAGATGCGAGCAAGTGAAATACATTCCTCCAATAATACGATGTCATGTGACACCACGCTTGGTGTAGTAGCGTATTGGTTAGCGCTTCTGACTATTATACCAGCGGTCACGGGTTCAAATCCCGCAAGGGGCAAATGCTTGATGAGCACGAAAATTTGTACCTACGTCATCAATTTATACATGTATTTAAGATTTAAGTTTTTTATGGGAGACGCACTCGTCGAAATCGTTGCCTGGTATTCGTAGCACAAGGAAGATAATACTTAAATTCGAAAGCAAGACAATTGGTGTGTTGTCTGGCGCATCGTATTTATTTTCAACATCATCATCATCATTATCAGCCAAAGGACGTCCACTGCTGAACATAAGCCCCCCCCACGGCTTTCCACAACGACCGGTTGTAAGCGGTCTGCATCCAGTGCGATCCTGCGATCTTTACAAGGTCATCTATCCATCTTTTCGGTGGACGTTCTACGCTGCGCCTTTAATCGAAGGGTCTCCAATCTAGGACTTTTCTGGCCCAACGGCCATCAGTTCTACGTGCTATGTGCCCTGCCCACTGCCTGCCGCTGCACTGCATATTTATTTTATTATATTATTTATTTGATAGTGTAATTGTAAGTGTTGATGTATAAGGAATTATCTAATATACCTATACGTATATCACTTAAGTTACTTCATTTATGCAAGCTAGTATCCTATATTAAAGAATTGGAAGAATTCAATCCAAGGACGTGTCGCAGTTCTTTCATTATTCTCATCACATCCCATTTGAAATTCAATAAGTTATTGCGATAAAAGCGCTCAATACGAAAGCGATGACCAAGGGGAAGATATTATATTGTCAGTACATAAATCTTTCATGGTGGACAGAGAGCAAATCCTGGTGCCAAGCGGAGGCTCTATAAATCTACGACTTGACCCGCCGTGCGTCAATATCAAGGGCCCGCAGACGAAGGTTCGGTTTTTTATA
Organism: Pyrausta aurata; assembly: GCA_963584085.1. Taxonomy (NCBI): domain Eukaryota; kingdom Metazoa; phylum Arthropoda; class Insecta; order Lepidoptera; family Crambidae; genus Pyrausta; species Pyrausta aurata. The sequence continues at coordinate 10,840,777 of OY757268.1, forward strand.
CTTGGCTTTTGCTTCTTCACATATATTCCACTTAATAATTATTACATTAAATTTTAAATAAAAAAAATAGTTGAATAAAAAAAATCAGTTGAACAAATTTTCTTGAAACATGGCTAAAACACTCGGGCTAAAATTATCTATGACACAAAAAAAACAATATACGACACGCTACGATACCGCTGACAGACGTTAACTTATACAACCTCTCTCCTATATGTGTTATTTTTTGCACTTGGTCATCCATAGTTTCTAATTTGTTTATAATTACAAGATTGTACCTACACAATATCTACGCGCCTATCTACGCGCCGCCTGTATTTTCTCTGTATAGACCAATGGTTGACTGGTAGAGAATGCTTTTAGCATTAAGTCCGCCATATGTACCTTTTGTTTGTGCATGAAGTGTAATAAATAAAATAAAAATAAAAAATATCTTCATATCTACAAATCTTATGTAGCTAACGATCTATATAACTAGGCGTACTATGTGTAGGCGCTGAAAGTGTTTTTTTAACAATTTTGAAAACACTATGCATGAAAATATAGGGTCCCGTAGATTTCGACTCGCATTAGTTAATTAATTATTTATTTATTTGGATTAGGCGGCAGCCGCATATGGAGACGTACTAGATGACACCCTGCTTTTTTAAAAACGCATATACTGAACACATATTCCAGCAAATATTCAGTGTGCCCTACTTCATACGACATAAGCGTCCACTGTGCGATAGCGTCTCATCTCTCGCATCTAGACAATTGTGTCATTTTTCATACAAAATGTAGGGTTATCTCTCCAGTGACCTTTTCTAGGCTCGGAATTGAGACTAAAGGTCCTTTGTGGTTTTTGTGGAAACGAAATGTGTATAATATTTCTATGTAAAATATTATGTGGAGACAAGAAAAATGGTCGAAAGTGTTGAAGGATATACCTACGGAATATGAATGGTACCAGTTTTCGGCTTCGTAGCATTGGAGGGAAACTCTTTTTACAACTTTGTATAAAAGTTGACAGCGTAGAACATCCATAGAAAAGATGGAAAGATGCAGATCGCTCACAACCAGTCACTGAGGAAAAACGTGAGGGAGGCCTATTCAGCAGTGGACGTCCATAGGCTGATAATGATGAAGATGATTGCATGTTAAGTTATTTTTTTTTTAAATAATTTATTTCAAAAAGTTAATTGAACAATAATGTTATACATCGGTCCCCGTACTAGGCTGGGATGCCTGTATCACGGGCGGCCTTTAAGATTTTACATAGAAATTGGTATAAATGAACTAGCGAGCGGAACACGGTTAGGTAGAATACAAAAATAGGGGTTAAGTTGTTATCAAAAAGGTAGGACACATAACTTAATCAAAGAAAATGGAAAAAACACGTTATTTAACAAAGGTATAAAAACAAAATAAGAAATTGATCGGCTCTGTATGTGTGCGCGTGCGTGCGTACGAGTGTGTTTGTGCGTGCGTGTGTGTGTAAGTATTAAGTAGCAATATTCATTATGTCTTTGTTTTAAGAACATGACCGAGATTAGGACGGCAGCAGCGCTTTACCCAGACTAAAAGACACTTATAGACAAAAATGATTTACTTTAGTTGCTTTTTTATAAGCAAAATCAGATAAATATTGAAATTAACTCCAAAAGGAGCCCAATATTTTTGTTAAACTTTTTAACATTTCATTTGTTTTGCAATAATTAAATTGATTCGAATGCAATGTTGAATAAAACATTGGTATTCGAAGTCTATGTAAATGTTTGCGAATCGTTAACCTGTGCGCGGATGCACGCTTAATACATATATTTTTCGAATTACCAACTTGTTTTGTACGGGTAATTAAATATGCATCAAAATTCTTGTGAACTACCCCACCTGTTCGTTTTCCGGTTATGAAACTCGAAGTTTGAAAACTTTCAAGTTTGAAACATACAAGAAGTTACATCTGAGATGTTAGCAACAAACCAACTCGATTACATATAAATGGAAACCAAGAAATAACATTGACATGTTAAACTTATTTAAGAACACATCTGTATATGCAAAAATTCTGAATGTTTTTCCATTTTCATCTGATAAACATGTCATTCCTTTGAGCGTACAAATATTATGTTGAAAGTTCAACAAAAATATTACAATATTTCTAAAATACGAGTGACATGATTAATTTTCAGATCAGAGGTTTACGAATCTGGTGAACAATATGAGTTAAAAAAAGTCAATGTCATAGCCTTGATCTAGAGATGAAGGCTAGACAATGTTATCGAAAATACGAGGAATTTCTCTGCGGAAATTCGTCAGTATGTAACTGAAAACGAATAGAATCCTTGGAGGTCTAACAACAAATCAAGCAAGTAACGATACGTCTAACGTTAGATGAAGATTGACATTATTCGCGCAGGAACGAAAACTGGCCAATAAGGTTTCGAGAACAAGGAGCGAAAAAAAGAAATAAGTTTTTATCAACGGCTAACGACCTTAGTACACCAACGCATATAACGGAAATCTAGATTTCCCTCTACATTTCAATATTTCGTATTTCACACCATTTTCGCTTTGAAATTATTAATGAATCATTTTAATTAATTTCATTTTTCTTTCGTGATTCGTGATCACAGTATTAAGGTATAAAATTACCTCTGTTAGTACTGCACAGATTGAAATCTATACACTTTATTAGTACTGGGTGAATTTCCCAACAGCAAATTTTACGCGGCATGAGTGAAATCGGCAGTGCAGAGTGATACAATGAGGCTTATTTATTTTTTTATTTATAGAAGGCGTTATCCCGTATACGAGACCATAAATATTTTTTGAATAGGACTACGTTAAATTCGGAATAAAAAATGATAAAGCACCATATTTTTTATTTCGGTTGCGTGGTCAAATCCATTTTTCTGTTTAATTTCCCTTACATAGTAAGACTTTTGGTTATTTAGTATTATTGCATATTTCATTTAAATCGTGAATAGTTATAGTACTATCACATAATAATTTCATAATTTAATCTATTTAATTAAATGACTTATAAGTAAAAATGCATGTGGTCAAATAAGACTTTTCATATCGGTGAATTTTAGTTTGTCGAGAATATTTTTGCGTGGGACAACTCTAGCTCCTTGCTCCCGCGCTAAAACGCTAAATACCAGTGCCGCCTCAATGCTTAAAGTAAATAGACGTGCGCCGCTTGCTCCGTGTTCCCGCCAAAAAAGTAAGTAGTTGGTTTCGGTGACATGGGACATTTTATTTTTCATTTCCGCAGGTTGGAATATATTGTCATCCAATTCTCCATAAAATGTATGAAATATTTATTGGTATCCTTCCCAAACTACGTTTATTAGTGTGGTATTAATAACGTTGTGACTTCAAAACTTTTATTGTTATGTTAAATTTTGTCGTTGATTTTAATATCGGTGTTTTCATTTCGGTTGATTCGGTGGCCTAGATTGACCACCGAAATGAAACAAAATTCACCGAAATGATAAAAAACATCATTTCGGTGAATTTTATTAATTCCGGTGCGTAAATTGTTCATATCGGTGATTGTTTTTCTCATTTCGATGGCTTCATTATATCATTCCGGTGAAATCTATACTATATTATACAGCTGAAGAGTTTGTTTGTTTGTTTTTTATTTGAACGCGGTAATATCAGGAACTACTAGTTCAATTTGAAAAAAATATTTTTGTTTTGCCTTCCTTTTTAGGATTCCGTACCTTGAAAGGTAAAAAACGGAACCCTTATAGGATCACTTCGTTGTCCGTCCGATTGTCTGTCCCTACCCTTTTTCTCAGGAACACGTGGAGGTATCAAGCTAAAATTTAATCAAAAGCTCAGCGGTTCCTTAAAAGCCAACGCAATCAAAAGATACAGCCGTTATTGCCGAAAATATCAGCAAATTTCCGCAAATTTTCAACACTCGAAAAGGAATCAAAACCTACCTACAGGGTACTTCCCGTGAACTTAGAATCTTGAAATTTAGTACAAAGCAACGTCATTTATAGTACAGATACAGGAATAATTGCGAAAACTGTATTTTTTTGTAATATCATATAAAAAAAAAACTTACTGCCCCTTTCTTCATGAACGCGTTAAGGTGTTAAATGAAAATTACAATGACATACATAATGAACTATAATTAAGATACAAATTATTCATTCAGCGAAAAGGGTCGTCATTTTATTACAAAATGTCACAGGACAAAAAGACGCTTTAAATTTCCATATAACTACTATTGATTCCCACTCTACGCTCTGACTGATCCAAAGGTTCGCATTATGCTAGCAGCATTGCCTCGTTGAATAGCAATGGAAACCTGTTGAACCAGCCAGAGTGGGGATCGTTACCCTTATCCCTCAGTCGTTGTCCCGACTCTTTGAAAAGCTCGCGTGCCTCATCACCCCAGAGCCCAGCCGTCACCACAGCGATTGGAACAAAATCATACTCAGACTTTAGCTCAACATACTTAGTATGTTTTAACTTGGCAGCATTTTCCGCCGCTGAACCTGCTGAAGTTACATTATGCTGTAAATGTGTTTAACGCATGTTGCGTCCCATAAGAGGCTACGCCCTCTTCGCCATGGAACCAACGTTAGGCCATCTGGTCTCTTACCATCCATGCGGGACAAGCCTGATGTCTCTAGGACGCAAGGAATATTTACGGAAACCGTGGCCCAACGCACGAATTCATTAATATAATGGTGCTTCGGGAACCGCCCCGCACATCTTTGGCAACTCAGTCCATGGTGGCCGATTTCATCTACCATCACACCACAAATACAGCGATGAGGTTCACAAACTTTGCTGCCCAGTCTTAAAGCTACTGCAATTCTTAAGGAATTGTTGTCGAGAAGCGTACTCAACTGTGGAGACGGCAAAGCATGCAGCTAAGCACCAGATTCAGGTTTTGCAACTGCTTAAGGCATGCCAACATCACGCTGGAACCTACGGGAACGGAATAAAGGCAAAACGCACAGAAAATTTCGAAGGGGACCGCTAGTAGTGTTGTTAAGCTAAAAAGTTTTTTAATATGATATGGGTTTACTTTTGTTTCTAGACTATACCAGACGAGGCACAGACAGGGACACCGATAAAGCGAGCTCATCCAGAAGAAGCCTGTTCACTCTTTTTCTGAAAATAACAGGGTTGTAGACCGATGGAAACACATATGCGGGTAGAGAGTTCCACTCTTTTGCTGTGCGCATTATGAAAGTTGACGAGAAGCGCTTCGTTCGAAAACTTTTTAAACGCGCTAATCTCAGGAACTACTGCTCCGATTTGAAAAAAAAATGTGTTAAATAGCTCATTTATCGGAAAAGGTTATTGGCTATACTTGGTGTCCCTTAAATAGAGGTCCAGCCTAAAATGGGTGATAGCCTAGACAATGAGAGTCATTAGAAAATATATAAAAAAATGTAAGTTATGTCCTTTTCAAGTTGCGTACATTAGAAAATCTACCAAATTGTCAACTAGTGATGGGTTTTCGACTACTTTTAATACAAATACTTTTTTTACTTGTTTATTTTTCGATGCGAGTTTGAATAGCCGAAGGCCTATTTTATTTGTAAATCAGGTTACATTTAAATAAATAGTATATAAAAAAAGTGAACATTTGTAGTCACAGTTGTCTAGCTTATTACCCGTATTATGTGCGGCGCACGGCGTTTAAATTTCGCGGGGAGAATTGCTGTTTTTCCGTTATAATAATATATGAGTCCTGAAAGAAAGGTAACTTCTACATACGGGATACTGTAAAACATCACGCCACGACCTACGGGAATGGAGTGAAATCAAAACGCACGGATGCAGTCACGAGGAACCACGTGTTTTAGTGTATAGAAGTAATTTTGTTAAAGGTTTTCGGTGGGTGGATAAGTGTTGTCATTTCGGTGGGCGAGTTATTTCATTTCGATGAATCGTTTTTTCATTTCGGTGGCATCAAAACTTTGAAGTAATGTATCTTTTTAGTTTATCAAGATATTTTGATGACGTTACGTATTTATCTAAACAACATCAAGAAGTATCATAAACCATAGTTTGAATTCGAAAAATGTAAAAAATAAAAAAGTTCACCGAAGTGATAAAAAAATCGACTTTGTTGAAATTGACCCTACTATCATTTATTAACAAGGTTTATTGAGTCATTTCTGTTTCCTTCTAAATGGCTGTCTCTACTTTACGTAAATTGAAAGTATGTGAAAATTTATCTATGAATGTTGTATCTATTCTCATAAAAAATATTAAAATCGAGGAACCACCAAAATAGTAAGGCTGCGGGTAGACAGATGACGAGATGTCAGCGATGACAGGGGTTGCCAACCCGGTGTAATTTGTATCGCCTCCTTTATCTCAGGGTTGTCACGTATGCTGTCGAGAGAATATCCTGGCCACTGTGAAATGGTCACTGGAAGGTCAACAATCAGATGCTGAAAATAATAAAAAATATTGAAATAGAACTTGGTAATACGAGTAATGTGATAACAGTAACAGAAAAAAACACACTACTAATAGCAAGCTGTGGTTATGTTAGGTTTTCGTTGCTGAATAGTGAACAAAATCGGCTTTAAAAACGACATCTCACTTGCAAGTAATTATGTATTTGCGCCGTTTGGCTTTGAAACATTTGTACCGGCGGGACCTTCTACTGAATTTCTGTTTAGAAAAATATCTCCAACACTAAATTCTGTTACGGCCAATAATAGAGCTGGTTCCTAACTCAAAGGATTAGCATAGCCATCCAACGCGGCAACGCAGCCAGCATTATAGCCTCCTTGCCACAAGGAAATAGATTCGTTTTTGAATAGGTCTTCTTTATTATGTCTTAGTTTTAATTTTTCTTGTTTGTTATTAATAAAGTTTTATTAAATGATAATCATTATTTTGTAAGTGTGTGTGAAAGCAGTGCTTATGACGAAATATTATTAATTGAAGAAGCCACATTTCCATAAACCCTTGATTTGCAGATATGATTTTATTTTCATTTGAGTATTTTATTAGGAACTTACAGGTCATTTTAAGAAATTTCATTGATAGAGCTTTTTTGATGAAAATGTTTATTTACGTATGTGCTACAAGTAAGTAGGTCTTACTATAACACTAAAGTAACCTGTACTGGTATAATATAACAACATCTTCTCAACGCCACATATTATGACGTGCAATAAATAAAAAATACATTTATTAACCTTATAAAATTTCAATCATGGCGCAACACATTGTAAAACTCGCAGATCTTATTGTATCAGACATAAGATAAGCTTATTCAAAAGTCTTACTTCGAGACGAAATAAATCTTTAATAAGATCCCCAACCAGAACAAATGCCTACCGCTGACTCAATTTAAAAATAAGTTTACGAGTTTCTTATTACATAAATATTATTATACAATAAATGAATTCTTAAATGATAAATAATTATTGATTGACATTAATTTATAAGTTTATTTTGATAATTATTGTTGTGATCATTTTTATTGTATTTGAAATTAAATTGTATTTGTTGTCAATCGTTTTCGTTGTCTCGTTGTCGTTTAAAATAAATAAATGTGCGACAGACAACCAAATGTCTGGTTTCGAAGTAAGGAATATGTAAAAATTTGCCCTTTGCGGGATTCGAAGCCACGACCCCTGGCTCAGTAGCCAGGAGGGCTAACCACTGCAACAAACGTCGTCGAATTTTGACAGCAAGTATCTTGCGTTTGTTCATGGGTAAATAACGAAACATGGAAACAAAATTTTCGAATGATTCAACAAACCTAACTTGCTAACTTGGAAACCAGCTTTTGACGAACGGCAGTGATCAGAAAGTGCGAAAATGTAATTATACTTTACGCCTCATCCTCAATATTAGTAATATACATGTAGAATCACATTTGTGACTCCACTCCAGCACTAGTTCTCAACTAGTCTTTAGTCCTTGGTCTTATTTTATTTTAAAACTGCATTTTTGGACGAGACGATTGTCGTAAGTTCGATTAATCATAAATTTTACTCAAATAAAAATATAATTTAGTCTCTCTGTCTTCACGTTCATTGTGTCAGAGTCACGTGAAAATAAAATCCGTATTTGTTTTTTACGTTAAAAGTCCCGTGCCACGATAAATCCTCGGCGAAACTGTCGACACGTTACTTTCTTCTTATTCCCGGTTATACATCCTCTCAGCTTTGAGGTAGAAATGTTTATTTAACACCTTGTTTTCCGACAAATTACATTGTATCTTTTTATCATCTCCGCCCTGATCTTGGTACATCAATGTTACTTTTATAGGACATGTTTCACAGAATGGAACTGTAAACGAGTTTGTTTGCAGTCTGACTGTCGTTTAGAATGGTATTTGTGGAATACTCTCTTAATAATACTCTCTAAGTAGACCTATCTAAGTTAGTATTTTACCGTTTAACTCAAAAATCTTACATCGAATTTTCAGAGACTTTAAGTCGACTAGAATGTAAATATATTGGAGTTTATCGACAGAGTTATTTTTGCGATTGTACCAAATGTATTGCGATAATAGAGAGATTCAGTGCTGATTTAGTAGTCTGAGTATCCTTGAATTTTCAAAACGTCTAAATACTTTATTTACTTGTGGTTGTGTACCTAGTTGACAAGTCTTCCTAGATATCTCATAGTATTCTAAGATTTCCTGAAAAGGGTTCAAATTGACTGTTATTTTTTTCCAACCTCTAATTATGTTATGATTATTGTCTGATTAATTATATATTGAAATAAAAACGTGAGTTTTCATTACCTAATATATTTATAGGAGTTTGGTTACTGAATTTTAGTATGTTTTTATAAGTACGTAGATGAATGGCTATATTACCTTGTTTGAAATATATTTGTAATGTGTATAGTATATCGTGAGTAAGACAATGTAATTGACTTGACAACATGCCAAATTATTTTTATCCCTTTCTTACATGCCCAATAAATTCATAGGGAAATGTTGTTATTTCATTTCTGGTCATATATTTGGCTTATGTTTCTTATACAATGCCCGATAATATTTATGTTAATAGCGAATGGACAATTGGCTATTCCTATTTCCTTATATTCCTTGTGATTTTTAGTTTCTGGTAATATTTTACGTACAAACTTAGACATGTTATGTACTATTACAGCTACTACTTTGACTAGAATTGTATAATAGAAATGAAATAAGTCGATCAACGGTCAGTTGGTGCACTTGAAACTTGATATAATTGTTTATCAATAAGACTACCAAACGTTATCGTTACATACGTTTATTTACACCAAGCTATAGCAATCCAAAAATCGACCAATGTTCAAGTGGGAACTCGTATAACCATTTACTTCACAAAACCACCTAACCTAATAAAAACAATTATAAAACTATCGGTTTTCCGTGGCTTTACCCGCGTAAATGTCAAATCTCTAAATATATCACATTGATTATAGCCTATGTCCTATTCCGGTGTATGATAAAGCTCTTAATGAAGGGATTAATTTAATAAAAATAATAAATATACTTTATTGCACGCAATAAATGATAAATAAAACAGAAACACCTTGAATATTAAATAGGAGTACAATTCAGGGATTGTATGGATTATGATTGTAAAATTTTAGCAAAATTCATCCAGTAGAATAGAAAAGAATAATTATTTATTTGACACACACAAACATTAAAAATTACAAAGACAGAAGGAGAAAAAAAAAACTTTAAATAATTAAAAAGTTGTGTGCCAAAAAGGTCTCCGCTCAGTATAAGTCGCGGCAGCAGATGACAAGCATGCCGCGACACTGATTTTCAGCGGGAACCCTTGTGTTGTGTGTGAGGCAAACACAGTAGTTATTGCGTGAAGGATTAAACATAAGTACCTCCATCCAATCACACAAAATTTACTAGGACTGGGATTAGGGCCTTTCTATGTTTTGTTTCGCAGACGTATTGAAACATAATACAATATGCCACATAATCTTCTGCCATATTCCTTGTGAGACTTCGATATCATTCCACAGTAAGGCTGCGTTTCCACCAGAGATGTGCGAGGATGCGTAGCGAGGAATGTGTTTGTAAAGAACCAATAGAATCGCTTCATTTACCTCGCCTCGGTCAGCACAGCTCTGGTGGAAACGGCTCAGCGGAGCTAGGTTTTTGCGCATACAAAACAAGCGAAGAATGTGTGCGAGGGATGTGTACGAGGGATGTGTGCGAGGGATGTGTACGAGGGATGTGTGCGAGGAATGTGTGCGAGGAATGTGTGCGAGGAATGTGTGTTGAATAGGTTTGCGCATACACCGCACTAGGCATGGCCGATTCAAATCGTATATAGATATTGAAACGTATATTAGATCAATTGGGGGTGGGACTGGGGTCGGATGGGGCTGGGGCTGGGGTGGGACGGGGCCGGCGTTGGACTGGGGTGGGACTGGGCTGGGGTTGGGTTGGGGTGGGACGGGGCCGGGGTTGGGGTTGGACGGGGCTGGGGTTGGGGTGGGACGGGGCTGGGGTTGGAGTGGGTTGGGGCCAGGGCTGGGGTGAGACCGACCTGGGGCTGGGGTGGGACGGGGCCGGGGCCGGGGTGGGACGGGGCCGGGGCGAAACGGTGAAGAGGAGCTTATAACCAGTAAGACATAGGATACATTTATCCCGTTCGACGGGGCCGGGACTGGTGCGGGACGGGGCCGGGACTGGTGCGGGACGGGGCCGGGGCGAAACAAAGTCCGCTAGTTTTCAATATAATTAAGTAATAAGTTCATAATCCGAACAGATTTAAGAAAAACAACAACAATGATATCATATTATTATGATACGATATAACTGTATACTGTTTCAGAAAAACATATTTTTTTGATACAATGATACAAAAAAATACACATCGATACGCCAATATATAGTTTTGAAAATATATAGTTTCAATATCTGATATCGAATATCGATATATAGTTTTGATTCGATATCGAAAAAATCAGATAAAATCAGAGATTATAGACGCATACACCGCACCCCTGTTGACACATTTCACAGCTTCGCAACGCATCCTCGCACCACACATTAATGCGCATTTTCACAGCTCCGCTACACATCCTCGTAGACACATTTTCATCGCACAGCTTTGGTGGAAACACCCACACATTTTCACAGCACAGCTAGACATCCTCTTACGACACATTTCCATCGCACATCTCTGGTGGAAACGCAGCCTAAGTAATGAGGTGTCATTCTTTATTCAATCATTTCTTGTCTGTTCTCCTTCCAATCAATGTTCAATAGAATTTATATCTAAAGCAAACAATAATGAACGATCAGTTGCTATTTGAAGAAACAGCCTCCCAGCGGATTCGAGTTAATAAATGGAACGTCAATATCGGAGAACTACGAATCGGTTAGTACAGCAACCATTGAACATATTTAATATTTATAGTTATATTTAGTATGCTCCTTAGGGGCATCATCATCATCAAAATTACGAGCTAGCCTCTTGTAGGGGTTTTTTCTCTCTCCAAAACTTTAAATTAAAGAAGACAGCGTGTTATTTTCCCTCTTGCCTCCACCAGTAAAAGGATTTAAAATTAAATTTGAAAATATCAACTCATTATCAATCAATTTGTAACTAAACTATGCGATTCACATAAAAGAATTATATTATGTATGTGAAGTAATAATGGAAAGTATTTTTACGATATAAATTGCACTTGTAAAAAGCAACCGTGACTCTGTGATAGACGAGAAATTGAACTCGGCCACCGTCACATTAACAAGCCCGTTGAATTTTGCAAGTGCTTGTTAACGCATAGGCTGCGTGCGTTTGTATGGTGACAAAACACTATAAAAACAAAAATAAACTATTTTAACGATGTTGAAATAGTTTATTTTTGGAAGTTTACTTATCATTTTATTAATACAATTTGGGGACTTTAAATTACAGTAGACAACGACAACATTGATACGTAATAGCAATTATCTTTTGCGTATTACGTTATCATTTGATAAAGCAATATCGTATAAAAACAAATTACTTAATGATTCGCTCCAGTCACAATATTCGCACTTCAATAATTGATCGCGGAACGCGTCGCGTTGAATATTTTATAATGTTTTCATTAGCTTTAATATCAGTGATCCTCATTGGAGGATATTTGTACCTCAGGAGAAACTATGGGTACTGGAAGAAACGCGGCGTTACATTCGTGGAACCTTACATACTATCCGGAAGTTTCGACGATCCTCTATTCCTGAAAAAGAGCTTTACGCAAATGTTGGTGAAATGGTACAGGCAGTATCCTTGCGAGAAAGTTGTTGGATATTTCCTTTCAACTACGCCTGCCCTTTTGATCAGGGATACAGAGTTGATAAAGCGTGTGTTGATAACCGATTTTGTGAATTTTCATCAAAGGGGTCTTCACCCGGATCCAGAGGGCATAGAGCCATTGTTGAAGAATTTGTTTTTTGTTGAGAATGACCTGTGGCGGTCGCTGAGGCAGCGTATGACGCCTGCCTTTACTAGTGGGAAGCTCAAAGCCATGTTTCCTTTAATTGTGGAGCGCGCAGAGAAGCTTCAGACTCGAACGTTGACCGCCGCTCGTGGAGAAAAAGTTATAGAAGCTCGCGACCTTATGGCTAGGTACACCACTGATTTCATCGGAGCCTGTGGTTTCGGCCTCGACGCTGACTCACTCAACAACGAGGACTCTGCCTTTCGAAAGATGGGAAAAGAAACTTTTAAATTTGAACTACGCGAAGCGTTTATTGCATTCCTGAAAGGAACCTTCCCTAGGATATTCAGATTTATAAAGCTGTTGGGAAGACTGGAAAACCAGGTGTTTACACTTGTGAACGACATTCAAAAGCAAAGAAATTTCAAGCCGTCAGGGAGAAACGACTTCATAGATTTGTTGCTGGAATGCCAGAACCGAGGTCCGATTGAAATTGAGTCACTAGAGAAAGTAAAATCTGACGGTTCTCCAGATCGTGCGACTATAGAATTGACAGATCGTTTGCTGGCATCCCAGGTATTTGTCTTTTTCGCAGCAGGTTTTGAAACGTCATCTTCGTCCACAAGCTTTACATTACACCAGCTGGCACATAACCCGGAGGTGTTGAAGAAAGTGCAAAAAGAAATCGATGAAGTTTTGAGCAGACATAACAACAAGTTATCGTACGACGCTATAAAGGAAATGAACTACTTGGAATGGACTTTTAAGGAGGGAATGAGACTGTTTCCGTCCCTTGGATACATATCGCGTAAATGTACAAGAAAGTATACGTTCCCTGAGTTGAATCTGACCATCGATAAGGACACAATGATCACTATACCATCTCAGGCGCTACATAAAGACCCCCAGTACTTCGAAAATCCTGAGGAATTCCGACCAGAACGCTTTTCTCCTGAAAACAGTAAAGGGATGAACAAATTCGTTTACTTGCCTTTTGGAGATGGCCCACGCGCTTGCATAGGTAAACATATACATTTTCTATCGCTTGTTTTTACTTTCTCGAATCTACATTAGTAGGTGCAAAAAGCAAAGCAGTATGTACATTATTTATACAAGTATTTTTTGCAATTTCTGCCATAGACACTACCTGCTGACTAATTTGTCGTCGGTTGATCTTGAAGCCAAAATAATTAACATAGACTGTGATTTGTGTAACAATACATTAACAATTGACAACACACACTGCTGGTGTTGCAGATTTTACATGAAAAACTGGTCTGTAAACTAACCGCATATAAATGCTGTTAATTTTTTTCAAAGCTGCGTCCATACTTAGTGCATAGGCTCGCGCAGCAGCCTCGATGTAGTGGCTCGCCATCTTGGCTTTAAAATTACATAATGGCACAGCCCACACGAGTCACATCCACACCAGCCTAGGCTGCGAAGCGGCCTTGCGAGACAATGCCTAGGCATTGTCTCGCAAGGCCACTTCGCAGCCGTGTTATGTGGACACTGAGTTGTTATTACTACGTATAGAGAAGATATACCAAGCAAAAATGTGTTGCAAATACGATTCGACAAGATGATGACGTATTCCTTGAAATTTGAATTCCGAATATGAAACCATTTGTATGAGTTGATAACAAGTGTGGTCAATTCATGGCACACGAGATTGGTTCGTGGTTTCAGTTCTATACCCTAGTAATAGTAGTTCAACTTATGTGGAGCCGGTTAGGATGCGGCAATTTTTTATGGTTTTTAACTTCTATCTTTTGTTTTTAGGAGAGCGTCTTGGTCTAATGCAGTCTTTGGCCGGTCTAGCAGCTCTCCTCTCCAAGTTTGACGTAGAACCAGCACCAGGGACCACTAAAGAACTGAAGGTGAAACCTCAGTTCGACATTGTGCAAACTGTTGATGGCGGAATACCTCTTTTGTTTAGAGAAAGAAAGAAAGTTGATTGAACGCATGTATTTTATTTATAAATTCCTTGGAACATTGTCAAAGCTTTATGATTTGTAAGCTAGTTTTTACAGTTCTCGACAATTCATATTTAGTAGGTCTACAGTCAAAAAGTGGAAATCATGAATGTAAAGCATGGACATATCGGCTAAAGTTAGAAATCATTAGTAAGTAATCCGCGATTACTTGATAACAGTTGTATGTTGATTTGCAATGTATTATAATATTAACAGCTGAATTTTATCTTTTTTATCACTAGATTCAACACTATCTGTTGAGTGCAAATGAAAATATAGAGTCGTCGAAATAGTTTTGTTACTATTTTGGCTTTATCTAGTTATGTTTTGTAAAACTCCAAATGTTGCCGTATGGGAAGATATCAGTGGTAGATATACATATAAACAAGTGCGAGTCAGACTCGCGCACTGAGGGTTCCGTGCCAACTTTAACTGAACTAAATTTAACGGGGACGCCCATTTTACCACTTTGGAAGCGTCTATATCTCAAACGTTAGACTTTTAGAAAAAATGGTTGTAAGAACCTCAATTTCATTTTGAAAGACCTATCCATAGACACCCCACACGCATAGGTATGGGTAAAAAATTTTTTTTAAGATTTAGTTTCATGTATAGGAGCGGGCCTAAATATCATTTTTTTAACTTTTAATACATGAATTGGAAAGCGGTGGACAAGATACATCTACTTACCAAATTTCAACTGTGTGATGCTTATAGTTTAAGAATAAAGTGGCTGTGACATACGGACGGACAGACAGACAGACAGACAGACTTGACGAAACTATAAGGGTTCCGTTTTTTGCCATTCGGTTACGGAACCCTAAAAAGAAACTAATTTTATTAATTGATTCACGATCCACAATGACAATCTTTCTGCATGACCTAAAGTTATGATTGGGAGCTAAAGTTATTTTAGCTTAACTCTACCTTTTATTCACTGTTACTTGTGCAATAAAAATTTAAAATGACCCAATCACAATGGAAACCAACTGGTTTCTAGGGGACGTATTGTGATCTTGCTTTTATACTGACCGTAAATGAGTTAAGAAATTATTTTATCCATATTTTGTTGTAATATGTCATATCCGATTTGAGATTGACTACGTAATGCCGTTACAGTAAATGTCAAACTCAGTATATCTCTTATCAGTTTTGCTATTGATAAATAAAAAATAATCTTTCCTTTACATGGACAAAAACACATTATAGTATAACTAACTTTATGGTTTTCATGCAATCTTCTATTTCTTACAGCAACAAAGCTACACCTAATTTACATTTAGAATAGCGTACAGATAAAGAGAAAACAGAAACAGATCTTATTTGAATAGGTACATATCAAATAAGGAAATGAGAATGCTAATAAGCAAATACATATAAATTGTGGGCAACCAGGGATAGCCGAATATAAAACACAACCTTATTAAGTTGTATGTACAAACATAAAGTCAAACACGGTCAAATCATTAATCAAATGATTAATTTAAGCTAACTTTCAAATGTAACTAAAGGTACGAAATATCCCAAAAAATATAGAGAAACGACCATAAAGGTACAGGTGTGAATAATGAATAATTCAAATAAAGAACGGCATTTCGTATGAAGTACTTATGTGGTAGATAACGCTAACCAGATGATTATTTAAATATTGTGTAATAGACTCTTAGGCCCGGTTGCGTTAAAGATAGTCAACTCAACTTGTTAAATGGTTCAATGTCGTTACAAGCATTTAATTATTTCCGATTGTGCATGTTTTGAAGAAAAAATACCCCATTCTGTCGTTTAATTAAGGATTCTTTACTTTAAACACTTACAATCGTAAATATTTAACGTTTCTATTCTATGAATTATATAAAATTACGGCTTTATGAGAATGCACTTCACAAAATGTAAACAAAGTGGTGATGGAACTGTCTTTTTGTTATTGTTGTTCAAGATAACCAAAGGTTATTGCGCTAGTCTGTACATTATTGTCCAGTATTGATTATTTGAGACGGAAATAGAGTAGATTTAATAATAGTTGCTGCCGTGTTTTGCGTTTAGAACGGACCGTAGACGGTACTTAATTAGTTTCTGCAGAATTTGCACAGTATTAAGTTAACAGTATTAATTAAGAAACCGTTGATTTACCAATAAAAGGACAGAACACACACGTAAATTATTTTATTTGATATTGGTGTATTTTAGAAAGATCACAGCGTGCCATCATTGCGTCATATATTCATTGGGCCTGATTCTAGTGATGCATGCATTGGTTAGTAAATGTCTCTTTATATTCTAAATAAATGAAAAGTTATAAACTATAATGATTTAGAAACGTCAAACGAAACAGCTGTCAGTGGCACGTAAATATTCAACCACTGGTTACAACATGTACCTAACTATTAGTTGTGTTGACTATCGATCACGCAACTGACCCTAAGGCCCAGTTTTTTCATCAATAGTAATGGTAAAGTTATGTTACCAGCGGTTGTGCAATTTTGTGTGTTTTGAAGAAAAACTACCTTAACCAAACGTCAGAATGGCTAATGACTATGACCTTTGGCTAGGGTATTTTTTCTTCAAAACACACGCAATCGTAAATATTCAACCGCTGGTAACGCAAATTTACCATTACTTTGGATCAAAAAACTTGCCCTAAGCAGGTCTACAAAAAATCTAAAAAAAAACATTCAGCTATTCAAATAAAAGGGTGTTAAATTTTCCCTGTCCATTTTACCGGTAATGTCGATAAACTGGCAAAGTGCAGAGTGTCTATAAAGATGTCTCGAGAAGACGTTAACCGTGAATACGATTATGTTAATGTGAGGAGGGTCGGGATTTTGTATAGGGATTCTCTCTCGGACTCACTCGGACGGCAAGATAGAGGCGGTGAAGCAGTAGAGCTAGGAAAAGGAAGGAAGATTTTTTATTGTTTTAGTAGCTTTATTAATAACAAAGAAACAAAAAAAATATAATTAAGACATTGCCCTGGAGTCAAGAGCTAACACATACTACCTATATAAAAAAATGCACCACAAAAAAATGTACCGATTCAAAAACGAAGCCATTTCCTTATGGCAAGAAGTCTATGATGCTGGCTGCGTTGCCGTGTTGGATAGCTATGCTAATCCTCGTTTTAGTTGAAATTGGATTATCTTGATTTTACCTAACCTGTCGCAAGTCACAAGCAAGCAAGCGAAATGTCATATTGACATTTCGCCTCGATAAGTTCAATCGTCTGATTTTCTGCTGCATCAAACCTCCTTTAGACATTTAACCATTGGTTAAGTTAATTATCGATCACGCAACTGGGCCTAAGATCATATATGGTTTGACGACGCGATTGGTGTATTGGTTACGCTCCCGACTATTACGTCGGCCGTCGCGGGTTCGAATCCCGCAAGGGGCAAATGTTTGTGTGATGAGCACGAACATTTGTACCTAAGTCATGAATGTTTTATGTATTTAAGTATTTATGGGAGACGCCCCCGTCATAATCTTTGTCTGGTACTTCTTAACACAAGGAAGCAAATTCCTTACCACGAAACCAGAAAATTGGTGTGATGTCTGGCGCATATTTATTTATTTATTATATTGTGATGTATGTGTCAAGACGCAGGCAATTTGTATAATTCCGCCGTTTACATACAGTGTCATCAGTTAAAAATTGTCTGAGTTATGAAATGTAAGGTAAAAGGAATACCCAGTTGTCACTATGAGAATAAAAGTGCAAAGTGATACTGCTTTATTTCTTTCCATTGTACTCAGACACAACGATGAAGTTTCCAGCAATATGAGGTTTATGTGCTGGTGTGGTCTGTATGAATAAGTTCAGTCCAGTCTAGTCCAATTTGAAACATCCATGCATAACTTTAGTGCAAATCTCCGGCGCGTTATGTGTTTCCATATAGTACTTGAAGTACTATTTTATTAATTTTTCTTTAGTAGCGAAAACAACAGCTACCTTTCAATTTATCTAGTAGGGTACATATTAAAATAAAAGCACACTGGCATAAAACTTTTCCACTGAATAATATGAATAATAGTCCCCCTAGCCGATTTCGAGTACGGTGGCCAGTCACACCGACTAACCGACTGCGCGGGACATATTATAGTGCACAAGTGTGTGCGCAAACACAGGTGCACTCTCTATTCCTTTCACTCTCATAGCCCGATGGGACAGCAATCTGACACGACCGGAGAGAGATCAGGCGCAGCGCAGGGCCAACGGCTTTACGTGCTTTCCGAGGCTCGGGGGTGAAACACCGCCAACTTCCAAACTTCGGGTTTCCCTGAGAATTTCGGAATAGAAAAACCTAGGTACATATTTGTGGCCCGACCCGGGAATCGAACCCGGGACCTCTGGCGCAGCCGTCGCTTTAAAATGCGACCCTCTAACCGCTGCGCCATAAGATACAAAAAAAAGGTAATAAGTTGCTTACTGAAATAATGTTGGCCAAGGAGAAAACTACACTCTCTTGCCTTGTACTATCAAGGTCACCGCTGCCTAACCACCTTTAAGATACAAATCGCTTGCACCTCGTGTAGTCTTTTCTTTGAAGTGACGCCAGTTGTTGTGCGGTGTGTGCAAGAGATTTTCGTTCGAATGTGGTCAGGCGCCAGAGAACTCGATTGCACATTTAAACTTACGCAACAAGCGTATACCTACATATACTGTACCTAAGAATTAGAAAACAAAAGACTCATGACTTGACTTTATACGTAATGTTATCCCATATTTGAAATTATTTATTTATTATATTTATGTACAAAAGGTGGACTTAACGCCATATGGCATTCTCAACCAGTCATATATTTGAGCTAAGCAGAAATTATATAATCGTTGCTTAGTTATTTATCGATGGCACAGATATTGAAATACTAGTTATAATATCTGTCGATGGTGACAGACCCTCCGTCAAATTAAGGGATTGCCAGTACCATTTTAGTAGGTAGGTACTCGTATGTAACGACTATTTAAGGCACTACTCGACTACATTCACGTAACCCCGAAACGATTGCTAATTTCCACGTTTCCAGGTTTTGGTCGAATGATCCTGCGGCTACCTACGGGAATTAACGGACTTTCAAAACAACTGGAGCATTGGAAAATACTAGGAAATTGTAACTACTTAAAGTCGTGGAGAGAGATAAGAGTTAATCTTCAATGTTTAAAATTACATCAGTATGAATGTGTTAAAACTAAATCTATACTATAATACTATAATATTATAAAGCTGAAGAGTTTGTTTGTTTGTTTGTTTGTTTGTTTGAACGCGCTAATCTCCGAAACTACTGGTTCGAATTGAATAATTCTTTTTGTGTTGGATAGTCCAGTTATCGAGGAAGGCTATAGGCTATATAACATCACGCTACGACCAATAGGAGCAAAGATGTAGCGGTAAATGTGTAAAAAACGGGAGAAAGAAGTCACTATTCCACGCGGACGAAGTCGCTGGCAAAAGCTAGTCTATATATATAAAAGAAAGTCGTGTTAGTTACACCACTTATAACTCAAGAACGGCTGAACCGATTTAGCTGAAAATTGGCAGGGAGGTAGTTTAGAGCCAGGAAAAGGACATAGAATACTTTTTATCCCGTTAGACGGGGCCGGGGCTGGGGTGGGATGGGGCCGGGGCGAAACGGTGGGGAGGTAGCTTAGAACCAGGAGAAGGACATAGGATCCTTTTTATCCCGTTAAACGGGGCCGGGGCTGGGGCGGGACGGGGCCGGGGCGAAACAAAGTTCGCTGGGACCGCTAGTATTCAATATATTCATACAAGTTGACTCATAACATTATATCAAAGATGAACGAAACTCAGTTGATTTACATAGTAGACTGTAGAATAGTCTTAATAACAAAATATTCTTCTCCCATTTAAACATGTTTATGGAGCTTCGGGCACAAAATAAAGATCTGGCTTTCAAGTAATATCGGAAGGTATTCACAAAGAAGGCTGTTTTATGAAACATAGTAGGAAGATTATAAATAGGTCACGTAGCCTAAGCACTTGCAAAATTCAACAGGCTTGCCAATGTGTCGGTAGCCGAGTGGTATAGGCATGCGCCCAGATAGCATAAGACACAGGGTTCGATTCCTTGTTTGGTACAGTTGCTTTATACAAGTGCAATTTATAATATTAAGTTTTCATAATTACAAAACATTAAAAAATAAAATTATAGAAAGTACAGTCTCAGACCTAAGGTTTCTTAGAACATATTATTTTGTTTCTTTTAATTTAACACTGGTGATCCGAACCCTCAGCTTTTCCGATCAATTGATGTCAAGCCATCTCAAAGAAACGCCATTATTTCATTACAACCGCCTTTTCCATTCAGATCTCATTGATCGTAGCTATGCGAGTTTCATCAAAAGAAGTAACAAATCGCAAACCCGCATTGTAAGGCTATCGGAACAAATGTTCGACTTAAGTTAGGAGTTGTTATTTAAGAAATAAAATCGTCTTTTCTTTTATTCATACTTCCTGTATTGGAGAAACAAGTTTAGTGGATTCTAAGTTATTTGATTGCCGCGATTTAACTAAAAACTACTTTAGTTAGTTGTAAATGTGGAAATTAATTAATGTCTGACAGTGGAAATTATTTGTATCTGAATTTTCTGTGTAACATTAAGTTTGTGTCACAAAATCTGATTTAAACGTTGAAGAACCTTGAAGTTATTTCAATTCTTTCCAGGGTTCCGCCATTCGTTTATTCTCCTGATACAACACGAAATTTAGCATTTGCTGTATTTGCTCCATATAGCTTATTTTTGGTCCTTCTCACCTTCTTGTTTCTTCTATTCTTTCCTCTATTAAAGTTTTGATAAAATTATTGAGTCGATTCACAAAATTCCTCCACCTTTACCATCTATCGTTTTTATCAATTTTCTCTTTTCCCATACTAATTCCAATACCTCATAGTTCTAGTTTATTTTCGTTTTTATAGTGTTTTGTCACCATACAAACTTAATAATATAAATTGCACTTGTAAAAAGCAACTGTGACTCTGTGACAGACGAGGAATTGAACCCCGTGTCTTACGCTATCCGGGTGTATGCCTATACCACTCGGCCAACGTCACATTAACAAGCCTGTTGAATTTTGCAAGTGCTTTTTAACGCGTAGGCTGCGTGACATCATCAATGCTGCGAGATTGCTCTCACAATATCCGAAGGAAAATATTTTTACTAATATTTTAACAATCTATTAGATGATGAAAGCCAATTTATAGTTTTATTTTTGTTTTTATAGTGTTTTGTCACCTCACCGTTCGTTTATTACCTCCGTTAAACTTATTCGCTTCATTCACTTCCAGCGCCACATCTCAAAAGCCTCTATTCTCTCCTAGTCCCTCTTAGTTAAAATCCACGTTTAAAGCAAAATTTGTTGGTCGTTCCATAATCCGTAGAAGATATTAATCTAGTTGCCACATTTGATAATTAGGTCTGAATAGCCGTTTGCAGTGGTATTCAAACTGCGATGTTAAGCAATTGTTTCGAATGTATGAGCTAGAAATTAATTTATAATAAAATGATATTTCCCACATCTGAGTTGGAATAGCAAATAATTAAATGACTCTAATTTCGTGTTTCAAATAGCAAACGATTGGCTTTTATGCACTGAATACTAATGAGCACAAACACTATTTCGTTTGACTGTTGTATTCTGTGAACAATATATCGAATCGTAATAAGGCTTAACAGTGAATACTAATTAGCTAATAAATTTATAGGTTAAATGATAAATTAAATGAATTATGAGTTTTTTTTTATTACCAGTCTTTATAATTTTGACGACCGATTTGGCGCAGTGGTTAAGAAATTGGCTACTGCGCCAGAGGTCGCGGGTTCGATCCCCGCACATTACAAACAATTGTGTGCATGAAAATGTCTGTTTGTAGTGGTCTGGGTGTTTTCTATGTATAATATGTATGTATTTACAAAAAAAAAGTATTTAAGTATGTTTATAACCGTTGTCTGGTTACCATAGTACAAGCTTTGCTTAGTTTGGGACCAGATGGCGCCGTGTGAAATGTCCAAGGATATTTATTTATTTATTTATAATCGTCACGCAATGTTTTGTAGAGCTAATGCACCCTAGAAGGTTGAGCACACCCAGTGAGTTGTTATTACTATGCTATGCTAAACTATGCCAAGCCAAAAATGTGTCGCAACTAGAAGACAAGATTGTGACGTATTCCTTAAAATTTGAATGTCGAATTTGAAGCCGTTTGTACGCGTTGATGCCAAGTGGCGTCAAATCATAGCGAAAGAAATTTGTTCGTGGTGTCAGCTCCATACACTAGTAATTTTAGTTCAATGAGCACATCCCACTTTCTTTGGAACCTCACATAGGATTACCGGACACCAAGTTGCGCAACACTGCGCCGGCAAGTTAGTGTCATTTATTTTGATATTTTAATGTTGTTGTTGTATGTATGTTAGTCTTTAAGAAATTTATTGTATGGGCCTTAGTTGCCTGAAATAAATGATTAAATTAAATTATTATAGGAATATAAAGTTATCTTCTTCTTCTTTTCGAGTCAAGGGTAATTAAACATTCTGCGCCTAAGAAGTGGCAACATCAATGGCCTTCTGGTTGGCGCTGTAAAGGTCCTCTTGCGTGCAGGTGGCAGGAGAGGCAGGGCACGACATTAAGTGTGGCATAGATTGTAAGGCGCCACACTCGCACGTGTCGTCCTCACTGAAGCCCCACCTTTTGTAAAGTCCTACTACTATTATAAAGGCGAAAGTTTGTAAGTATGGATGTATGGATGTTTGTTACTCTTTCGCGTAAAAACTACTGAATGGATTTGAATGAAACTTTACCACAATATAGCTTATACATCAGAATAACATATAGGCTACAATTTTTGAGGTTTCTAATGTGAGGTCGTAAAAAAACACATTTTTTGCGCTACTAGACGGGACGATCCTGAAGTCCACGCGAACGAAGTCGCGGGCAAAAGCTAGTTAATAATAAAGTTATCTAATAACGAAACAATCTGCACTGGACTGCTCGTTAACCGGCGCATATTTGATATGACTTTTAAATTACAGCTTCTTATTTGCGAAGCCACTATCTATTATTTTCTTTGAAGTAGAGCACTTAACCTACATAGATGACATGCAACTGGTTCTCTCACATCGATTATTTTATGGTATTTATTACTCTATGCCTACTCATGTGCATGTGGTAATGGCTTGTACAAGCAAGCTTTTGATATCGTAAATAATTATTTTTTTACTGGTTTGGAATACGTCATAATGTCTGATTTATTCGTATCTATTAACTAGACAGACAGGATCGCATCGCAGATTAAAATAAATTCAGCAAAATTAGACATAGTTGCGGACAACGCGTATATTTACGTACATTCAGGTTAAACTTAGAAGCTATTTTTTAAGTCGGTTAAAATATACTTCACAAATAGTCATTAAAGAGAGTGAATATCGGCTTTCTGCCTACAAAAAGAGACAAAGAAAGGTCAAATTTAACAGTTGACTGCAGCACACCGATGTCGAACAGTGACGAGGGTGAGACACATATATCAGACTAAATACTACGGCATCTTATGTAGTAGTAATAAGAGCGGTTTTACAATAAAAACGTTTATCATAAAGTGTGGGAAACGTCCTTAGTTTTATTGCCACCGATATAGGTAGTGGTAGGATAATGTTAATTCCAAATGGTTCGGTAAAAATATCTACTGGAGTTTTGGAAGCATTTGGGATTCGTTTGTATTCGTTTTGGTGATTCTAGTTATTGAATGTCAGATGATGAGATCAAAAAAGTGCATTCCACAATATTTGATAAGAATATGCTGGATAAGCAGTCCCCGACCAAATAGCGGCAGGATTACCAAAATGAAGTGGGGAATCTAGTAGGGTATAGGTATCTCTATTATAGCTACAATATTCAGTCACGATCCTGTGCCTTGGCAAGTAAACGCCGGCATCGAATAAGCGTTCGTCTGGTTTTGGGTTGCAGCATCATCAGTATTGGCAGAAGGTTGAAGGTATGTAGTAGGTATATCAGGAAAAGGTTTGACTGGGCATTAACAGGTATAAAAAGAGTTTTTATATAACAAGACCCTAGCTCTTTTAAATTTGATGATGATGATAGACTTTTCATGTCCAGTATCACTATACTACGGAGGCTGTTCTTCTAGCTTTAGCTAATAACCACTTTATGCAGGCTGGGTTTCAAGGCATCGCCGGTCTGAGGTCCCGGGTTCGATTCCCGGTCGGGTCTATGTAGAAATCATAATTATTTAAATTGTCTTTAATGTCTTGGATCTGGGTCAGAAACAACGGTGTCACCAGAACACCACCGCGTCTCTGATTTACATACCAAGTGCATTAAGTAGTTATTTTAGGATCAGAGGGCGTATTGCGATGCATATGCGACAGCTCAATTCCAACCTTACTAGTTGATTTGCCAAATTGGCCAATGATTGCATCGCAAAATATAATTTAATTATTTTTTGTTAAGTTGTTAAGAAAAATTACTAAATTATATTTTTTCATCTCTCCTGTTCGGAAAATAGAACTTTCCTGTGTAGATAGCCGGGTGGAAAATAGCTTATCCATCCCTAGGGTGGAAAGTAATTTAGTTTTAATTGACATGGCATAGAGTCAAGGCCTGCAGTCAAAGCTTGGACCAAAGATAATTGAGTCACATCATGTTATTAAAATAAAAAACATTTCTGCTTAGCTATAAATTAAAAATCATATTGTGTAGGTATTATGTATAATCGTTGATAAAAAATTATAAAATTTCTAATTTTAATTCAATTAATAGTTAAAATATTTGGCTTCCCGCCATAATGCCAAGATGTTTTTTTTAAATTTTATATTGTCAGTGTCATTTCAGGAAGTATTCGTCCAAAGCCGTTAAAACTTTTATAAAAAAAAGAAAATATTTTTGGATTCTGTTATTATCTGTGGAAAAAAATCGATCGATATTCTTTACAAAGATTTTATTTATTTGATATTTTCTGCTTTTTTAGGGTTCCGTAGCCGAATGGCAAAAAACGGAACCCTTATAGTTTCGTCAAGTCTGTCTGTCTGTCTGTCTGTCTGTCTGTCTGTCTGTCTGTCTGTCTGTCTGTCCGTCCGTATGTCACAGCCACTTTATTCTGAAACTATAAGCATCACATAGCTGAAACTTGGTAAGTAGGTGTATCTTGTTTACCGCTTTCCGATTCAGATACAAAAAGTAAGAAAACATAATATTTAAGGGGGGGCTCCCATACATGAAACTAAAACCTAAAAAATTTTTTTTACTCAAACCTATGCGTGTGGGGTGTCTATGGATAGGTCTTTGAAAATGATATTGAGGTTTCTAAGACCATTTTTTCTAAAAGTGTAAGGTTTGAGATATAGACGCTTCCAAAGTGGTAAAATGGGCGTCCCCCCCCATCTAACTTTTGAACT
This sequence comes from Pyrausta aurata, assembly GCA_963584085.1. Lineage (NCBI taxonomy): Eukaryota > Metazoa > Arthropoda > Insecta > Lepidoptera > Crambidae > Pyrausta > Pyrausta aurata. The sequence continues at coordinate 10,866,571 of OY757268.1, forward strand.
AAGAAAGTGAAAATTTTGAAAAAAATATATGATGTAGATCTTAACAAAAACTTGCAACGAAAATTGGTTTGAAGGAGATCGAACCAGTAGTTTTTGAGATATTGCACATTTTTATCAACCGCAAATATAACTTTGTCTTTCATACAAACACTATGAAAAACAAAGTTATTTTTGCTGTCGCAATATATTGTGATGTTTTCGTTAAGTGAAAATAAGTGGACCCTGAATTCAGTTAAGGGTGATAAAGGGTGGCACGGAACCCTCAGTGCGCGGGTCCGACACGCACTTAACCGGTTTTTGTACTCTGTTTTCATGTATTCGTGCCGCTATTCTTTCTAATCGTGTTAGATTTTTTTAGTACTGTAATTCAACTGTCATATTTTGTTCAAAACTTGAGTTTTCCTTTCTCGCTAAACTACATAATACCTCACCAAGACATCTACAACCACTTTTGTAAATTTAATGTTTTCCTCACAGTCGAAATGAAAAATAGTATGTTTAACTCGGGTGAAAGCACCCATTTCACTCTCGAATTATTGGCGCTCTTACTTCGTTCGAGCGCCAGAAACATCTCGAGTGAAATGGGTCGCTTTCTCCCCTTGTATAACAATCTACTATTTCTGAAGTAGTTAAGAAAAAATGATTAAATTATATTTAAGTGTAGTGCTGTCCCACACTGATCTGCTGAGTGGAATATACGAAATCACAATTCGAATTTTCTAATTCGTTCCAAACCAAAGCTGCTTACTGTCAAAGAAACATCGCATAACGCACACAAAGCAATGATTAAAAAAAATATGAAACTTCACTACTATGTACCTACCAAAAAAATAATAATTTAGAAAATTAATTAAGTCCACACGATAGTCGCTAATCTACCAGATAAAGTCTCCTAAGCACTTAACTCCACTAAACCATCGTTACCCTTTTGATTCAATTTCGCTAAGTCCAATCAAAATATTTTCCCTCCGAAAAAGTTTTATGAAAATTCGAAGGGCACAGAGCTTAACTACAGAACTGACTCGAGTTGTAATTAATGGGATTATGTTAGAAAGTAACTTAGTAGGTACAACAGAACCTTTGAGTGATAATGAAGTTGTTGAGGGACGTATCACTCAAAAGTCAATTAGGAGTGGTAACTTGTGCAATGTATTAATCGTTTCGCGACAGAAAGCGATTAAAACGCACTCAAAATGTCATGTCTGGTTGTTTGAAAACGATATTGCGACCCGATTTTAAGTTTTGCAAGCTCTGAGGCTCAGAGAAAACGTCAGTTTTACAACCTTATGACAAAATCTAAAAAATAGAAAAAAATATAAATGAATTCACTACATACTTTAGTTAGGCTTGTCTCAATAGAAAACACTTAAAAGGCCAATTTATGAAGTTTTAATAAAGCAATAATTGGCTTCAGTGTCTTCACTAATAAATAGCAACAGAAAGGGTGTTGGCTTTAAACCAAAATGTTAGCTGTTCTCCGTTCATGTTTTATTATTTTGTGGTTCAAATGACATAATTGTGTTGGTCTGGTATTAAACACCATACGATACACTTGTCAAAACTCGTGTCATTAATTAAGCACAACGCATTAAGAATAACATGAGTGTAACTAAAACCAGTAATTATACTTTTAGGAGAAATAGTGGAACCTTGGGGAGTCGTACTAATATTTCTATACATATACCTTTGCGCTACGTTCTTACCGCCAATAAACATAAAATTAATGAGCGGAAATGACGACCCTAGATTAAACGGTATACGGCTTATAATCAAAAAAACTATAAGGATTTTTTGCCATTCGGCTACGGATCCCTAAAAACGTGACAGGTAAGGAAAGGTAAAGGCCTCATTTAACCTTGAATGATGCTTTGAAAGTTGTTTTAAATGCTTTTTTAAACGTCTTTTACTTTCATATGACTAGGAAAAATACTATAGGTACAGTAGTGCTTATGGTTTATATTTAACTGTCAATTACTTTATAGACTAAGGGCATTGTTTCACCATGAACAAATAAACAATAACCTAAGAGCTATTCAAATAAAGAAAGTCATTTCGAATGAAGTATCTGGCAGGTAAAGCTAACTCACGGCCTGGAGCTCTATTTTTGAATCATTCGCTTCGAGATGGCGAGTGATTTTCGTTCGATGTAGTGTCAAAAGTCATAGAAAAAAAATCGTTGTCGAACGAAAATCACTCGCCATATCCAAGCGAGTGATTCAAAAATATGAGTTTACGTCGTTTTACTCGCTATTATAGCGACGACATAAGTTTTTTTTAAGGAAGATTTCAGTTCTGCAAGTGACCGCTAGAGGCGCTGTGCAATTTTCCATATACTTTTTTACGTAGTTGCTAGCGAGTAAAACCGTTGTAAGCTCATGGTAACGGTACTGTTACGCAATGTTATCGTAAATATTTGAGGTGAAATATGCCGTAAAAATTAAACAGAAAACCTGCGCATGGGTAAGATTAAAACCCACCACTTTGATGTTTACAATTCTTTTTCGTCTACTTTCACATCGTTCACTCATAAAAAAACTTTCTGCAGTAGACATTTTAACCTAGCAACCACTCACACTGTCTAGAAATTATAAAAATTGTGATAAACTTTCGGGTCCTAAGGACAGCTTGCTCGTTAATTATACAGCAATATCAATCTTAAGTTCTCTCAAGTTTGAAGGCTCAAATAAGATAGACAAGAAAAAATTTGATCGCATACAAATTTATACAGCACATTATACTCATAATGGTACACGTAGCGAGTATAAGGAGCCTTTACACCTTATGAACTTCTGCTTTGGTGTTCGATGCTTTATGGCATGTGGGTAGTGAAATGACGACGTGGTCATAATAAATATGGCTCGATGTTCAATCAATTTTGAATAATCTTGTAATTTGTGACTTTAATTTAATTAGGGCTCCATTTTCCCGTCATACCTTATTTCGTGCATTATAATATATTCTACAACGTAAGATGTTAGAAAATTTTTCTATTATCAAACATCATAAGGTGGCTTATTTACCACATTTAGTGCCGCACACTCGGGTCCGAGATTACGGTGACGTTATTTTGTTGAATTCATTTTATATACCTACTATATCACTTGGATCCGAGTGCTTGGCCACCAGCGCGCTGTGCCCTGACCATACGGCCCGAGTGTCCTTGTTTTTTGAAAATATTAAATAATAGTTTATTTTTGTTTTTATAGTGCTTTGTCACCACACAAACTTAATAATATAAATTGCACTTGTAAAAAGCAACTGTGAACCTGTGACAGACGAGGAATTGAGTAAGACATGCCTGCTGTCACAGGTTCACAGTTGCTTTTTACAAGTGCAATTTATAATATTAAATAACGCGACTATTTTATTATTATTTTTATTAAACTACGTCTACCTAAAAATTGCGGTTTCCTTGGTTTTTCTTCGTTAAAATTTTTAAGGCACTTATAGTGTTAAATATCAATTATGAATGGATAATAATAAGCTTTTCATCATCACTTGTTGCTATTTTTATTAACAAAAACCTAAATCCAAAACGGAAACCAGTATGTTTTCAGTATCCAAAGTATATAAAGCCTTTGTTCCTTTCTTTCTTATCATAAAATCGTCTGTTGTAAGCGCCATAGTACACACAGTTTTTCCGCTTCCCCGGGCCGAAATCTGAAGAGTCTTAGACAGGTGAGGGCCCTTGAGTGCGCGCTCTGAGACAACCTCCTCCATGATACGTGAACACTTGGTGTGTTTAGCCAAGCGTTTGGCAGAGAAGAGGTGCTAATTTTCAGTATTTTGTACGAATTTTTGTAAGCTAATATTTTATTTATACTTTATTAGACAACCGAAATTTGAACAAAATGTAGACATGGCATTATATATATATATATTTATGCGCCAAACAACACACCAATTGTCTGGTTTCGTGGTAAGGTATTTCTTCCTTGTGTTACGAATTATGTAAAAGTCATACCTTTGAGCTAATCAAAAATGATTGTGGGCAATGCTAAATATGTTGTGGTGAGGATGCAATAAAATCATATTAAAATATGAAATAACCACCACACAGAATACACCATAATTCCACTATGGATACACAATTAATAATATAAGGCGATCAGAAAAAACTAAAATGGAAAGCTCATCAATCAACAATAATTTGGTATTTGATCTGGTTTTTGAAATATGTTTTTATTCGCACCGAACAGTAGACATTTTTGACTTCGTTTGTGTCTACCTTAACGTTATGCTATTTCTATTACATTGATTAACTAGCTGTCGTATTTTTATATGTTTGATGGCAACAAAAGTTATATCTACAATTATTTTCCGAAACATTGTAATCTAAGCGATAGTGTAATGACACTATCGCTTAGATTACATAAATAATAAAGAAAGCTACAGTACAAATAATGATTTGTACTGTAGCTTTCTTTAGTCAGATCGTAGCATTCGTAGTATTTGAAGCACCACGTAGCTCAAATATTCGTAGTACTTTTGTACTTTTAACTTTTATGCATTGAATTAATTTATTTGTACTTATTGATTATTGATTGGTTGTATAACGTAGACTTGAGTAAGAATGTTGTAATTTTTATTTTATTACAGTCCTAATTCAATATTTGCATGCTATCTTTATATGGCTGAAAAAGATTAACTTAATACTTAATGATTCGATCTAAACTGTAACCTTTTTCATAAGCAAATAAATTTCTTTCTTTCTTTCTTTCTTTCATCTTAGAAGTTGTAGTATCACAACCTAGTAAGGTACTTATAGTATTTTTTCAGTAACCTTATAAAACTTCCTGTTCACAACGTAAAATATTAATTATCCATGTTAGTTGCTATCAATGGTCTAGATAAATAAATAAATAAAAGGAATAGAGATGTTTCGGTCAACCGGTAATAGCCCTGTCAGTCCTTCGTAGGCAAATTGACACTTCGACAGTCGACAATCGACGATCAGACCAATCCGGACGAGAAAATAGAACCGACACATCATTAGAATGCGGTCTCTGCAACATGATCAGCTAGTCAGTAAAGGCGTGTACACACCAAACGCAGGGTACAATAATTAATTTGGTCAATATTAATCAATCATGTTCATAATGTCCACGAATTTAGATTGTTAATAATATTTAGTGTTATTTAATAAGACTGCCCGCGACAATTTATAAGCCTATACGCATTAAACTACTTCTATAGCCTTCCCTGATAAATTAGCTATCTAACAGATTCACCTTTCACCAGGTTATTCACCTTACCAAACAAACAAAAACATCCAGTTTTAAAATATATACATTCAAATGCGTACAGACTTCATGTACAATTTCTTTTAAACGGAATGTTCGATTCTCTTGTTTGAACGTTACACATTGTGAAGGAATACTGCGATACCTACAATCCGTTTAAAAATAAATTTTACAGTGCCACTAATACAAACCAACTGGTTTAGTACTTTATGTACATTTTGTCTTGAACCAATTTCAAACGAGGCTTTTAATCGGGAAACAATTCCTCGGGCCGAAATAAATTCTCTCTCGAAATAGCGTGCGTAATTGAAACTTAATTATAGCTCTCCTATTTCTTCTTGACTACGACAAGAGAATCGAATTTAGTTAACAAATAAACCGCTAACTATATTTGAGGCAAAATATTTACTAACATTTGCAATGGGGATCTAATTACAAGAAAATTATTTCGCGTATCAGCAGATTAAAATATAATATTACAATATTTGTCGAAGAGTACGTAATTTAAACTTTAACCTCAGTTGTTTATTAAAAAAGTGACGCAAATTATTTATAAAACTCTTAAAGTACGTTGAGAAAACAAATGCTTAAAATAGGTCAAAGTTAGCACGAAGTTATGGGCCCAATATTGAGGACGTATTTTTGATTGATTCCTGCTCTCAGGGCAACGAAATTGATATCTGTCGCAGCGCAGTCAAACGGCAAAATGTGCCAATCTCATATTTACAGTTTGGAGAAATGCAGCGGCTTGTAAATAGCCGTCCACATGCAGGGAACTTATTTATGTAGGGAAGTAGGGAAAAGAAAGAGATTTGATGAGAATGAGAAAATTAAAGAAGACAACAGGACTAGATAGCAAGGAATAATTCCTTATACTACAACTGGAAACTGAATGGCCCACTTACCTCTAAAATCAGTTCCAGAGTCGTCGTCTCCTCGCCTCAGCAACAATTGCTAGGCGGAACCACTGATGGTCTCGGCGAATGTCCCAAGTATCAAGTTTATCACTATGTACTATGTTTGAGACACAAATTCACTCTCAGCAAAGATATTATAATAAGAAGAATATAATAGCAGCAATTGCAAAATTAATGTTTTCTATACTGACAAGACATGTCATTAGTTGAACTTATCTATGTAAGCCGCCTAAGGAGGTGGCATTCTGCTGGACTTGCTGGATCAGACGAAACCTTCACCAATCGTCGAGGAGTAGGATCCAAGCAATTTCCAGTTAAATTTATAAGGAATTATTTGAAATAGATAGATAAATGTGCTATAATAGCAAGATGTTATTAGGAAGGAAATTAAAGAAAGATAAAAAGTGAAGTTGGGGTGTTAGGACACATCATGCCCAACCACAGTTGCTATAAATCAACCATCCGTAGCTCAGTATTTCGTTAGTCGACAGTTAAGTCTCTGTTTTTATCATAAAATTAATATTCCTATCGGAATAGAAGAACAAGTAAAAGCTGTCAAACGAAACCGATTTTGGATGACAATAACCAATTTTAGTAAATAACATGAGTAACATAAAATGAGATAACCTTTCGTCCAGGTGATTCATACTTATCTTCCTAGGTTAAATATATTAGTTTACCGCATGATAAACAGTCGACACAAAATATCGAACATGCAGCCGTAGCTTAAAACGAAAAATTATTTATTTGCACAAAATATTCGTAAAAATGCATTAAATGTTATTTTGTCTTTACTTTTTACATAACGTTAACGTTTATAGAAAAGAATTAGCAAACTTCGTTCTTTAAATTTAAACCGGATTGGCAAATATAAATCGTAAATTGAGAGGCTTCGATTTGGACTAATTTACCTCTTAAATGAGACATAGTAAGGGTTATTTTGCTGTAATGAACAATAATCAATCACCGATCAAGTCCCCATGTTTCAGAAGCACAATTTCTCTTAAATATACACAATTTTATTTGAAATTATAATCACATGAAATAAATTTTCAGCGAGGCTCTTTGGGGCTCCTAACTGTATGACAGCCGTCAAAAATGGTTCTGCTGCATCATATCTCGCATCTCTTTTTATCGCACAGCTTTATCCTACTGACATCTCGCTTTTGTCGTTCTATTCCGAAAGAGATAATAATTCTATGGTTTTTATACAATATCTGAATAAGTTCCCATTAACGTCATCTGTCTACTACTGTTATTTATTGTTATTTATATTCGGTATACAGACAGGATACAGTCATCGCATACAATTATTGCAAAGAAACGTGATTGGACCGTAGCCCATAGATAGTTTACACAACATGTAACTATAATGTATAACGGATTCTAAATCACCATTACAAAACAGTCATATTTATGACGTGCGTTTGAGCGCAGTAGATCCGGTCACGTATCTTTTAAAAAAAACTGGTCGATTAAACAAATGTCCTATTTACCCAATAGTTAGTAGCATTACTACCGACCCGTTGTTTTTAATTAATCTTTCAGCCTCCAAGAAAATGGACAAGCCCGAAGTCGTGTCGTGAAAAAAGTTCCTGAATAATTACAGTTTTGGTTTTTCCGTCTTCACAAGTCTTTTTTTGTTTTTATGCGATAATTGACTTTGCTACAAGTTCGCGTTACGAGAGCGCTTTGACTCGCAAGCAAGTTTTGAAGATGTTTCAAAGTTAGGTGCCTCTTATTTTTGGACTGGAGTAAATAAACTTGAGAGAGAATAATTCATTTATAATAAATATAATAAAGTAAAGCGATAGTAGATAAATGAAGCGATTCCTTATAATTTAACCTTTTCGTTAAAGGATAAAACGTAATACCAATTAAGTGGGTGGCAAGACTTGCGATTACGCGTTCCTTAGGTTAAATTAATTCAAAGTCTTCACAAAAGCCTAGTGGGCACTAGGGAACAGTTAGGCCAAGACTGTATTTGCAGATTCACGTTCAATTAGTTTTCTTACCTTTGTGTCATAATCTTGGTGCAATTATAGTTTTATTTTAAACATTATTTTCTTAAAAGAATCGTAACTGTGATTGCATGTAACTTTGGTTGACAATACCTCTTTTTGTTCTTTTCTTTTCTCTCATTCTTCGCGTTGGATCAATATTTTCACGTCAAATAAAAACGCATTATGCTAGAAAATCCCAAGGTAGCAGAATTACAACAAAGTGATTCAATTTACGTTAAGTAGGACCAATTAAAAGTAATTGAGAGGTGCGCTTGATTGATACAAATTCGGGGAAGCTTTTGAACGTATTTTTAATTAATGAGCCCTTAATTATGCTAATGACAACACAACGGTTTTTGAACGCTCTGATTTTGAGAGGCAGGCATTTTATGTATTATAAATACCTACTTGTTGCTCCCCACTCCTACCCGCATTTATTGGGTTAAACAATACTTATCCCAGTTTTTTTTTTATTTACCTGATTTCTTTACCCAAATTAATAGTTTATATATAGTCGGTACTTTGACGGCTGTAATTTGAAATCGTTAGTTAGGTACATAAAGAAAAAAAATACATATTCAGTATTTTTGCATTACCTACCACTCATAATGAGGGATAAGTAATGTTTATATCATAACCTACATGTCTTTAATCTAGCATAATACTTCAATTTAAGTATTGAATATTAAACATATCCTTACCGCCCTTAAGCCGGCTCGAAATAACTTTTTTACTTCCAACCCTTTGCAAGGCACACGACTAATCAAATCCCTTGTGTCGTCTCAATTACGAGTCCCTTAATCATGGCCTCTGTGAATATTAAAGGAGGCTTTTTAATGGACTGGAGCAAAATTACATTAGCTTTAAAAGTTTTAAATTTTATTTCACGGACATCGCAAAGTAGCTTTCAGGAGCACATAATGTTTTGGACCTAAGTAAATTTACACGCGTATGTTACCTGGATAATACAGCCCGTGTGTATTATGAATGTGATAGAAAGTGCCCTGATTAACTAGGTAGGGATGGTGGTTTGTTAGGCTTCATTGTCCCATAATAAAAAGGTTGACATTACCGTGAATGCGAATATTTTGATAAGGCAGTCCCCGACCAAACAGCGGCAGGATTACCAAAATGTAGTGGAGAGTCTACTGTGATGGGCTTCTCTTTTAAAAGATACAATATTATGGACGATCCTGTGCCATGGCGAGAAATGCCATCAAATAAGCGTTCCCCTGGTGGTAGGTAGCATCAGTACTGGCAGAACGCTGAAGATTTTTAAACTGCGTGTAAAAAGCAAGAGGGGAACCACCGCACTATCTTCCCTACTTTGGATTCTTAACGGAAAAACTCCACTGACAAGAGCCTTTGGTTTTATGATTTTATTGGTCTTATGATGATGATTATATATATACTTTTCTAGAAGTTGACTGTACTCATGGCGTCAGGTCTGTTTTTGAGGTAAATATTTACTCTAGAACTTTACTTTGCTTAATATTTGAGGAAAAAGAAAACTGTATTTTAACTTTTAGACGATATGAGTGATGATGATGAAACTTCTGTCATCTTAGCTGAGATAGATCGACAAATAGATATTTTTAGATTATTTCTACCTAAAGATTTGAAGAAGGACTTGTACAAATGTTAATGTATATCAGTTTCTACAGTTTTTAAACTGCTATACATTTCAATATTAAGACATAATATGCAGAGTAATCAAGAGTGAACCCCGTTTTGCGACGGTATCTCAAATGTATTTACGGGTGACACAAACAGGCTTTTAGGTCGCATTCTTACATTATCTCAAAGACAAATGTGGTTTATACAGAACGACTCCCCAGCCATGCCATTATGTGTTTATCTTTAAAAAAAATTGAGCAATCGCAAACCTAACTGCCTCTGTGACGTATGAGAGCAAATATGAAGGATTGGGTATAATTGATGGACTAACAGAATGATATTTATTTAGGTAATAAGGGAGTTCTTGTGGATAGGGCGATAGGGTGGTATAATTTAAGGAAGCTTCTTATTCCATTTAATAATATTCATGGGTTGCTCTGATTTTCATGACTTCAACATCAAACACTCAATCTTTTTTTTCATAATCTAATTTGTAATGAGTAAAGCTGCATCTTGTTATAAAACTTCCGTCTAACTCATCCTGGTTACCCTTCCCAAACGTTTTTATAGGAACGTAAAAAATAATTTTATGGCTAATAACTGACGGCATTAAAAAGGTTTAATTCAAAACACATTTATCAGGGCTACCTTTTGAGCATTTTTTATCGGTCCTTCGGAAGGAATATTTATTCGTCGACTCCGCCATTAAAAAGGTAGCGGCCTTATAAATATGACAAAATTGTTCAATTTTCGCGTGTCGCAAAAATTAATGATGACATTTCGCTCGACGATTCCGTTTTGTATTTTTTTTCCATTTGAATCGCCAAGGGCGGACTTTCAGAATTTCTAATTAAAGGTATTGCGTTTTGATATTTTGCGTTGTGACGAACAATTTTGTCCGAGAATTGCCTTTGATGATGCATACTGTGAGCAATTTATTAAAGCAGACCCGTTTAACGGTAAAAGGTTTTTAATGATCAAAGTATTCATACGTTAAGCGGCATCTGTAGGGCATGTCAAACACCTATGTTGGCTCCTAAATTCATACCCTCTTAAGGCCATCTTATTCCGTCAAATTATCTCATAAGCCCCACCCTCTTGTTAAAAGTGCGGGGCGCTTCCCCCACCAGCACCCCCGCACAAAACTTTTTCTGTCAACTTTGTCTTACAAATCTCGTGTATAATTAAGCCATCTAGTGTTTATTTAAGGAACACAATTTTCTTGAATAAGATACTTCATGCGCTTTTGTAAGTAACATACCCACGCCATCTAGCAGATCCCCTAAGAACTTTTAAAAAATGGTTTCTTTAGTACACCATACATGCTTTTTACTCTAAACGTTTATCGAAAGAAAAAGGAACGCATAGAGTGGCATAATAATACAAAAAAAAACTCTTTTTCACCGGCTATTTAATTCTCACACGACTGGTCAGCACTTTATGCCAGCAACCTGTAACCATTATAAAAACAAGAAAGAATATCCGATAACATTTATTATATTCTTTATTGCACTTATAAGATGTACAGAAAATAGGTACAAGAAGTCACAATGTGAACAAAGGTGGGCTTATCCCTAAAAGAGACCTCTTCCAGCCAACCCATAGGTGTAGGAAATGTAATGTAATAACATTTAGGTGGTTTTTATTACGATCCTTTTTGTCGACACAGTTATAGTCTCACTACTATCTTCCATCAGTCTTCCAATTGATGATGACTGAAGACCATTACAGATATGGCACTTCAAACTTAGGGTTCCGTACAAACAAGTAGGTATATAAGTTAAAGTTCACCCATCACGAGAATTTTGTCATGGTATTTTTTTACACACTGAAATTCATAACATTACAAATCATCATCATCATTCTCTTGCCCTGTTCCCAGTTTATCTAGGGTCGGCGCAGTATGTTTCACGCTTCCGTTTAACATTACAAATATGGAAAGCTAAATTAAAGACAAAGGTTTCTTTATCGTTTCAGTAATCCTTTAATAATATCAAAGTTATTTATTTACTAGTCGTCTCCCGCGACGTCGCCCGCGTATATTTTGGATGTCCCGTGAAATGGTTCAAGTAAATTAATAGTTCAAAGTAATTACTATCGAGGTCACCCACACCTTACCACGCTTAAAATACTCGCTTAATATCAGATTGAACTATAAAAATGACTTGACTATCATGTGTTAGAAAGTAAGAAAATAGTAAGGCAAAAGTAGTTAGTAGTAATCTCTCATTTAGATGCAATACTTTTTTCGGCGAAGTTCACTATCAAATATACTGAGCATTGAACTTGGCTATCATTTTTCACATTGATGTTTTTGGTGGGATATCATAACTTTTTATAGAAATATTTATTTGCTTATTCATAAATTATGAATACATATTTTGTGCAAGCTTCCATCCACTTAATTATAACGGTTTCAGACGCTACAATTAAAAAACTTTCTTTTGTTTTCACATTTTTTCCTTCGCTTACACATTATTACCTAGCTAGATGCCATATTTCAACTGTCTAGGTCATCTGAAAGAAGGTTAGATTTTTGAGCTATAAGTCAGTCAGTGAACAATTGGCGATTTTTAGACCTTCATAGCTTTGTAATTTAGGGTTATTCTTGTCCTTCTGGATATAAATAAATAAACGTAATTGTATTGTAGGGGTAAAAAGTCGTGGGTTCATGTATACACACGGCGCTGAGTAACCAGTTCTTTTGCTTGAACTTGGATTGACGACGTTTTTCTCGTTTGTTAATTAGAGCACCGCACCCACACAATTACTTTGATAAACCATATATGGTTTTGCCATATTTGACTTTTTGTAGTCTAGCTTATAGACCTTTTTTACTATAAAACTGTAATTTGGCATGGGTTTCTCTATATCCTAATCACACCGCCCAAAATATGAATTTTAAAATATTTTTGGGACACCTCCCTACAAGGAATGAATTATGATGAGCATGAGTTCCTACACCGAAAGGGTAACACCAGGGTTTATCTCATGAATCGTGATAGTAAGACAGTTGAAATTTTCAGGAAGGATGTATTCATGTTGCCGTTGAAAAAACAAAAACTTAAAAAACAGTTTAGTTGGCGCTAACTACAAGATTAATAGAATTATTATGTGTCACAAACACCAAAGTTGTTTCGGATATTCAGTAATAGCAATTTGAGGAACGGTTATAAAAATAAAATTAAGACAGTCTCCACACATTTTCGAAAGAACAAAATTGAAAAAATTATTCAGATTTGACATTTCTGAATGCAAATATAATTGGATTATACTGAGTAATCTCCATGTTCGTCGCTTAAGTCTATGTCACCAAATAAGAGATAGATAGTCAATGCATTATTACTACACGATTCAGAAAATGTGTACGTACGTACGTAAATAACATGAAAACCTGAGTTCCATACACGAAGAGAGCTAGACCGACCTTAACTTAACCTCCAATGTTTGTATTTTGTCACAGGAGTCTAGATGTAAATAAATAAATAAAATTAATATAGACCTATCACCTAATAATTTTCTCCCTCCCTCAAATTCATAATAATGGAGACGAGAAAATATTATAGTATAATATACTAGAGTCACCAGGCCACAGCTTTAGCATTTGAGATTACTGCTAAACCTACAGTTATGGTTTAGCTCTGATTTTTCCAACTAGAGAAAATGTTCAAAACTACAATAATTTGACATGAGTGTTTTATGCTTTTTGTTTATATTGTTACTATAGAAACGGATTCATCTCTTCGATTGGTACAATAATATAGCTCATTTATTCACAACAATTATGTATGTCGCTACAGCCTATCTCTTTTTATTTTGCTTAACACGTAGAGGTTGGGGGTTCCATCCTCATGGCATTGAGGAGATTTATCCGCATGGTGATGATGTTTTTGATACTAATTTTCTTTTTGAAATTTATTTTCATTGTTATGTAGTTTTTTTTAATAGGATTTGCTACTTAAAAAAAAAACGTGAAAATTTAATTAGTTTTTTTTTATTTATTTTTTATTTTAAATGTTAAAATGTCCAAAAATTAAAATAAATACTTATTTCGTTTTTAATAAATACTTAACTCGCGACCTTTGATTAGTATAAGACTGGTGCTGATCCAACTGAGCGTGACGCGGCGCGGCGAAATTTTAAATACGAAATTTTAAATACGCGTACGCAAATATTATTGCAAAAATTGACATAGGTCCAGCGTTCGCAGTGGCGTCAAGGGGAATGAGGAAATGGTATCTCGTGCTTGTCATTTGAACAAAAAGATAGCGCTATTTCTGCTTGCATGTATAGAACAGAGATGACACGACGATCAACTGTTGCGTCAAAGTCGTTGCGCGAATCACCATCGTCACAAGTGTGAGAATCACTAAATCAGTGTTTTATGAATGAAAATGTTAATAAAACTGGAAAAAAAACGACTATCCGCCCTAAACATCTTTGGTGTCTAAAGTAATCTTAAAAAGACAATTGGAAGAATTTGCTGCTTGTAAGAAAGAATACAGACAAATGAAAAAAATGGACCTTTCTTTGCCTGAACATAACACCGATAAAAACTAAAATAAAATCATTTGATTCATAGCTGAGATCTCACTGATGTGGTCAAAATGTATATTCTTATAATCCCCTGTTCCTCACATCTGTATAGCTTGAGCAAACCAAGATCAAAAAAGTCGAAATAGGTCAAATAAAGTGTTATTAGATATTTCGTTATTCTGATCTAAATAACAAACATTTTGAAATTATTTTAACATGTATATGTGTAGAATGGAATTACCTACTAAAATATGTGATTTTCATAAATATAAGTCCAATAATTTGAAAACTACATAGAAAATACGAAAAAAAAGGGGCCCACTTCTGAGGCAATTATTATCGAGCAAAGTAATAACAATCGTGTTTCCAACGACTATCCAGCTTTCTAGTAATCTTCTTCTATAACATATATAGATTCGAGATTTAAATAATTAGTGTTTCCATGTTTAAACTCAATCGAAACATCGTAAAAATGGAATATCTGGGCCTTAAGGTCTGGCCCTACTACACCCTGTAACACCAAGACCGTGCTAAGAGCGTATCGGACACGAAAAGTGATACGCTCTACTTTGCCCACTAAACTGCAGATTTCTGTCTCACCGTTTTATGGAGCGAGAGCAATCCAGAGCATATTTTGCCGGTGCTGACACGCTCCTTGCATGGCAGGCGACAGTGTTGGACGGTGACGGAATTAGTTATGCCTTTATTGTAATAAAAGGGATAATGTTAGAAATTAATGAAATCAATAGATTAGACCAAACGCCAAGAGAAAATTGTGTCTAAATAAGACTAGAAAGTACCTATTATTATAACTGAAATTTGAAAAAAGGAAATTAGGCAAATTACTTTTAATATAAACTTTAAAGTTGGTATCAATAAATCTAGCTAATGATGCATGAATGACAACAGCTGTTCAAAAACGTTTCGCAAGTTATTTTCTGTGATTAAGTTGTTTTAGAAACTCTCTCAGACCGAGTAAAATCTAAGCTGAAAGCCGTAACTTATTTTTCTTTTGTTTTACATTATAATAGCGCTAAAGAACAATGTACCTAATAATAATAACGAACTAGTTTTCTTTGAAACTATCGTACCGCGAACGAAGAAACTGGAAGTAATTACTCACCGGAACTGAAAAGATACTATTTTTTCACTTTGAGGCAATATGTGATGATCAATAATGATAAAACATTGGTCATCTTAGCTTGAACTCTTTCTGCAAGATCGAAAAAAAAAAGACATACGAGTACTTATGTAGAGAAACTATGTTACTCAGCGAAGGAGGAAACTGGAATAATTATTGACATTAATCTATACTATAATAAAAATATTGTAGCTGTTAAGTAGGTTTGTACAAACGCTTAGAAACGACTCTTAGAAACGACTGGACCGATTTGAAAAATTTCTATAAAATATCTCGCTTCGAGTCGAGATGATGTGAAACCAAAGGCTTTCGGGGGACCGTTAGTTTCAACATAAATTAAAAATATAAAGGTCTATTTATATTATTTTTTTCTAGGCCAATATCTTCATAACTTCAGTAAACCAAATGAACGAAACGTTACTCACAAAAAGTTTTTTTTGTATTACTTCACCTTGCTTTAAAAAGTAAACTCCATTTTTCTTTCCTTGTCGAATATTGTAAACAATTTTAACATTTCTTTTTAAGGCCGTCTTATTCCGTCAAATTATCTCATAAGCCCCGCCCCCTTGTTAAAAGTGCGGGGCGCTTCCCCCACCAGCACCCCCGCACAAAACTTTTTCTGTCAACTTTGTCTTACAAATCTCGTGTATAATTAAGCCATCTAGTGTTTATTTAAGGAACAAAATTTTCTTGAATAAGATACTTCATGCGCTTTTGTAAGTAACATACCCACGCCATCTAGCAGAACCCCTAAGAACTTTTACAAAATGGTTTCTTTAGTACACCATACATGCTTTTTAGTCTAAACGTTTATCGAAAGAACAAGGAACGCAAAGAGTGGCATTTCATTCTCACACGACTGGTCAGCACTTTATGCCAGCAACTTGTAACCATTATAAAAACAAGAAAGAATATCCGATAACATTTATTATATTCTTTATTGCACTTATAAGATGTACAGAAAATAGGTACAAGAAGTCACAATGTGAACAAAGGTGGGCTTATCCCTAAAAGATACCTCTTCCAGCCAACCCATAGGTGTAGGAAATGTAATGTAATAACATTTAGGTGGTTTATAGAGGTATTAAGATCCTTTTTGTCGACACAGTTATAGTCTCACTACTATCTTCCATCAGTCTTCCAATTGATGATGACTGAAGACCATTACAGATATGGCTCTTCAAATTTAGGGTTCCGTACAAACCAGTAGGTATATAAGTCAAAGTTCACCCATCACGAGAATTTTGTCATGGTTTTTTTTTACACACTGAAATTCATAACATTTCAAATCATCATCATCATTCTCTTGCCCTGTTCCCAGTTTATCTAGGGTCTGCGCAGTATGTTTCACGCTTCCGTTTAACATTACAAATATGGAAAGCTAAATTAAAGACAAAGGTTTCTTTATCGTTTCAGTAATCCTTTAATAATATCAAAGTTTTTTATTTACTAGTCGTCTCCCGCGACGTCGCCCGCGTATATTTTGGATGTCCCGTGAAATGGTTCAAGTAAATTAATGGTTTAAAGTAATTACTATCGAGGTCACCCACACCACGCTTAAAACACTCGCTTAATATCAGCCTGAACTATAAAAATGACTTGACTATCATGTGTTAGAAAGTAAGAAAATAGTAAGGCAAAAGTAGTTAGTAGTAATCTCTCATTTAGATGCAATACTTTTTTCGGCGAAGTTCACTATCAAATATACTGAGCATTGAACTTGGCTATCATTTTTCACATTGATGTTTTTGTTGGGATATCATAACTTTTTATAGAAATATTTATTTGCTTATTCATAAATCATTAATACATATTTTGTGCAAGCTTCCATCCACTTAATTATAACGGTTTCAGACCCTACAATTAAAAAACCTTATGTTTTCAGATTTTTTCCTTCGCTTACACATTATTACCTAGCTAGATGCCATATTTCAACTGTCTAGGTTTGTTAATTAGAGCACCGCACCCACACAATTACTTTGATAAACCATATATGGTTTTGCCATGTTTGACTTTTTGTAGTCTAGCTTATAGACCTTTTTTACTATAAAACTGTAATTTGGCATGGGTTTCTTTATATCCTAATCACACCGCCTAAAATATGTATTTTAAAATATTTTTGGGACACCTCCCTACAAGGAATGAATTATGATGAGCATGAGTTCCTACACCGAAAGGGCAACACCAGGGTTTATCTCATGAATCGTGATAGTAAGACAGTTGAAATTTTCAGGAAGGATGTATTCATGTTGCCGTTGAAAAAACAAAAACTTAAAAAACAGTTTTTTTTTTCAGGTTGCTCTCATACAACTTATCTACTCTGATAATGATAGTAATGAGGGGCTGCCCCATTATTAGGACTTCATATCTTTTGTATGGGACTCCCTGACAACAGATATGATGTTTATGCCATTTTCATAGATAATGGTACGGAACCCTTCGTGACCCCGAAGCGCCATTTGGCGCTAACTACAAGATTAATAGAATTATTATGTGTCACAAACACCAAAGTTGTTTTGGATATTCAGTAACAGCAATTTGAGGAACGGTTATAAAAATAAAATTAAGACAGTCTCCACACATTTTCGACAGAACAAAATTGAAAAAATTATTCAGTTTTGACATTTCTGAATGCAAATATAATTGGATTATACTGAGTAATCTCCATGTTCGTCGCTCAAGTCCATGTCACCAAATAAGAGATAGATAGTCAATGCATTATTACTACACGATTCAGAAAATGTGTACGTACGTACGTAAATAACATGGAAACCTGAGTTCCATACACGAAGAGAGTTAGACCGACCTTAACTTAACCTCCAATGTTTGTATTTTGTCACAGGAGTCTAGATGTAAATAAATAAATAAAATTAATATAGACCTATCCCCTAATAATTTTCTCCCTCCCTCAAATTCATATAATATTTTCTCGTCTCCAATATACTAGAGTCACCAGGGCACAGCTTTAGCATTTGAGATTACTGCTAAACCTACAGTTATGGTTTAGCTCTGATTTTTCCAAATAGAGAAAATGTTCAAAACTACAATAATTTGACATGAGTGTTTTATGCTTTTTGTTTATATTGTTACTATAGAAACGGATTCATCTCTACGATTGGTACAAAAATATAGTTCATTTATTCACAACAATTATATATGTCGCTACAGCCTTTCTCTTTTTATTTTGCTTAACACGTAGAGGTTGGGGGTTCCATCCTCATGGCATTGAGGAGATTTATCCGCATGGTGATGATGTTTTTGATACTAATTTTCTTTTTGAAATTTATTTTCATTGTTATGTAGTTTTTTTAATAGGATTTGCTACTTAAAAAAAAACCTAAAAATTTAATTAGTTTTTATTTTTATTTTTTTTTATTTTAAATGTTAAAATGTCCAAAAATTAAAATAAATACTTATTTCGTTTTCTAAAAAAATATTGTGACTATGTAGAAAAATATTCATGATACCCCCGATTTGAACTCGCGACCTTTGATTAGTATAAGACTGGTGCTGATCCAACTGAGCGTGACGCGGCGCGGCGAAATTAGCTATTATTAGTTCTTAGGTGTTTTACGTAATTAAGTACGCAAATAAAATTGCAAAAATTGACATAGGTCCAGCGTTCGCAGTGGCGTCAAGGGGAATGAGGAAATGGTATCTCGTGCTTGTCATTTGAATAAAAAGATAGCGCTATTTCTGCTTGCATGTATAGAACAGAGATGACACGACGATCAACTGTTGCGTCAAAGTCGTTGCGCGAATCACCATCGTCACAAGTGTGAGAATCACTAAATCAGTGTTTTATGAATGAAAATGTTAATAAAACTGGAAAAAAACGATTGGACGCCCTAAATATCTTTGGTGTCTAAAGTAATCTTAAAAAGACAATTGGAAGAATTTGCTGCTTGTAAGAAAGAATACAGACTAATGAAAAAAATGGACCTTTCTTTGCCTGAACATAACACCGATAAAAACTAAAAAGAAATCATTTGATTCATAGCTGAGATCTCACTTATGTGGTCAAAATGTATATTCTTATAATCCCCTGTTCCTCACATCTGTGTAGCTTGAGCAAATCAAGATCAAAAAAGTCGAAATAGGTCAAATAAAGTGTTTTTAGATATTTCGTTATTCTGATCTAAATAACAAACATTTTGAAATCATTTTAACATGTATATGTGTAGAATGGAATTACCTACTAAAATATGTGATTTTCATAAATATAAGTCCAATAATTTGAAAACTACATAGAAAATACGAAAAAAAAGGGGCCCACTTCTGAGGCAATTATTATCGAGCGAAGTAATTACAATCGTGTTTCCAACCACAATCCAGCTTTCTAGTAATCTTCTTCTATAACATATATAGATTCGAGATTTAAATAATTAGTGTTTCCATGTTTAAACTCAATCGAAACATCGTAAAAATGGAATATCTGGGCCTTAACAAAATGATTCATTTTAAAATGAGACAAATACGAAACTCACAAACAACATAAGCAATTCTTCTTTAAATCCTGAGATCTTTATAATTTTGTACATTAATTATATTTAAAAGTTACAAAAATATTGTTAACAGTATTCGACTAGAGAAGGAAAACTAACTTTGTAGTAAAATTTATCAGCTTTTATTTTTTAACAAGAGTTAAGAACGCTAGTTCATTCGTAAAAATGGCTAAGAAAAGCAAAAAAAAATCGAACTACATGCCTATAAAGAGAATTGGGATTTCTTTGTTTCACACAAAAAAAAGGAAGTAGATACCACAAATAAAGTGATGAAAACACCTTTTCTCAACATTTTCCTTATGGCCATTAATCTCGAATACAAACAATAGATCTTAGACGCTCTCTCACCACTATTAATGATTCCGTATGGCTAAGCAAGAACCATATTTGGTGCTCTTACTAATTCTAAGAATTGGTCCTTTTAAGAACAGCCCAGTATCCTTTCAACCTGACTTATTTTATATTATTTTTGTAGTACCTACGAATTATTCCTTTTACATACTACACGCACGCACTGATTGGCTGGCATAGATACCTTTAGCCTAGTGTTAATTTGTTTTCTCCCGCCTTATGCTGTTTTGGGTTATTTAGTTTTTTTTTCTTTGTTTGTTATTTATGTGTAATACGAGTATTGTGTGTAGTGCTGTCGCTCCATGTTTTTTTTTCAATTCTTTCTTCATAATTACTATAACCTACGAAAACCTATTAGTTTTGGCACACTATTACAGCACATTTAAAATTGTATCATACATTCGTTTATAAGACAGTTTACGAACTAATATAGCATCAAGATAATAACAACGAACGAACCAAACTAAACATAAACTTAATTTTATCAACGACTGATTTATATTGACTTTGCAATCCAAGCTTATTATGATCGATTTAGGCTCTTGAGTTCTTGAAGCTTTGATAGTAATGTTTTCTACATATTTTGTAAACTTTGTCTAAGTTACACTTTAAAACTCGATAGTACTGAGTAAAGTTATACAATTTCATGTCATAAGTGTTTTTCGTACAGATTTTAATAATATAGAACCGTAATTTCCCATTCAGTGGGACCCAGGAATTTGTTTCTGTTTTTATAAGCCAGCAACTTACTTATACCAAAATTACAGCCCATGCTTACAATATTGGGACAAAAAATACTCCTATCCCCCCCGAAACCGAATGAAACTAAAATCTCTTCAAGCGAGAAATAGTCAATTTCTTCACAGTTTAAGAGAGGTTCACTGATTGCAGCATAAACACTGGTTCAGTATCACAAAGGGAGTGTATGCCCTTTTGTTAGTACGAGCCTTTCAGACTTGTAATTTGAGCGGGCAACTTTAGAGCCGTGTCGGAATGTCTAATCAAGAAAGTGTTCCAGATTTTTCAGAGGTACGTTGTCAGAAATTTTGAACCAAATCTTGTGTCTTTTTTTTTATTTCACAATTCAATATTGTTTAGAAATAATGATCACAAAATATATTTTCAATTGCACAAATAATGTTTAAATCGACAACTCACACAGATAATCTTGCAAGTTCAACCAAAACACTGAACGCTTTTCTAAGTTAACTTAGTAAATTGAAATAATTTAATTTTGTTAATGGCAGACCAGTAACCGCGACCACTGGAGAAGTTTGGGGGAGGCTTTTGCCCAGCAGTGGGACAGTAAAAGCTAACTAAAAAAATGGTAAAGCAAGAAAATATTAATTCGTATTTTTTTTCGTATATCCTTTAGATATACGCCTTCTTTAATATAATAATAACACATAAGTTTTAATTAAAATCTAGAATTGAAAAGTACGGGAAATGTAAAGAGAAAATATGTGTCTTCTTCGTTTTCTGAAAGACATCCGCTAATGCTGGTCTTCTCCAATTATTTTTAGAAACAAATTATTTCTTTCATAAAAGCTATTACACTTATATTTGATTAAAGCACGTTCCGCGCCTTTTCTGCCCCGATTCTGTTGAAGCGATACTTTTCAAAAAGGTCGAATAATATCATGTTCTCTCGTAACTAGATTCGTCGTTAAAAGTCCCCGGTAGCCTGTGCAGGTTTGCATAAGCCTCTCGCTCGAATCAACGCGACTACGCAATCACACGTTGCAAAAAGAGGACTTATTTCACCTTTTTCATCCCACAGGTATCCCTACAATGAGCATCAAAAAGATGAAGACTTACCTTTTCCACTTACTGGTATTTAGCGCGTAACGCATATTATTACGTGACACCACGGCCTAACTAAAAAGAAACAATAACAACTATACGCAGTTATACGGTTTTAAGGCTCTTCGCAAATGCGAGGTGCAACAAAGCCACGAAGTAGATTATTTTAATTCTAAAATAACGTTTATACACAAGCAATCAAATTGTTATCGCGGACGGATAGGTTAGCGTTCGGAAGCGTCATCTATGCCATCCTATTAATCAGTTAGGTATCAAACGAATGCCGAGAGTCGCATAACAGTGGAATTTTTATTGTGTCTCGTTTACACATACTTGACGAGTTAATTAGGAAAACTCCATAGTCGATCCCTATTGCCAATGATACCCATTTCACATGATCCTAGTTTAGTCACAAACATTATATTGCTAGTTTTTTCTATTTCATATTGTGACCGCAATGGGAGAAGGCCCTTACACAAATGAGCGTCTCTTCGATAATTATGTTTGAGCGAGATGTGTCTTATATGCTATTGAATTTTCACTATTTGGGATGTAAACTATCCAAAATTCATTTAAATCTTGTTTTAATACATAAAAAAGTTAAATTAGTTAATTTTCTAAACTTTTATGATGATGAAAAAATAGGTAGATTAAAAATATGAATCTGAATAATAATAACTATTTTCAAGGCGAAGGCTTTTCAGGAAGGTCAGCCTCGATCGTAACCTACATAATATATGTCACGTATCTACACATAAATATATCTTAGTGAGATAGTATATAAGGCGCGGCCCGGAAGCTCTCCAACAAAGAACTAATAAATTCACGTCGTAAAAAATACAGATTATGTGACATAATATGATGAAATATATCTCGAGACCGGAAGTGGGACGATCAAATGCACTGTTTTCGAGATACGCATGTTTTTTGTTCAAGGAATCATTACAAAGCAGAAAAGTAGAGAATGCTCACTCTTTTCTGATATGCTCGTAATCTATGAAACCAGATCAATATTTTGTAAGGTCCTGTTTCCATCGACAAAAAAGCACTAACCAATGAATAATTCAATTATAGAACGTTATTTCGTATGAAGTGTTAGACGGATAACGCTAACCAGAACTTACTAGGACGTAAAGCCGTTAAGTTTTACCAAGTAAATTCAAATGAAATTAATTTTATAAGCTTTTTATAATTTTAAATTCCTCATAGTTTATTTTTGTTTTTATAGTGTTTTGTCACCATACAAACTTAATAATATAAATTGCACTTGTAAAAAGACAACTGTGAACCTGTGACAGACGAGGAATTGAACCCCGTGTCTTACGCAATCCGGGCGTATGCCTATACCACTCGGCCACCATCACATTAAATTCCTCGTTAATTATATTGAACATGCGCGATCAAAAAGGTTATTGTTGGAATGCCGAAATGTTGAGGAATTTAATGCCGTAATAATTATAAAAGTTTATTAAAATTATAAGTAACTAACAATGTACCTAGTTAGATTATTTAATTTGATTGAAGAGCTTACTGTATTTTCCTACAATGTTTTCAAAATATAACTTTCTTTTAATACAGCTAAAGATATTTTTTTTAGGAAGATATAAAATACTGCGGTAGGAAAAGTAATAAATGCATTGAATTATGAGCTTAATCTTTTATGTGTTCCAGTGCGCAATGTTTTTATGAGAAGGGTTAAAATAAGCCTTCTCAAGGATGTAAAACATACTAGAGTGATTTTACTCAAGTAAATTGCTGCCCATTAAAAAAGAAACATATGTATATTCTGTCGAAAATCACTTACTAAAGTTTGACTTCTGAGGTTAGGAATGGTAGGACTTTATTTGTTTTAACCATAAAATTAATATTCCAAGGGATAATAATTCTATGGTTTTAACTGACTGCCAACCTGTGAGAGATCTGGGTGGCGATTCTCGCGTAATCGAGTTTTTCTGTGTGGTAATTCGATTACGAGTATGACCGTTTTACAGAAAAAAATAAGTACCTAGTATATCTACACACGTACGCGAAACGCATATGTATCGTGACCATAAGAAATCAGAAACAATGTTTTCTTCAAAAAAGCAAAATTCGGTCGGTGAACTTTTTTCGTACAAACTGCACGAGAATTAGCTTCCTGGCGCAAGACCAACGGTTTGACTTGCTTTCTGAGGCACGGGGGTGTCAAAACCACCAACTTCCTGACTCCGAGCTGTTTTTAAGTATTTTCAAAACAGAAAAACCCAGATACTTATTTCACCTGACCTGGGATTCTGCCGTCTCTCCGAATTAATTAGAGTAATGGAGCAGAGCGAGCATTTGTGAATTGAGCACACATCTAGGCACTACAGTATCTCCTTCGTACCTGGCCTATATCTCTTGAGAGGGGCCAAAGTACTGAAAATCGTTAGGAGAGTATTATTATTTATTAACTTACTTATCAGTCAGTTTATCAGCCGTATTACCTTGTCAGATAAGCCCTCATGCCCAGCTCGTTAACCTCTAAGGTCCGTTTGATGTTGTTGACACACGTCTCAGGGGACTGGGCCCAAAATAACTCGTCCCGTTTTATATTTGGACAGGAAAGTTAAGGTTTCATGCCGGCTTTTCTTTGTCTTGTAAGGTGTACCTACATAAATAAAGGATATTTTCTGTTTTGGAGATGGATGCAAGATCTTGATATTAAGGTCATGAAATAAAAATAATCTGTTTCATAGCATGAAATTTCAGTGAAAGGATATAAGTATATTAATATGTATAAAGACCATCAGATGCTAGATTACTTTCATCGACAGACGCAACGTCCCATTGTACAGCAAAACAATGCGTCAAACTCCCCCACTTGATTGATTAGACGAAAATACAAACAAAAACCGATCGGTATTCGTTAAAAACACGATTGACTAGTAGTAGGGAGTATTCCCGTAACACAAATGTCAGCAATGGAAGTTTGATATTGATTTCTTTAATTATGTTGCTCCGTATGTTATGCTTATTATTTGTAGACGAATTAATATTTTTTACGTAAAAGCCACAATATAATTAAAACATGGTCAAAATTAATTATCAAATGATAACCATAGAGTATGTCAAATACAAATACCTAGGCAAAGACATAATTTTATTTTTATATGACCTCATTCTTGTAATTAAAACAACAGTCGAATGTAAGTTTGGTTATTATTTTGTTTTAAATGGAATCTAATGTTTATCACGTAATAAGTGAAAAAGATTTAAATGTCAGAAATGACAATATTTGACGCTTCGATAAATAGAGAACATAAACCAACGCAAATATTAACTTAAAGCATAATTCTTTGAAACGGCTGCTTCAAATACCACCGTACAAAGCTACCATCTCTAAAAACCAGCTTTCAAGTAAGAAAACCGCGCCCCGTCAAATCGGTCCACCTGTTCAGGAGCTACGGCCGATTCATTAACCCACAAATAAACCAACTGTTGTGTTCGCGGAAGTACACTGACAGCTTCGCGATAACGGAATTCCACTAGTCGCTTTATTAAAAAAAAGACACACACAAACGTAGATAGACAGATTCAGACAAATTGTCAAACTTATAACATTCCTTTTTTGCGTCAGGGGTTAATAGAAATCAGTGCTAAGCAGCAAAGAAAATGACGAGACTTCAATTTTTTTACTGTATTTTTTACGAGAATACAGTCCCAACTCATCGCCAGAAATTGATTTAAAACGTTACAACGGAATTGAATGGCGCGAAGTTGACAATTGAGGCATCGTATTCAAATCGCGAGTAAGAGAACTGGCAAACAAATCAATGCGGAATATATTTACTTACGCCGTCACATTGCGAGTTTTGTGGGTGCTCCAATCACCACATTCATTTCGCGCTTACTGAAGCTAGTGAGGAACAGCCAGTTTTAGTAAAGTGACAAAAAGTACTATTGACATCATAAAAATAGTAAAAGTAAAAACAGTTGAGTAAGCCTGTTACGTCCCACTGCTGGGAAAAGTCCTACCTCAGGTAGTTTGAGGCATAACCCACACTCAGTGCTTCGAAAGGGACGTAAAGCCATTAGTCCAGGCTAATATCTATTTATTTATTTATTATTTATTTTACTTAGGTATACAAACAGGATATGGTCTATGCTTAACTTATATAAAATTAAGAACTAAAATACATAGCTGGACCATAGCCCATGAAAAGTATACACAACATGATTTTATACCATACGCTAATAGTGAACTGTTATTAAATCTAAACAACTATACATGATAAAAATGTGTTGAAAACTGTATGACATCAGGTCCACGCATGACCTTCGCCCCTCAGGGTGTTGGATATAGCTATATCGGTTGTTATTCGTCGTTAAGCCTAGTCTGAGGCCTTATGGGCGGCTTGATAACATCTGACAGCAAGGTCTTTTCTATGTCGCTTTTCTTGCAAACACCCCGCCACTAATCTGAGCCGTAGAAAAAAATAAAATAAAAAAAATATTTCGAACAAACTTGATCTATATGAATGGTAGTACATACAGCACGTTAAATTTGTTAGTATTTTAATTATAATTTAAATCAAGTTAGAATTTATACTTTAATTAATTTCAACATAAAGCAATCGCTATAAAAAGGGGTACGGCCCCGTGACCGTCACCTCTGCATAAGCACATCCAAATTGGTGATGTAATGTAGTGTATCTCGGGTGTTTTTTTCTAAATCTATGTCGAAAAATGGCAAAACGCTTAGAGAAAAGATAGTGCTTTTGCGCTTCATTCTTCTCTATCTCTGTCTTGGCGGGGGCACCGCCGTACCCCACAGATTAAGTTGCAGTGACTGGAAGCACAATGCAACAAATCTGTATATAGTAATCACATGCGACTTGAAAGAACAAAGTTAGTATAATTAAAGTTATTTGTTAGATAGTTAATTATTCGTTCTTATTACACAAAGTGATCCTTAGCGTATTTGTATTTGACATGTTTGATCTTTTCTGACTGTGGATATGATCTGGATATCTGTTGCTTGCTAGATTGTTTGAGCAATTTACTACAATGAATCACTGAATTATTAATGCAAACAATATTTATTGCGTACAAGACGACCGTTCTTAGAAATAGCACATGTCAAGAGAACAAAACCACAGATAAAACAAAATAAGAGGTTTTGTCTTGTTGGAGTTGCCAACATGCTGGGGGCGCCAGAGAAAGGAATGTTTTCTAACTATTTAAGTTAATGTATTCGAAAAATATAAATTACGAATCATTTGCATCCAGCATATCGTCAATTACATCGTTTGTCAAAATAAAATAATATTAAGTAAGTATCATTTTTCTTCTGAAAGATACATTATAGTTTCTTGTAACAACGCATTATCGTAGTTTAATAAAGAAAATTAAAACACATGCAAGCTATACCTTAAAAATAGCCTTTTGTAAATAAACACATTATTTGAAAATAAAAATATAACTTATTCAAAGGGTAAAACACATATACCACTTAGTGATCTTTTATAAATCTTTCTATTAGGTGTTATGACATCCACAACACGCGTTTTATTGTCTAACCCTGGATAGACCTTTATGACTCTGGCCATAGGCCAAGTAAGAGGTGGGGCATTAGGAACCCTTAAAATAACCAAATCACCAACTTCAACGTTGGTTTCACTGTCACGCCATTTAGGACGAGACTGAAGAGCATTTAAGTAGTACTTATGCCAAACATTCCAAAAGTGGGATTTTATTTTGTTACATCTCTCCCAAAACTTCAGCCTGTTTGTAGGTACGTCTACAACTTCTTTTTCGGGAAGAGAAGTAAGTTCTGTCCCTATTAACAAGTGACCTGGTGTAAGGTAGCTAAAGTCATTTACATCTCGAGCTGATACAGGTAACAACGGTCTAGAATTGAGAACCGCTTCTATCTGACATAAAATTGTACTCAATTGTTCGTACGTTAGTACATAACTCTGTATTATGCGTTTTAGATGAAACTTCATGCTTTTCACAGATGCTTCGGCAAGGCCAGCGAACACTGGTGAGTAACTTGGGGTAAAATGAAAGGCTATAGCTTGTTGAGTTACATAATCCAGCACCCGTGCTTGATGACTTTGCGAAGCATGAAGTTCATACAATCGGGTTAATTCGTTCCTTGCCCCCTTGAAGCAACCACCATTATCGCAGAACACGTCTGTTGGTAGGCCACGTCGCGCTATAAAGCGTTTAAAACAAGCAAGGAATGCGTCAGTACTTATGTCCGATGAAAGCTCTAGATGGACGGCCTTTGTTACGAAACAGACAAACACACATATATATCCTTTTGTCTGTATAGCTCGTCGCACGCGTGAGTTTTTGACAGGAATGGGACCCGCGAAATCTATGCCAATCTTTTGAAAAGGGCGGCAGGCAGTTACTCTCTCAGATGGCAAGGAACCCATTAACTGTTTAGCGCATTCTGCTTTCATTCTAAAACAAAGTAAACATTTATAAATTATCTTCTTTACATGTTTGTAACCATTTACAATCCAGTAAGATTTATTTAAGCTAGATAATAATAATCTAGGAGCAGCATGTAACAATCTTATGTGCTCGTGGTGTATAATAAGCTCAGTGATACGAGATGCTTTAGGCAATATGATCGGGTGCTTTTGAGAGAAAGATACTGAGGAGTGCTCAATTCTACCGCCTACTCGAAGCATATCTTCACCGTCTAAAAACGGGTGCAAAGGTTTCAAAGAACCCTTGATATTTTCGCAGCCGTTACGTAAGCTATTTATTTCGTCTTTAAAATAGATGCGTTGCTCGTGTTGAATGATCTTATGCAAAGCAGTTCTATATTCGCAAGGTAATAAATAAGTATTCGAAACCCTGTTTTTCTTATTTTTTATATTATGACAAAATCTGAGAATGTAAGCCATTACTCGTGTCATTTTATTTAAATCAGAGAATTTATTGATAACTTGATAAACATCGTCATTGGATTGAACTACGAGAGAAACCTTAGTATTGGAGGACGCAGCAGGCTGCTTCATCTCAGGTATGTCGTTTAGAGATGGTGACGTATTTTCATTTATAAAATCATACTTACTGTCTTTTAAAAAGCAAGGACCTGTCCACCATTGCTCGCAGTTAATCAGCTCGTCAGGGTCCACTCCTCTGCTCACGTGATCTGCGGGGTTCTCCTTGGAAGCTACGTAGAGCCAGCGCCACTTAGCGGTACTCTCTCGAATTAACTTAACCCTGTTCGCAACATAAGCGTTGAGTTTCATGGGCTCTGTGGCTATCCAAGCAAGCGAAATTTGTGAGTCAGAGAACAAGAAAACCTCATCAATTTTAATTTTCAAGTTGAGAGTATCATGGACTCTGTTTATTAACTTTGTTAGCAAAAGCATTGCAGTAAGCTCAAGTCGCGGTATAGTTAGTACCTTATTATTGCGGGGGTTAATTCGAGATTTAGAGCAGAGTAAAGAAATAGTAACATTACCTGAGTCATCTACCACCCGAAGGTATACACAGCAGCCATAACCGGTTGTGAATGAAGCATCAGCAAAGCCGATGAGTTGCACAGCGACTGCCGTGCTAGGAATATTGATATTCCTTTGAACAATAAACGCTTTCATATCCGATAGTTTTGAAGCAAAAGTAAGCCATTCAGTTTTCAGATTTTGTGGAAGGATCTCATTCCATCCTATTTTTTCTGACCATAGTTTTTGCATGAAAGCCTTTGCTTTCATAATAACAGGAGAAATGAATCCTAGTGGGTCATAAAATTTAGATATATAGCTTAAAACCTGTCTTTTGTTAGGGGATTCAATTTCAAAACGTTCAGGACATGATATTACAAAACAATCTTTAGAAATATTAAGTGTCATACCTAAAGTTTTAATAAAAAGATCATTCTTTTGTAAATCTAAATTATCAAAGTGTTGTTTATCTGGCGAAATATCGTGTAATATTTCTTGACAGTTAGATGCCCATTTATGAGTAAAGAAATTACCTTTACTTAGTAATTCGCATAATTGTTTTTTAGCTTCGATGACCAAATTAATATCTGAGTTTGAATAGCAAGCATCATCCACATACGTGCAGTTTTTTAAAACATAAGAGGCTAAAGGAAATTCGTCCTCATGTAATAATGCAAGTTCATACAAACAGCGCGTGGCAAGAAAACTTGAACTCTTTTGGCCATATGTTACTGTATCCAACCGGATACATTTTATATCATCATTAACATTGTCCCTCCACAAAATATTTTGTAAGCAAGTGTAAGCAGGATTAACATTGACACAGCGAAACATACGGCGTATATCAGTGGAAAACGTGTATTCACCAAAGCGAAACAAAAGCATAATGTCAAACAGCTCTTTTTGAACAGGAGGTCCATTGAGTAACAAATCGTTAAGAGATATTTTCTTATCAGTTCGCATAGATGCATCAAAAACCACCCTTGTCTTAGTAGTCGTGCTATTTTCATTGATAACAGCATGGTGTGGCAAAAAATACAAATGATCGTTGCGAAAATCTAATGAATTGAAATCGACATAGTGGCCATGGCCTAACTCTATGTATTCATTAATAAACTTTTCATACTCGGAAAGTAAGTTGGGGCTTTTTTGCAACTTTCTTTCAAGATTGAGAAACCTGTAGTAGGCAAATTCAAATGAATTACCAAGAGAATTATTAATTTCGCTCAATGGTAATTTTAAAGGTAAATCTACTTGAAACTTATTATCTTTCAGGACTGTCGTTGTTTTAAAAACATTTTCACACAAATCTTGCTCGGAAAGTTTCTCAGTGTAAGTTTCAGGTACCTTTTCAGTTTCAAAAAAATGTTGTAAAGTGTCATTAAGATCAGATTTACAATCTAGACATAAAAGTGAGACCTTACTTGTGTTCCGATTCGTAGACTGTGGCAAAGCACCGCCTATGACATGACCAAACCTTGTGTTAATGAAGCATGGTTGCAGGTGTTGCTCTTTATTAGATCGCCAAGCAGGTTGCTGAGTAGCTCGTTGCTCTGGTAGTAACACCTGAAAAAATACATCGGCTCCAAGTAACATGTTTATCTCGGCTGGTTTATGAAAGTCAGCATCAGCCAATGTCATATCGGAAGGAATAAACATAGAAGTTGTGTCCACTTTATATTGGGGTATTTTGCAAGTGATTTTGTCTAACACATGACAGTTTACAGTGACTTGGTAAGGTGTAGCCAGTGAGAACACTTCTAAAGGAATAGAATAATTAGAAATGTTGTTAGTCTCGCTCACTCCTACAATATTTGTACCATCCTTGTTAGGTGTTATACCCAAAACATCAATAACTTTACTTGTTACCAAAGAAATCTGTGAAGCTGAGTCCAAAATAGCTTTCACATGAACCTCGGTGCCAGTCCTGGAATAAAGCTTTATTCTTACTGTGGGAAGTAAGACCCTGTTAGACTCTGTGTTTGAAATTAGCGTGATTGGGCCTGATTCTCGCTTTTCGTGATGTAGTAGTGTATTGTGTGCTTGTTTGCACATACTACATCTAAAATGAAATCGGCATTTACCACGATGGGGATTCAGACACACATTGCAGAGTTCTTTTTCGTTCGCAAAGTCGACCCGTTGTGCAGAAGGCAAGGTTTTAAACTTATTGCATGCATATAATCTGTGTTCTTTGGACTTACAGTACAGACACGTCGAACTTGCTTCACTTGCAGATGTTGCAGCAATGTTTACCACTGCCTTGGAGACTTTCCCATACTTTTGCGGCTCTACGTTCTCCAATGCCAAAGCTCTTTTTTCCATAAATTGGAGAAAATCATCAACACTGGGATTGATATCGGTGCTCCTTTCTAGTTGATAGGCGCGTGCAGAGTGTAAATCTAATTTGCGAAATAGAATGGTTAGCACAATTGGATCCCAAGTGGTGATGTTAACATCTAAATTCCGGAGACTGGACAAGGACTGTTTAACAAGAGAAACAAATTCTCGAATGTTGTTTGGGTTTGAATTTGGTAACACGTTCAAATCAAGCAACGTACTGATATGATCACTTATTATCCTGAACTTATGATTATATCGAGAGTCGAGAAGCTTCAGTGCCTCATTATAGCTTTTTGGCTCTATCGGTAAATTTTTAATTAGGTTCAAGGGTTCTTTTTGTAAAAATGATCGTAGATAGTAAAGTTTTTGTATGTTATCTATTGAAGAGTCACTGTGTACGACTGCCCTAAATAAGTTAATGAATGGTGTGTAATCTGTGTACTTACCAGAAAATGATGGTATTTTAATTTCTGGGAGCCTCGTACGCACCTTGTGCTCATTGCCAGGGCTTGTATTAGTACTGTTCGCTTGAATCGCGTCGTTCAAAATAGTCAGAGAAAGGAAATACCTTTCCTCTACCACGGCAATGTCCTCAGCATCTCTTTCATCTAGAGCGAGGATGGCCATGTTGCACTTCTCATAATGTCTAAAGGTATTGACAAGATGGTCACGCTTTGTTTTTAATAAAGGTATGTTAGCCATGTTTGCTACATCTTGTGTAAAAGTGTGCACCCTGGTCATTGACGCCTTGGCGTAACCTCGTGCAGCCTTTAGGCTCTTTATATCACTTTCTTCAGACATTTTCGTGATTGGCGTACAAAACAATACTACGCATAAAAACTGTATAAACTAGATATAAAAAATATTGTAAAATCTAGCGTTCAAAATAAAATTTTCAAAACAAAACTGTCACAAACGGAGGTGTCAGTGATGACCGAACGAAGAATGAAGATCGACTGAAGTTTGACCGATGACCGAGCGGTTGTAAGATGACCGATGACCGATGACAAACTTCTCTTCTTTTTGCTTCCGTTTCCGTGAGTTTGATTAATTGACAGTGATGTCTGATGTCGTTTTAATGATTGACAATGATGCCCAACGTCACGAAAATTATTGCGTGACAGCGTGGTACATACGTCATTGTCTTTTCTTTTCTGTTATAATTGTTGAAATTTGATGCTCTCGGCGTGTGAAAAAAATATGGCGGCGTCCTGTCCGATATTGTTTGAAGATTGCGTCTTCGGTCTGATAGTTTTTGCAGGCTCGAAGACGATGATTCTTTTTCCTTGGCTCGAATATGTTGCTTGCTAGATTGTTTGAGCAATTTACTACAATGAATCACTGAATTATTAATGCAAACAATATTTATTGCGTACAAGACGACCGTTCTTAGAAATAGCACATGTCAAGAGAACAAAACCACAGATAAAACAAAATAAGAGGTTTTGTCTTGTTGGAGTTGCCAACAAATTTGGCAAAATCTAGTGCTAAAAGAGAATGAGAACTTTACGAAATGTGTTCGTATGTAAGACACTGTATAAATGGAGGTGCTTTAAAAGCGTTTTATCCGCTATGCTCCAAAATGGAGCCGCCCAACTCCAAAAGTAGCACTGAGTTGCTCGTGAATACGTCACTTATTACGTTCGGAATCGTCACCTATCCAAACATCGACCGCGCCGTAAGTTGCTTAATTTCGGTAATACTACCAAAGCGCGGCCACTACTGCGCTACAGGCACATTAGTGTATGGAGCTCATAGCCCTGCTTTTTCCTTCGCCGTAGTCGGGTAAAAAAGAGTTTCAACATGAAGGTACGCAATAGTATTTTTTTGATAAGAAAAATTCAACAGCCGATCTCAAGATTGATAGAGGCCTTTTCTTACATTGTGCTTTCAATTTATAACAAAGTTTCCTTTTTCAAATGGCCGTTGTATGTCTAGAATTTCCAAAGGAAAGCGTCTGATAGTTATTAACGGTTCGCTGGCAACCTATAGGGAGTTTCCTTGCAAAAACGTCACGTCGGCCATCTGCTATTAGATTATCCTGTTCCCGTTTCAAAGTCGATGAATAGCCTTGCCACCTGGAGATTGATGATTCCATCTAATGTGCTCACACCTTTATGTAACTGAACTACTTAATCGACGATGTGAAATGGACTCTATTTGTAGGATTCAGAGTTTGGTTTCGTGAGAGAGTGCGGATGAAAGACGTTAATAGAAAATGTAGTAATCCCTTGTAATTTTAATACGTGAAAGCACAATAGAAGTATTTGTGGAAAAGTAACGTAGGTACCTAGCGTATGTAGGGAATTCTTATGGAATGTTACACCACACGTTTACTACTAGTATATGCAACCAATCAACACAGTGCTTACATTATATTATTATAATAATTATTTCTGTCTGTTCATATTTAAAAACATCTACTCGAAGGAAAAATATAGATATTTCTAACTGTGATGGCAGTAGGTAACTGAAGTAAGCCTGATTCATTCAAGTCATTCACCCTGAATAATTTTTAGACGTTTTATACAGGTCGTTAGAGCAGGTAATCCAGGTTTATCCTGCTCATGTTATAGCGCAGCGTAAGAAGATCAGCCAAACAATACAATCAATGTTTGGCTGGTCTTCTTATAAGATGAATAACTAGGCATTTAAAATTAGACAAATCCCATAAACCCACAGGAAGTAAAGTAAAGTAAAGTTAGCCTATAAGCATCCCACTGCTGGGCAAAGGACTTACCTCAAATGTGAGGTAGTATGATCCATACTCCACCACGCGGGCTCAGTAGGGATTGGTGGATGCAAGGCAAGAGACCAACCTTGCTTGCTTGCTTGATCAGATTTTATCAAGCCGCCCATAGTGCCTCTGACTAGGCTTAACGACTAATACCAATCGATATTAGCCGGGACCAACGGCTTAACGTGCCTTCCGAAGCACGAAGATGCTCGTGATAAACGCCACTTATAATGGTATAATGGCCTATAATATTACTTGACCTTAATCAAATTGGGAATTTGTTTACTGTCCTGGCTGGTCTTACAATGTGAATACTCCGAAAATATTTTTACTTGACCTTAATCAAATTGGGAATGTGTTTACTGTCCTGGCTGTACTGTGTCAAGGATGACTCCCATTTTACAAGCAAGAGTTGATTCAGCGATTAGTACGGCTTGTCTGCGGTCCAAAGATTACGGAACGAAAAAATCTTGTGCTTCGCCTTTCTAGAAGTGGTTCAGAACTTGGGTTAGTAAAAGAAATCCATGTATTATAACGGAGCGCATGTAATATTATCAAATTGCCGTACTTACCTATAGAAGGTTTCTATAACTTATCTTAAAGTTAAAGATCAATTTATAAGTTATTGGTTATTGTTCTAGTTCAGTGTTAATGTGTTATGTCACGTCCTGAAAAAAACATAACCTGTTAAAAAAGAGGTTATGTATTTACAGGTATATATGTTTGTCCGCTATTATCTCGTGTTTGGCTCAATCAATTTCGATGCGGTTATCACAAAAGTATTTTTTACATTTAGGAGGAGGTTTTAATAACAATTTAAGTTTAGCCAAATGTATCAATTACTTAGACAATAACCAAAAACTGCAAAGAAAACGTTTTAATAATATTGAACCACCTTAAAAAAGCTGATAGGACTAAAATAATGCTAATGGGAGAAACAAAATATGAAGTCAGTGCATGATGTCAACTTTAACACATTATGCACCGACTTGAAATGAATTTGTTTTAGTCATTATCATCTTCTCTCACTTTATAAAATAAGTCTTGTTATGATAACAGGTAGGGACAAATACAGTGACTGTACGCTAAAATTGCAATTTATAATAAATTAATTCTTTCAAGTTAACAGTTAAGGATACACTTATAAAATTTTGAAACAACGCGTTTCAATGAAAATAATCGTTAATTAAGCCATCTTATTATTTTATAATTTCTCGCTTTGATACTAAAATACACAGAGTTACTAATTACTATCTCTCGAGTAGAAACGAATCTTATTCCAACAACATTAATATTGAAAACTTATTTCTTGATGGAATACATTTTCCTTCCATTTATTAGCCGTGACGAAGTTTAAGAATAATTTGCGAACAAAAACAGTCAATTACGAAAAGACCACTTTAAGATATCATCCCAAGTGTTGAATCTATAAATTATTTCAATATAATTTAATTCAGAAACTTTGTCTCAGAATTTATTGACAGGACACCGACCTTTTCACGAAGGAAAGTCTGACTTCAGTATCAAAAACTTATAAAAGGCTTTTGTCATGGAAAAACTTACTTTATTCTTTCTTTGAGCTATCAGAGTGTCTTTGATGCTTTCAAACGAAATACCTGATGAAATTGTAGAAAATACGAGGTTGGTATTGATTTTCTTTAAGCTTTTGTCATGTTGGTAAGACTGATGAGATTATCTCAACTTACAATAAAAGTACTGTGTTTTTATATTCATTGTTTAACTACCCACAACTCTCACGTAATCAGTCAGGTATCAAGCGAATGCCGAGAGTCGCATAACAATGGATTTTTTATTGTGTCTCGTTTACACATCCTTGACGAGTTAAAATATTGTTAGTATTAGAAATGGAACCGACATTCATCGCATAACGGGTGGAAATCGTAACTACTCAGCCACTTGTATGCTGTAACGCATGTCGTGATTAATGTATTAATTATAAAACACACACACACACACACACATTTTACTTATATTTGTTTATTCTTGTATCACAGTTTTCATATTTGTTACAAAAAATGTATGCATAGATAAGGAAGAGCGGGGTCGCCAAACACAGGCATTACTTGCTTAAATAAAACGGAGACCCCAACCAACCATGTAAATTAACTTAAGTTTGTAATTTTTTTTTAATACTTGTATTCATGTTCCATAATATTACGTGATTATTCATACTCGTGAATAAACAGATGACGCAGCTTCATTTCCTGCCTTTTTATGGATGAGAAATGCTGAAGTGGCGCGGAGGTTCCGACCAGTTTTAATAATCGAACGCCAGATGGCACTTGGTAAGCGCTAAGACAAAATTTGTGACTTCAAGATGTTATTGATCGAGATTTTTTGTGAATAAAAACAAATGCCAAATACGAGTATATATTTTTTATATTTTAAAGACGAGAAAATCAGACGGTGAAAACTTATCAAGGCCAAATATTTTTACTGCTTTAGACTTTGGCTGCAGGTCTACCAAAGCAGTCATTTCTAAAAAACTGTTTAATTTCGTCTGTTTCGTTCGACATAATACGTAGATAGATAGATAAATTATTTATTTCAAGTAACAATGACTCAAATATCGTTAATAGACCTTATAAACTATGTTAGTTAAAAATAATTAAATCAATTAAATTACATTAAAAATCAAAATAAACTCTAAATCTAAAGCGGCCAGCACTGCTGCTCTGCACCACTCCCCCCGAAATGGTACGTGAACGGCCAACATACAGGCAGTCCAGTCTGCTTACATAATGATTTGAGCTCTAAAAAATAAGGAACGGAACCTTTTTTCAGGTAAGTGCCCACAAAAACGTACAGAGCTCGTTGTTAGGTACAAACGAGGCGGAGACCCCATTATCTGCAGCTGTTAAACAGATTTAAACGGAGTGATAATGCTGTCGTTTTGGCTAGGTAGAAAACTTGATGAATGCGACCTCTTTACACCGTCACCGCATTTGCTGTAGTGCCTTTTATAGATAAGCCGCTTCATTGAGACTTCGCCTGCGGGGTACAGGGGCGCGGGGGGAGGCGATAGCGGGTCGCGCAAGGGGTGCGGGCGGCGCAGAAACACCTATCCGCGCCGCTCGGTAAACGTGCTCTCGTCTCCCCCCGCACCCCTTTGGCCCGCAGGCGAGGTCTCAATTTCGCGGTCTACCTGTAACTGACATTTGACACCTTGTGTATTTGGCGATGATTTTTAAAGGAATGCAGGCGAACCTTTTGAAAGAATTATGTTATTCGTTTTCAGCCGTCTTGTTAACCTTGGCTGACTGGTTTAGCCACAGAATTAAGAACCACAGAACTTCTCCTGCAACAAATACAATCTTTTTGCATGGCCTTTAGATATTCATGGGATAGAATGCTTTGCATAAAGTCCAACTTTTGTACACTATTATTTGTGCAATAAAAAAAAGATACATAGTTAGGTACATCTGTGGGTTTAGCGCTTAAAGGAACCAAGAAACAAACATGAACACATCATCTCTCTTCTTATTGTTTTTTTTAAAGGTCTGTAACGCAAAAGTACTCATGTAGCAAGCGATGTTAATTTTGTAAATAATTAGATTATACAGGATAGATATCTACTGTGTATTTTTTGCAGTCAATTCTAATAATAATAATGAAATAATCATGACAATAGATGGAGCAAAAAAACATGACAATAGTTAGAAGGTCGATTTATGGTACCTTGGTATATGTTACTACTAATTATGTACAGTATTACATACAAATCGCAGAATCACCGGTCTATTAAAAGGAATTCCTTAATATTTGTCTTATTATAATGCTTCGTAGATAACAAGATCGATCGCCCCGCCACAGAAATGTCACTGCTAAAACCTAAAATACGTATTTTCCCTTAATCCGCCTGCAAAGATACTGGCGTTTCACATTTCAGCGAGGGAATAGTGCTGGAGATGGAAAGAGGATTATCGATACTATTATATATTATAATCTATGTCACATGTGTTATCGATATAGACGTTTATTATCGAAACTAACGAACATAAGTACACGACATACATGTCATATCTATCGATAAAGTAATATAATAAGGGTTTATTACCCAGTTGTTCCTACTGTTCCGTAAAAGACACACCTTAGTTATTAGAAACGACTTGTAGTTATATCAAGGAGCTGACTATTTATCAGTTTTATATGTTTGCATTTAAAATTAGTAAAAAAAATATACTTTTCTATGTTCTTAATAAATTTATCAACCCTTTTATTACAAAATTGAACTTTTGAAAAAATATTTTACTAAGTTAATAACTAATTTTAAACAAACAAGTTTTGTTCATGTTTGGCACATAGTACCTTATGTATTTAAGACAGAATTTTTCCGGAACATCTGGGTGAATAATTCTATCGCTTAAAGTCTTTATCTAAACTAAAAAATTTCGGATAAAAAATAACTCAAACATAATTTTCTAGGATGTAGAGTGGCCTAACATGTTTGTCCCCACTACAGCCGACTACGGTGGCCAGTCACAACGACTAACCTACTGCGCGGGACATATTATAGTGCACAAGTGTCTGCGCAAACACAGGTGCACTCTCTGTTCCTTTCACTCTCATAGCCCGATGTGACAGCAATCTGAAACGACCGGAGGCTGATCTCCCTCCGGTCAACGCAGGATCAACGGCTTAAAGTGCTTTCCGAGGCACGGGGGTGAAACACCACCAACTTCCAAACTCCGCTACCCTAAAAATTTCTGAACAGCAAAATTTTGGCCCGACCCTGGAATCGTACCCGGGATCTCCACCGCAGCCGTCGCTTTTAAATTGACTTTTGAACTGATCGAGACTTGTAAGGTTACCGTTAAAGTTAAATTAAAAAAAAAATGCGCTGGAAAACACACCAATTGTAATGGTTTTGAAGTAAGGCATTTTCTCCTTTGTATTACAAATACCAGACAAAGTTTTATGCCGGGGGTGAATGTAAGGACCTTTTGGATTTAAGATGGATCTTGTCACCCACATTCATGTCATACACAATGTACACATCGAGACTTAAGTATAGTAGTTATCGATAGAATAAAAAGCGCAATTATAATTTCACTGTCCCAGCACTAGCGTAGGCGTATTTTTCATGCTATCGGCAGGATGGATGTGTGACGTCACAATCCCGGGGCTATTTGTCTCCGTCCCGGGAACAATTAGGGCGCCGCCCGTGAAAACGGGATATATATTGTGTTTTAATCAAGTACCATTTTGCGGGCTCGCTCCTGCAAATAAAGGGGTAGGTAAGAGTGTGTTTATTGAGCGTGTGAGCTCTTCATCGTCACTTGTTGCCAAGTGGCTGAAGGAGCTACAGAAGTGGGGTTGCAAGATGTGGGTTGTAATAAGCTACTCTAGACAGCTCTAACTCTTTGGACAGAAAAGTTCTAGATTAGAGACCCTTCGATCAAAAGGGCAGCGTAGGATGTCCACCGACAAGATGGACAGACGACCTTGTAAAGATCGCAGAATTACACTGGATGCAGATCAGTCACAAACGGTCGCGGTGGAAAACCGTGGCGGACGCTTATGTTCAGCAGTGGACGTCCTTTGGGTGACAATGATGATGACTCTAGCTCTTACTTTACCGTTAACTGCCAGTTAAACTATAGCTACCTGACCGTTTGTTGTTAAAAAATATAGTAATTTGCAAAAAAACAACTACCGATAGATTTGGTGATATAGCAACACTTATAGTATAATTTTAGGACAACTTCGTCATGCCTACATTCTCCTAAAGATGAAATTAATAGTTACTATCATTTATTATTAAGGCAATATCATTTTATTCGTACCCGTAATTACGAGTATGGAAAGAATACAAAAAAAAAACAATAATTTAAAATGTCCCTGGTATTCAATCAAAGTACGGACTGACTGTTAGGCACACATAAATAAAACTCTGCTAAGCCCTAAGCTTAGTGCTCACTTCAGACACATATGCTACGCGTGTAAAGCGCCCTTAATGGCAAACAAATAATTCCCAGAGAAACGGTATTTGTTCCTCGTGTGTACTTAGGCTATGTATACACGGCAAATAAAACAACTTCAATTTGAAAACATTGTGCTGTCGAAAACATTGGGTTGTAATTTTGAAATAGGTACTGCAATTTTGGTTGAAGTGGCCACTGGTCTGTAAAAGTTTTCGTCACTTTTGTATAATACATTTCTAGAAAATGAATACCATACATTTGAACTACTAAGTATTAAAGACATGCTTAGCGTCGACAATTAAGGCCTAACTAACAAACATTGAAGTTCA
Organism: Pyrausta aurata; assembly: GCA_963584085.1. Taxonomy (NCBI): domain Eukaryota; kingdom Metazoa; phylum Arthropoda; class Insecta; order Lepidoptera; family Crambidae; genus Pyrausta; species Pyrausta aurata. The sequence continues at coordinate 10,907,474 of OY757268.1, forward strand.
TTTTGTATGAAGTATCTGGCAGATAGCAATAACCAAAACTTTCTAAGACAGTGTAAAACAGACCGTAAAATTTGAGTAGATTGTTGATTTTCCTACGACGCAACTACAGTTTTGCCCAACTAGTGAAAACAAAATGGAGTCCCAGGAGAAATTAAATTGTCTTAGATTACACATTGAAATTAATTAATTAACATCCTGTATGTACAAAGAGTACATACAGGAAGCGTATTGCGATGTAGCTTTCACAGTTAAGCAGCTCTGCCTTACTGTCAAATGAGCAATTCGCATTTAAATTACGCATTATATTAATAATATTCATACCATTGCAGTATTATTATTACATTGAAAAACTGAGTGGGAATTGAACTGCCTGGAAATTGAGAGGATTTAATTGGATCGCAATACTCCCCCAGGAACGTAACTCATGGTATTCGACTTCGACAGACCCAAAAGCTCGAGGAATATATGTTATAAATTGAAATATTGAAAATGAATGTTGAAATTTCACCTATCTGGACACGATAAGCTCAGCAGATCACAAGCAAATTACCTGTCATTGTGACTAGCGGTTTGATATTTAACTGTAAGCGCGCATTCACATTAGAAAGCGACAGCAGCGGATGCCTTCACATTAGCAGCGCGTCTGTCACGTCGTTCCCACTTCACCCATTACCCATTTGCAAGGCTAATATTTTGACGTTCATAATTTTTCACTGTATATTTTGACGTTCATAAGTGTCATCATGACCTGAATTGAAAAAAAAAGATTTTGAATTTGAATTTGAAATACGGGGATAGTATTACCACTGCAATGGGTAATGGGTAATGGGTATAGTGGGAAGGACCCGTGCGACTTACGCGCCGCTGCGGCGCTGCTGCCACGCTACCGTGTGTAGTATGAAAAACCGTGTATAGTAGCCTAAATGTGAAAGCGCTCTAAAGGTATGTGCATATTGCTGCCAGTTATTGTCATCATTGCATTTGTGTACTTAGTGAAGTCTCAGCTTAAACGAATCTTCAAAAAATATATATGAAGTCATGTATTTCTCTGAAAACAGCCCTCTGTTTGCAAATTATTATTAACTGCACTTGTAAGAAGCAACCTGAGAATATAAACACCTAGAAGCGCAGTCCTGGCTCGTTAATGGCGCATTTCAATAGTAGCCCATTTGGCAACTATTTGACATTGAGCCCTTAGTGCTCAAGGACACGCAGTACGAGTAACAGCTCCCGAATTTTTGATAATAATGACGGTTTGTGCAGTCAATGGTTGCCACAACAGATCTTAAAAACACAACAAAACACTAAGCAATGCATACCACGCGAAATTTATCCAATTAAGCTTGTTTTTAGACATGTAATACTTAAAACAAGATTGTTTAATTTATCAATGAAAATTTGCTTAAGTGTTGTCAGTATAGGTGAAATTTAAAAAACTACCATTCCTTTTTAATATAGTTTTATTCACTATGTTTGCGATAATTTTATGGTTAAAACTTTATTGCTGTCATTTTTAACAATTATAACTAGAGATCGGATAATCAGATGTATATTTATTTACCCTTAGTTGAGGTGTTTGTTAGCTATTATAGAATGCAATTTTGAACCAAAGAAAATCTTAGAATTGCGCAATTGACAAATTTATTTTTTATAGAATAAAATCGGGAATAGGTATATTTTCGTATTTTTTTACGATTTACAATATTACACACTTTTTTTGTCTATGGCTTACCGCCAATGTAAAAAAAATTGTTACTTAAGTGATCCTAACGCCATCTAGTGAGAGCTATAAAGTGATGGGAAAAAGAAAACTACTCATGGTTTCGAATGTTCGTGTCGGGTATAAGTGCTCCTTGTGAGTCTTTATAAAAAAAAGCCGGAATCAGCGCCTTAATGTGCCTTCCGAAGCACGGAGACGCTCGGGATATAAGTCACCTATATGGTCGGAATGGTCCATCCAAACACCGACCGCGCCGTAAGTTGCTTAACTTCAGTATTACTACCAAAGCGCTGCCACCACTGTGCTACGACACCCCAAGTGAGTAAGTGAGTCTTTATACAGATATACATGTTTTTTTAATATCTTCTTCTTAAACTTAAGAGCTTCGCTCTTGTCGGTGGAGTAATTGCCATTCTTTTCCTTTGTACGCCTTTCTCTTGACCTCCTGATATGACATCACATTTACTTTTTCCTTTACTTGATCGAAATAACTTCTCCTCGGTCTTCCTCTTCCCCTCTTTCCTTCCACTTTTCCTTCCATGATGTTCTCCAAGAACCTGTCATGTCGTATCAGGTGTCCTATCATGTTGCCTCTTCTATTTTCTATTATTTTCAAGATATTTCTTTTCTCATCTACTATCTTCAACACTTCTTCATTTGTTTTTTTCTCTGTCCAACTGATTCTTTCCATTCTCCTCCAACACCACATCTCAAATGCTTCCAACCTCTCTCTGTCTCTCTGGGTCAGTGTCCACGTCTCGCATCCGTATAAGGCTATACTCCAGATGTAAGTTTTAACAAGGCGTTTTCTGATTTTTTTGGAGATGTGAGCTCTTAGTAAATGCTTTTTGCTATTAAAAGTTCTCTTGGCGATAGCAATTCTAGAAACTACATCTGGAGTACACCTAGAGTCCTGTGTTATTAAACTGCCAAGGTATTTAAAAGTTTGTACTTGTTCTAAATATGAGTTACCGAGTTTTATATTTATGCTAGATGGGTTGGTTTTTGATGCACACATAGTCTTTGTTTTATTGTAGTTAATGCTTAATCCAAACTCTTTAAATACTGAATCCATTTCTTCTAATAAGTTTTGTAATTGATCTCAACTTTCTGCTATGGCTGCAATATCATCTGCAAACCTTATAAACTGAATTCTATTTCCATTTATTTTTATATTCCACCCTTCTCAGACTCTATTATTTTTCTTATCGCGCTTTCTATAAATATATTGAAAATCATTGGCGAGAGTGGACATCCCTGCCTGACTCTTTGTCTGATCTTTGCTCTTGCTTCCTCCTCTCCAATTTCTACCACTGTTTCTTGTTCCGTATACAGATGGTGTATGATCCTCCTATCTCTGTAGTCTAATCCTGTTTCCTTCAATATCTTCATCATCTTTTCCCAGTCTATTTTGTCGAACGCTTTTTCTAGATCGACAAACACAATAAATGTGTCCAAACCTACATCCATGCGCCTATCTATTAACAATCTTAGTGCTAGAATTGCTTCTCTTGTTCCTTTCTTCTCACGGAACTTTCTTTTTTAATATACATGGTGTAAAAAAAAGTATGAGCCAAATTCAAGGGGGTGGTTGTCAATCGAGTTTAGAACACGGGAAAAAAAAATAAAAAAAAAAGAAAAGAAAAAAATAATAATTGAACGAGTATTTCTATTACTACAGAAAAATACTCCACAAAAATACATTATTTATTAGGGGTCCATCCTAATAAATAGTGTTTTTAAATGATTATTTAAAAATACCATATGTATAATGATTGTCAATCCAACCAAACTAGCAGCCGCGCGCTCTATTTTACGCTACGGCACACAGTTCACTATCATCACTTTAGTTTTATAGGTAGGTTACGTTTACGGCTTGAACTGGACTTCTATTTTCCCTTTGTACTTCACGGGCCCAGGACCGTCAAAAAACCCAAAATTTGATTAGACCAGTGCAAAATTGAGCATGTAGGTTCCTTGGCTTACTTAAAAATTGGAATCAACTACTTACAATAATTCACGAATATAAATAATCAACTGTAGTAACAGTGTGTAGTAACAACCTACACTGGGCGCATGTAATTAATCGAAGTCATGTCAATTTTGTATTGCTCTGACCACTTTTGATCAGCTAGGCTTTCCGTAATCTACACTATTTTCAGAATACATACGCACCGTTTCATGCACACTCATGTCAGCTTCGTCAAGTCACTCTGACCATCTAATGGTAGGTTCTCAATATCTGAGAACCTGCGTCTACGATCCATTGCTCACGCGCACGCATCCCGAGACAACCATAAAAAAATAATGCACTTGACCTACTGACCGCTATTACTATGAGTTAATGCTCGTTATTTGAAAATACACGTTATCAATGTGCGAAAGTGACAGATAGTGCGGCTACCTTAGTTCAAAAGAGTAAAAAGTTCTTTTATTCGGTGCCGGGTGGCTCGCATCTAACCATCTGTTTTTGTAGCTTTTTATGAATAACGTGCGCGCAATCTTAGATGTTTTCGAGTATGATTTTGTACGGTGCTGCTTGATTTGATTTTAATCAATTAGTATTATTGTAAATAGCAGAATCATTACTTAAAAGGACGCCTGTTGGGATCGGTGGATCGTCAACTGTTCTGTATAGCAATTTAATGCAAATTAAAATTGTACCTAGAAAAAAGAGCTAGATTTTTTAAAATATTTTTCCTGTATTCTAGACTCCACTTTTAACCACCCCTTTGAATTTGGCTTGTACTTTTTTTACACCCTGTATATCAGCCATTGAATGGCGGAAGAGCGTAAAGAATAGAAAACACTCCACCGACAAGAGCTTGGCTCTTAAATTAGATGATGATGATATCAGCCATTTGTTGGTGGCCTTATTAGGTTTTTTTTTATAGTTCGCTCTATTCTACTAATCAAGCTCTTACATTTGACACTCATGTTGAGGTAGTAGTGATAAAATAATTATGGAATCCGCCATTTTGTAGCGGTGGCAATCTTAGATTAACAATCAGAACTATATGGTGTATTTTTAAATCCATACATCAAACAGAAAAGAGTAAATTAGAGGGGAAATTAAACCATAGAATAAAATAAAAAGGCTACGTTCGTTATTTTTTTATACATAGGTTCCCTAATATTTCAATTTTCTACCATTTAGTAGAAATGAGATTTTCTGACAATATTATTCCTTTACTAGTGTGCGTGACAGGGATATTGTTAACGCACACGTAGCTACAAAATGTGCGCGCTTTTGACAGCGATCTTTGTTAGGAACCCTCCTTCTAGGTGTTTATATTCTCAGGAAGCAACTGTCTCAGACAAGGAATCAAAACCCTGTGTAGTACGCTATTCAGGCGTATTATACCACTCGGCCAACCAACACATTGGCAGGCCTGTTGAATTTTGCAAGTGCTTTCTCTTTAACAGAGGGTAAGTTCATAAAAAATCAATTGATATAATAATCTCTAACATTGGCCAGCGAGCCTAGGATGCGCACCTCTTTGTCGTTTATTGCGGCAATAGATAAATTTCAAACATCTTTTTTATCACATTAAAACAGGTTTTTAGTAACTTTAACGTACACATTTATTTTTAAAAGCAATAAGAATTGTCATGTCGATTACGAAATAAAGTTATTTTATCGACGCGATAAACGGTATAAAGGCTTGAATTATACTGGTTAATACCGATACCAGTTATAAAGCAGATGAAATGGTTATTGCAAATCAATGAAAATAAATTTACCTTGACCAAACCAACATCAATGTAAATAAACATAATTTGTGTTTGCCAATTAGTTTATAGACAGGTGTAAAGTGTGATTTTACACTGCAAATATTTTACATAGTCGTAATTATTACTTCCCACAACATGATCGTACAATTTATTTCACTGTTTCAATTTTTGCTACAATTACCACTTATGTCAGAATGGCTTTTTGACGATCATTGGTTTCGGTATTTTCGTAAATAGTTACGACATTTTACCATTAGTTAACTATCGATGACGCAACCGGGCCTTAAACACTAAGAAAACAACTTCATCTAACTCTCTCTATTGAAACCGTTACTAACGTCGCTAGTATTTTAAATGCACTGTGTTTTATTTTACAGCTGTTACTAAAAACGTTTGGAAACTCCTTGACAGAGATTCTACCGTTTTAAATGTTAAGCCTACACGGAGTCTTTGTTGTTGCTATGCCAGGTCTATACAACGTGAAAAAAAAATGCAATAACATTTAAGCTGGCTATACATCAGGTGATAACTAATCTTTTAAGCAGTATTAGGTAACTGAAAATCTTACAGCTTGAGAAAAAAAAGAGTAACAGTTTATGTAAAAAAAAGGTAACAGCCCTAAAATGAGTCGACACGTGTATTCGAAAAGTGAATTCCATGTCATATTGCCGTGTTTATAATTTATTTTTGTTTTTATAGTGTTTGTATAGTGTAACTTAATAATATAAATTTCACTTGTAAAAAGCAACTGTGACTCTGTGACAGACGAGGAATTAAACCCCGTGTCTTACGCAATCCTGTGACAATACTGTTCGAGATCGGCAGTGGATTCAACGTGGTAGGCAAAAAATATAAAGGAGGTTTTGTCTGTCAGGACTCACCTATTATCCGCCAGTAGAGGTTTCCAGGTTGCAGGTGATCACCGAGGACACAGGCACAGACACACAGGTTTTCACAATAGTTTAAGGGAAAGCACACGCGAAAATTGAGCCCTGGTAGGTTAGTTTTGTGTCATGGGCACAACGTCTCGAAAGCAACTACTTTATGGGGTTCTCAAACAAGCAAAAAATAGGTAAGTACTCAAAATGATGTGCGTAGGAGCGCGCGCCGCAAGATTAGGATGGCAACACAGGTTTCAATCAAATTATTGTAATGAACATATCGCCCGCCCTAAACACGTTAAGTGTTTACGAGAGAGAAAGGAAGGGTAAAAGGAAAAGTTATATACTAAACTGGAAGACGAACCAGCTTCGTCACAGATCTCTTAAGGATACCTGTGGGAGTTTTCACATCAACGACGCGAACAACTTTGTCTTGTCCAGGGTATAAATGAGCAATGCGACCACGGCGCCATTGCAAAGGTGGGAGGTTGTCGTCCTTTATTAGAACTAGTTCGCCAACTTGGGGAGGATTACAAGGAGATGTCCATTTATTCCTTGCCTGTAAGGTATTTAAGTACTCTAAATGCCAACGAGACCAAAAGTTCTGCGTAAGTTGTTGGATCAGCTGAAACCGTGTGAGGCGATGAAGCTTAACATTCTCATAAGGGTACTCAGGTAAAGCGGTTAAAGGCTGACTTATCAAAAAATGTCCGGGCGTTAATACTTCGACGTCGTTAGGATCTGGAGAAAGTGGACACAGAGGCCGCGAGTTTAAAACTGCTTCTATTTTGGTAAAAACAGTTGTTAATTCCTCAAAGGTAAGAGGGGTTTCTCCTATCACGCGTTAAGGTGGGATTTTGCCGATTTCACAGCAGCTTCGAAAAGGCCTCCCCAGTGGGGGCAGACAGGGGGGTCGAAAACCCAGTTAATATTGCGCTTGGAAAGCTCGGAACCAATAGTAGATTGATTTTGAGACAAGAAGGACTCTAACTCCTGTAAGTAATTACGTGCACCGATATAATTTCGGCCACAGTCCGAGCGGATAAGGCGAGGTAAACCACGACGTGAAACGAATCGGGAAAAGGCGGCAACAAAGGCTTCGGTACTTAGGTCCGACACGACCTCAAGGTGGACTGCCTTGGTGGAGAGGCAAACAAATACACAAAGGTAACTCTTAACCAACCTTTTATTTCTATAGGCCTGAACTTTGGTGTAGAAGGGGCCCGCGAAGTCAGTGCCTACACCATCAAATGGCCTAGCCGCGGTGACACGGTCCTTAGGAAGGTCACCCATAGGAGGCTGGGAGACAGCCGTTTTAAGTCGATAACAAGAAAGGCATTTAAAAATCACATATTGAATAGCGCGGCGGGCAGACAGGATCCAGAATTCTCTGTTTAGAATAGCCAGAAGGGCATTCGCACCTGCGTGAGCATTTTCACGATGGTAATGGGAGATTAAAATATTCACGAAATTACCATTTTTAGGCAGAAGCAGGGGGTGTCTAGCGTCATAAGGAAGGTCAGAGTGCCGTAAACGGCCACCCACTCGTATTAGGCCTCTGTCATCTAAAAACAGGCTTAATTTCCTGAGGGAGTTGGTGATTGTATCACCCCTCTTCAAACGGTCTAGTTCATCACTGAAGCAGGTAAATTGAACAATTTTCACTAAATATATAAGAGATTCTCTACGCTCTTCAGTACTCAGGAATGAGGAGTAAGTTTTAGGGTATAAAAACCGCCTTAGGTAACAAGTTACATTTATCAACTTGTTCAAGGAGCTATACCGCTCTAATAAAAAGGAAGGGTCCGGAGGAGAAACTTCAGCAGACACTACTAAACAACGTAGTCCCGGGAGGTCATTATTCGAGGTAGGTTCCGCAGTCACGGGCCACTGATTAGGAGACTCGGTCAACCACGAAGGAGAAAACCAAAGAGTGTGGTCTACCAATTTAGAGACGGGCATGCCTCTTGATGCACAGTCGCTAGGGTTCATATAGCCAGGAATATGTCTCCAATGACTAGATGTTGGAGAATTAATAATTTGGGAAACACGATTTGCCTCAAAAGTCTGAAGAAGGTGGGGAGGTGTTTTCAACCAACACAAAACAATTTTGCTATCCGTCCAACTATGGATTGAAGTCAACACAGACGTCCTTTGCAGACAAAGAGCGACGTGATGTAATAATTTAGAGAGGAGGGTAGCTCCTAACAATTCCAACTTGGGAATTGTTAAACGGGTCCTAACGGGTGCAACCTTTGACTTGGCCATAACAAGATGGACGGAGCAATTACCAGACGTATACTCTGCGCGTAAATAAACGGCCGCAGCATAACCTAACTCGGAGGCATCGCAAAAACCATGTAGCGATAAGGAGGAGGAACCGCTAGAAAGTATATGACGAGGAATAGCCACTTCGCTCACTTTAGTCATATCTTGAATAAAGGTAGCCCACTCTAAAGCGAGGGGCTCCGTAAGGGGATCATCCCAGGAAAGGCCAGATAGCCACAAACGTTGGATAAACTCTTTGGCCTTAAACACGACTGGAGATATCCAGCCACAGGGATCATAAATTCGGGCAATCACAGATAATACCTTTCTCTTTGTAATCACTGTATCACAGGCATCATAGGAACATTTATATGTAAATGAGTCGCTCACAGGGTTGTACTGAACACCTAACACTGCTATAGTCTGCGGATTACCCTGATCTAAGATTGAGTGAGGAAGTTGTAAATGGTCTAGGGGCATATCATCCAAGAGTTCGGGTCTATTAGATATCCACTTACGAAGCTCATACCCACCAGCGGCCATGATCCCTTCAAGCTCTGATTTTAAGGCCCGTGCAGAAGAAATACACGCTGCTCCACTAAGACAGTCATCAACGTAAATATCCCTTTCAATAACTTCAGCAGCTCGGGGAAAGTTCAACCGCTCTTGTTCTGCGAGTTCAAGAAGGACCCGAATCGAAATATAAGGACTAGAGCGAAGGCCATACGTATTGGTGTTAAGCTCGTATGTGAGGAGAGGATGAGAAGGATCCTCGCGCCAAAGTACCAGTTGGTACCTTCTATCCTCGGGGTGTACCCAGGTCATGCGGAACATCATACGAATGTCGGCAACAAACACTACTTCGTGCATACGGAAATTCGTAAGGATATGGGAGATATCTCGCTGAAGTTTAGGGCCAGTGTGTAAATTGATTTAAGGACACTTTATTGGATGTCGGGCTACTCCCATCGAAGACAACTCGTATTTTGCCACCAGCGCTCTTAAAAACTCCATGGTGGGGAATGAAATAATGTTCACGGGTGTGATCATATGACGAAAGGGACATGTGATTCAACTCAATATATTCACGCATAAAGGATATGTATTTTTCACGAAAATGAGGATTACCTTGCAAACGCCTTTCAAGGCTTCCAAATCGCTTAACGGCATTGGCCTTAGAATCACCGAGGAGTGGACGATCTTGTAAAAAAGGGAGCCTAATCATAAAATGTCCATCATTCTCACGAGTGGTGGTTGCTTTGAAGAATGTCTCACATTCTAAGTCCAAAGGGTTTGAATTAGATAGCTGGGGGGCCTCTTCAATCTTCCAGAACCTCTCCACTATTTGGGACAATGAGACTCCAGTCATAGGAGGTTCCATTTCAGAAAGACGTCCATGAACAGGGCCTGACAAGACGAACCCAAAGATTGTCAATATGGCAGTAAGGCCATCAGGTAAAATAAACAACTCAGGCTTCAACAGGCGGCCAATGATGTCAGCTCCAAGTAGTACACTTATAGGACCAGGTTTATGGAACAGGGGGTCAGCAAGTGGTAGATGCTTGGTAGGGGTAACAACACTTTTAGGTACATCTACTTCCGGGAGGGACCCAGCAATCACGTCGACAACTATGGCGGTAGTCGATATCACAGGTAGGGTAGAATTGACAGGTTTAAAAGAAAGGGATACAGTTCCATGGGAATGGACTGACTGTATATTACCTATTCCACGAACGGGCACATGTGAAGGAGTGATAGGTAAGTTCATTTGGTCCGTAACAAACTCTGTAGTAAGGAGGCAGCCTTGGGCGCCGGTATCTAATAAGGCACGGGCTTCTGCGTAATATCCAGACGAAGTTTTAACGTGAATTAAGGCCGTAGGTAAAAGAACAAGAGAATTGCGTGATACTGAAGTAAGGGCAGGTACAGGAGGGCTATCTAGTCAGAATTGTGAAGAATCGTTTGGCTTTGAATGGAAGGCACGTTCATCCTGAGATCTTGGAGGAGGAGCGTGATAAACACGATCACTATTGGGTACAGGCGAAAATCTCCCGCCCGAACGCGGGGGTGAAGCTCTGTGGGAATTACGAGGTGAAAAGCTGTTATAGGCTCTAGTGCGTGGGAAAGTACGTTCCGTCAGGTCACGCGGCGGGGACGTCCTTGGCGAGTTTGAAGGTAAGGCTGCGACGTCGCGGTAGGAGCGTTCATGCTGATGCTTCACGGGGGCGTCATCGGCATAACACAGCAACGTATGATGACTAGAACGACGGCAGGTATTGCAGCGATAATCTCGCTTGCATTGAGAGATGGAGTGTTTATCTAGGCATCGATAACACAAACGGGCCTCTTTAACTACATTGACACGTTGACGTGTAGGAAGGCGAACAAACTCGGGGCATTCGCGTACGTAATGCGAAGTACTATTACAAACGTGACACTTCGGTGTGGGTGCAAACGTAACAAATGTCTTCGTAGGAGGCGGAGACCGCGCGTTAGATTTCGGGAATCGAGTGGAGCTCGTACTAAGTGAGGCAGTAGTGTCGACGACCGAAGCACTACCTACATTGTCGTGATGCCTACATTCATCCTCTAAGAAGGTAATAAGTTGATCAAAGGTTGGAAGTTTATTAGGGTCATCACCAAAACGACGCTCAAAACGGGATTTTAATTCAGAAGGCAACTTCGCAAGGCATAGGTGTACCAGTAAATATGACCAATGATTAACAGGCAGGTCTAATCGTTCTAAACAACGGTAAGTTGAGAGAAGAGGGTTAAGAAACGATACACGTAAGCCGGACAACTTAGGTGAAATATTAGGCAGCATCATTATCTGCGCGATATGCGTATCTGCCAGGACGCGAAGGTTGTGATACCTACGCTTGAGAAGGTCACGAGCCACAGTATAATTGCCCGCTTCAATCTTAAGGTGCTGAATCAACCTACGGGGCTCATCAGACAAGGCACCGACTAGGTAATGAAGCCTTAAGGTAGGGGTCAAAGTCGGCTGATTGTCGACCACACTATCAAACTGGTCTATAAAACTAATCCATCCGTCGGGACGGCCGTCAAATCTAGGTATAGGTAGGTCAGGTAATTTACTAGCCGGGGTGTCAACAATCATGGACTTATTTTCCTTCAAGGGGGTACTAGTACGGGGAGACTCGAACTGGTGGGGTTTTATTTCCTCCAATCTTATTTTTAGGTCATCTACCTTGTCCCTCACAACGCGCATCTCGGTTTTAATTTGAACATATTCTTGTTCATAAATAGCAGGGTCAAGGTTTCCTAACAACTTAGAACAGGCAGCTCTAAACTTATCACACATAATTGGGAGGTCAGAAAGTAGGGCCCTCACGGTCTCGTTACCCGATTCAGAATCAGGCATGTTTGAAATAGGTATATGTACTTACTTACACTAAAATCAATGGTAATTAATCGTAATTTTCAAAAAGGCAAAGGAATGCAGGACGGCTCGGTGAAGGTGTAATGAATAAAATAGGTAAGGAATAATCGTAACTCGTAAATAGCTCGTATAAACACACACGTGGCGGAGGGACGGCGAACGTTATCAATAGCACAACAATAGGCAGGAATGCAAGTAATTAAAATGCGCTCGCGCACCCCGTAACGCAATGATGAATTTGGATATTTATTTATTTATCGTCATTATGTAACTACTAGAAATGAATGGAACTAAGATGGCTACCGCGTGCAAAGGGGGAATGCAGATTTCACAATAATTACTAAGATAGAATGAGACGTTTTATGTAAAGGGTGGAAGCAAATTAATTACGTTAATTTTAAAATAATTATTTAGGCAAAGGTCCAAAATAAACTACGCTCTGCTACCAAAAGATGTTCGAGATCGGCAGTGGATTCAACGTGGTAGGCAAAAAATATAAAGGAGGTTTTGTCTGTCAGGACTCACCTATTATCCGCCAGTAGAGGTTTCCAGGTTGCAGGTGATCACCGAGGACACAGGCACAGACACACAGGTTTTCACAATAGTTTAAGGGAAAGCACACGCGAAAATTGAGCCCTGGTAGGTTAGTTTTGTGTCATGGGCACAACGTCTCGAAAGCAACTACTTTATGGGGTTCTCAAACAAGCAAAAAATAGGTAAGTACTCAAAATGATGTGCGTAGGAGCGCGCGCCGCAAGATTAGGATGGCAACACAGGTTTCAATCAAATTATTGTAATGAACAATACTATAATGAATAATACAATAATATTATTCATTATTATTTATGGTATAGGCATACGCCCGGATTGCGTAAAACACGGGGTTTAATTCCTCGTCTGTCACAGAGTCACAGTTGCTTTTTACAAGTGCAATTTATATTATATAATGCCGTGTGTTGGCGCTGAACACATTAACAGCATATTTAATGGAAATAAAAAAGTAGCTAGGGTTGAACATAATAAATGTATATAGGAAAAAAATACGAAAAAATTACAGATTTCATGATAAGATTTTGTCAGTAGAATCTTTACATGATATATGAAGATACCCTTAACTTTTATTGCAATTTTTTACACGTTGTATATTACGTACCTCTGCGTTATAATAACAAACGGTTTCAAAGTAAAAACGAATACCAACGAATAAACAAACAAACTCAAAGCAAACAAATATTTCCCCTACAATTTAATTGTAGGGGAAATATGAGAAACACATTAGCAGACAGCTAACTGAAAGAAAATTTTTCAGTTGAAAAAGCACAGGGTTACCAAAAAGCTTTATCTATACTTACAAATTAACTGACTAGATAATTTGTAACATAATATTATGCCAACTATTTTCATAAGTATTGCAACACATTAGTATAGTTTATAATTGTAATATGTAAGAAATCAGAAGGTGATTTTCTTGTACAAATTATCAATCAACCCATTTCAAGATTAACGTTATATCTCATTATTTGCTACAACATTGCATTTAATTAAACTCAAATTTAAAACTAACCAAAACCATTTAAATGGTATATACGGTCGTGATCACTCGCGCCTTACCACCTTAATAGCCAAAATTTTTTGCACCTTGAATCAATTGTTCAAAGTCACGCAAGTTTTTTTGTCGTATGTGCAAGTGAATTTCGTTGAAAAGTGGTTAGGCACGTGATACCTTGACGTATATACCTGATAGGCGTCTCTTAATAAATTTAAGGTAAACTCTACGTTTTGTTTTTAAATGCTACAGATAATGTAGTACGAGTAACACGGAACCGTAGTTACACCGTCGGCTTAAACGATTTCGTCTAACACCGAAGCAGTTTTTACTTTTAGCAGCTTCTTTTATTAGCTGCGCAGACAACTATTTTTGCTGGCACCCTTGCAGCCCGGAATTTGGAGCGAACGGTGCATTCTGTAAGGCGCTGATTTAGAGCCGGGCTAAACTCTGGTAAGTAGGTAAATCTCGCCTTGCCAACGCTCTGGGATTAAATACGTACGGGTGATACACACAGCCATCGAGAACATACAATGTGTATTTTCGAAACTCGATGAAATGAAATGTGCGGGTAATAGACCCAAAATTATTGAAATAAATAATAAGTTTTTTTTTTGGCAGCCATATTTTTTTTTTAAATTAAAAGTTCTTCTTTTACTTATATTCGTTGTTTCTTTTTAATGAAACGGTGTACGTTTTTTTCAAAGTAGTCTCATTTGAAAGTTAAACAGTTTATCTAGCTAATTGGATAAAAAAATACAACCATAACTAACAAAAAAACAAATAAATATAATGAAAAGCTTCTAAAATTTATGTAAAAAAGTTTCTTTTTTTTAAATTTTTTATTTGTATTTTTTTTTATTTTCGCACACATCGTTTATTGCTAAGAAATCATTTTAGTAACACGGCAATGTGTTTGCCAATTTCACATAGAAACAAAAGCGGGAAACTGGCCGTGTGTTATCTCGTACGCCTAAATTAATTTACAATTTTCTATCTAAATCATTTTTATTATTGCTATTCACATGAATAAATAATAATAAAATAAAATAAATTTATTTCAGGTATCAGAAAGACCCATACAGAATTGTTAGTAAAAAACATAAAAATTAAAATCATTAAAATTATTAAAATGGTATGAAAGTATTAGAACCAGAATATGCAAACCTTACAATAATTCAATAAATATAAATGGCAATAGCATCGGGAAAAAGAACTCGGGCGCTTTATGCCGCGGAATGCAACCGTATCCAGCGCCCAAGTATCGGCGAGTCCCACCTATCTACCATTGTGCTTAGGATGCTGTTGGAGCTGCCCCGCAAACGTTTCAGGAAAGATGCCACACGCTTCCTAATGATGGCATGGAAACCATCCGTCTCATAAAGCAACATCTAAGTCAATATCTAAATGGTTGATCGGAAACCTAATTGTCTATTTTTATTTTCCGACGTCAAAAGAAGGAGGTTTGTTTTTGATGAAATGCATGCAGTACTGACAACATCACGTCACGGTAAACATTGTGGTATCATATGCACTTGTAGTAATGGTTAGTTTTCAACAAAATTGTATAACTTGTCCTGCAAAATCTCTTAGAACATCGTTTATCAATATACCTATGCCAACGAAACTCGATCAAACAGCAAAAATTTGAAACTCTCTACCCGCATCAGTGTTTCCAATAGATTTTAATCCTAACATTTTCAAAGTCAGAGTGAACAAGCTTTTTCTGGGTGAGCTCGCTCTATCGTCGTCTCTATCTATGCCACATTTAGTCTAGTCTGGAGACAAGAGCGAATCCATTAAAAAAATATACTGTATTTAGTTTTCGAAAATGTTCGCAAAACTAGATTTCAGTGTGTATTCGTAAATATGCAGTTAAATTTAAGGCATGGTGCTGTTACCTAGGCAAGCCGGATTGTTGCTCAACGTTTTGCTTACTAGAATTTATAGCAACACTGCTGGTATATTTATGGTAATTAGCTATTTTAATTTATTTGGCCTATTTTATATAAGAAATTTATAACATGTTTGATTAGCTTTTTTAATTTATTTTTGAGAGAGTTTGTTTATGAGATTTATAACATCTTTGTTGCGTTTTATGTAATTTAAATGTGTGTTGGCTATATTTTGCCAATTGATTTGCCCAGTGTGGACATCGACAAAACCTTCTAAGTACTTAACGTCGTCTTCAAATGTTGCATGAAGCATGTTACTAACATAGTACAGTCCATTCGTTCATGCCGGATCTGCCCCCTTACTCTGGGACACATAACCCGATCCAATGATTATAGCCATCCCTGTCACTTATACCAGGCCGTGTATGCGTGTGACAGGGATGGCTATCTTCATTGGATCGGTTTTGGTGTCCAGAGTAAGGGGGCTGTTGTATCACCGGATTAATGAGAATGAAGGAACAGACAGTCCACAAGTGTACTGCGCATATATCTGAGCACTGTAATATCTCCTGCGTACCTATTATGCCTATCTCTGTTAAGAGGGGCCGCCATTACCGAAAATTAGTAAGAGTTTACAGCGAGTGGCCTGTAATAGGAGCAAAAAATTTAATCAATGATTCTACAGAGTATTCGTAGTTACCTTGACCTGGTCATAATGCTCCAAAATGCTTTAACTAAAAGATATAGTATTTCAAGGTTATAATCTCTAGTCAATGTATATCAAAAGCGCTAACTCGTTGTAGTAAATGACAATGTCAAGTTCTATGACTGGACTCATTTGTTTGCAATACATTGCTGGTTCGATTTATTTTGTAAGAAAATAAAAATGAAATTATTTTTCAATTTATAACATTAAAACCATTTAATATATGGATTACTCGTCACTTAAAGGGCCTAGATTTTATTTTTTTTCTCCTATTAAAGGTTACACCCTGTATATATTATTTACAGTCCAATCTCTAAATACTTTTTTTTAAACAGAAACGAGGCTGTTAGTCTTAAAGTGACTTTGATTTAATATTCCTAAGCTATTTGGCCGTTGTGTACAAAAGTTTTGCTCTACTTAGAACTGAGTGCCTGAAGCATTGCTTTATTCCTCAAATTCCAAACAAACCTTGAAGTTCGAGGAAGGATGAAGTGTGAAGGATTTGTTCGACAAATTATTATCGTATGCCAAAATAAGGTTTTAATATTAGTTATTCATAACCAAAGACCCTGGTTCAGCGGTAGGGAGCGAGCGACACAGCCGGCAAATATTCCTTCAACTCCAATATTTAGCTAACATTGGTCCACACTTGCGTCGTTGCAGCGATTATAGAAAATTCTACAAGAAATAGTGCATTATAAATAAAAATATATGTTTTAATAATAACAGGTTTATCTGATAATTGATTCGATAGGTGTTGCGACAGATAAATATATTTTGAAGAAGATTAAACAACACCCCGCTTTGGTTCTGATTGCCCAAGTGATGATAATGATGACGATGACGCATGTTTTATATTTAATCCCTGGTCAACTGTGCTGGTTATATTATAATTAACATTTGTAGGCTGGAATATGTTTATTTTACCTATTATTCTAATTGTTAATTGTCCTAGAAAATATAAAATAATATATGATCATGCAGTAATGCGATATCTGTTCCGACTTTGGCGGAAAATAAGTAAGAACTAGGTAAGTTAAAAGTGATTAATATTAAATTGAAAACAGTCTTATTTTATTTCTTACCGAATGATTTTTACTTCAAATAAATATGTAGGCCTCTTTGTTTGGTTCGGAGTTCGGTCCAAGGTGCAAATTCTCGTGCAGTTTGCATTCGAAAAGGATTCACCGATTAATTTTAAATGAACTTTTTTCGTGTGATAATTCGATCACGAGTTTAACCGTTTTACTGAAAAACTCAATTAATCCACACGTTAAATAACTCACGCACGGGCGAAATCGAAATGCATAGAAATCATGACCTTGTTAAAGCAAAAACTGTATTTTCTCCGAAAAAGAAAATTCGATCAGTCGACTTTTTCAAATGCGAATTGCACGAGAATTGGCATCTTGTTCTTTATTTTCTACATACACTACACTAATTGTCCAGTTTTCAATTGAGCACCGAATTCAATTGTCTTTTCTTTCCCAAAAAAGACTGCACATGAATAAATTGAATGCACTGTACCCAGTTATACTAAGGCTGCAAAGTTTATGCAATGGAAATGGATTTTAAAATGAGTGTGTGGAAACATTTCGCATGGATTTTGTCTCGATATATTCGATTCTACGAGAGGATAAGAAATCGGAAATTGCGAGTCAGAAATATTACTCATTGCGCAGAACTAACATTTTTTTTAAATCATTATAATCCTTTATGTTATAAATGATTAAGAAAACAGTTTGCATAATTACAGAAGACAATTAAACAATTTAAAAACCTCAAACATATAAATAAAAATCTCATAAATACATATAACTCAAAGGTGTCTGACTGACTGACATAGTAATAAATAGTGACATATTAACAAAACAGCATTTGATTTCAATAATTTTTTTAAAGGATATCACAGTAAAAAAAAACAACATCAAATTAATGCTCGCAGGAAATACAAAATTTACGCGGACGAAGTCGCGGGGGACTGCTAGTTCTTTACCTATATAATATGTGCTGACATGTGGTTAGAGTATAGTAACCAACTGTATTGTTTAAAAATATTTTTTTCTGAAACCAATCATTTATTTAAATGGAAAAAGGGGTTGGGAGTAAGTAAAAAGGTATTTTTATGTTGTAACTGACCAACAAACGGCACCGAAAAAGATTCACAGTGTTAAATTCTTGCGTCTGTGCGAATTATTTAATAACCTTGACATAGAAGGAAATAATAATTTATTTTATTTTAATAGTAATATTAATAAAACAAAGCTACATAGCAAAAGCATTGTTAAGAGAAAACTCGCTTAAATATTTTTAAGTCTCAATTTGAAGTAAAGAGAATGCACACTTTATTAAAAGAATCAGAATTAATGTAATAGTCTCGTTCGACCTGTAATTGAAAAACTAAAATAAACTATTTTGATTTTTTTAAGCCTTGTTTCACAATGTTTATAAAAGTTATGTTATCTATTCAATACATCATACGAAATGACGTTCCATATTTGAATTATTCGTCGGTTAGTATTTATATGTCGATGGTGAAACGGGCTCGAAACACAATCGACATTGATTTATAATTTGGATATCTAGTAGGTATGTGTATTTTTATTTCTCACTCTTTTATTGATGCATGTTTCTCTCGGTGTGAACTTGTGTTATTTCTTCAAAAGTTTATGTCTGCTTCTTGTGATATTTGTAATAAATTGAATTGAATTGCATCAGACAAAATATGTGACGATGACGCCTACTTAAATTTGTAAGCTTAAGTTGCAAAATAAACATTGCAAGGAAAACATTAGGATCTATCGTAATTTCACAAACGTGAATAATTTTAGATCAATTGAATATGGTTTTCAAACTTTACAACTTTCGTTGGGTCAAAAGTGTGCAAGCTCCCTTAACCACTTGGTCGAAATCTGAAAACCTTTCACAATGCAAAAGGCGTATCACCAAAGTAAATCGCGCCAAAGCACATTTCGTTCTCTTTTAGAGGAAGCAAAGAGCTGTAACTTAAATTTTTACGATCTCGAGTTGAAAAAACATACCAAGCGCGAGTTGAATTTATTCTACGAGGTATTATTTACCAAGTTTTATTTTTATACGCAATTCTCGTAATACCACAAAAAAGTAAACTTAAGACTAGGACCATGTTAATTAACGAAAAAACAATTAAGAGCCGTGAAGTGATATAGTATGGTGTTTTATTGATTAATAGCAAATTGAAGCTGTAGTTACAGAAACGAATAACATAATACGGTTTAAGTAGAATTTTATAAAATTATTTTGCTTTAAATTTCCACTAAGCGACGCCGGCGCAGGCAATTAACAACACAAACCGTCACCGCGTAGTTAATTGCCTGCGTAAGTAATTGTTGTTAATTGCCTGCGCCGGCGTCGCTTATCGGAAATTTAAAGCAAAATAATTTTATAAAATTCTACTTAATAATGGATTTCCGCAAAGTAACGCCTGATTCTATTAATTATATAATACGGTTTTTGGAACTATCATCTTTTAATAGTACTAAATAAGAAGGTAAGGTTATGTTTATAAATAACAAAATACACTCTATTATAAATAACAAAACGCGACAGTTTGCAAAACTGAACCCCAATGTTGCAGGGCAATGTTTAGTGACAGCATTTTAAAATATAGCATAAAAAGCTATGTGACGACAGTGGCTAAGCTTTCGTAAATATTGAATTAGTTTCACGAGTTATTTTGCAAGAATGTTAAAATAGGATTCAAAGTATTAAATCTATGTTCTGTTTAGTGTCGTTTATTAAAGCATCTGGAGCCTTAACGCCTTTTGTTGAATACAATTTCTTCAGAGAAACACTGTATAATGCTATCAACATAGACAATATAAGACCTAGAAAATAATGTTAGCTATAAACAATACTACAAGTAAACATTATTATGAAGGTTTCAGACTTTGTTTCAGTTCGAATGCTAGTTACCAGAACCCATTATTTTCACTAACAACATTCATTAACAGAGTGATTTAGTTATTTCATTCGTTATGTCTAGACTCAGACCAACTATTGGCTATACAAAATTAAAAGGTTTATTTTAGAAGAAAAGTTAGTTGAAATGAAATTTAAAA
Organism: Pyrausta aurata; assembly: GCA_963584085.1. Taxonomy (NCBI): domain Eukaryota; kingdom Metazoa; phylum Arthropoda; class Insecta; order Lepidoptera; family Crambidae; genus Pyrausta; species Pyrausta aurata. The sequence continues at coordinate 10,927,728 of OY757268.1, forward strand.
AGTCTGGCAGTGATTACTTAAATGTTTAATCAATTTAAAAGATTAAGTTTCAAGAGATTGGACTTTTGTCCAAGTAAAACAAAAAAAGAAAGTTAGGCAATCTAATTGAAATAGGATTCAGTTGATAATAGTTATAAAAAGTTATGCATTCTCATCGTAATAGCTATACTATAAATGTTTAACGTAGCGAAAAAAAATTGCGTAAGGAAAAGGTGATTCTGGTGTTTCTTGCCTTGAAACATAATGTTAGGCAAAATGATAGAATGTAGAGATGTAATATTATGTTACAGCTTATTTCTCTACCTCACAGTGTATCCTGATAGCTGTTAATTATTTGATAAAATCATTTTTACTTTGTTTTTGACTCACGACACAGTTGTGTGTTTGTTTCTTTGTGTGGGTGTGTGTCACCGTTTTTCTCGACATCTACTGAACTAATTCGATGCATTTTTTTTGTATTGGTATGGTATTGAACTTTACTGCGCAACGAAATAAATGCACCATCATTATAAACGATATCTTTAATCCCAAGCCTCGCTCAATCGTAGCCATATATATAAAAAAAAACCAGCTAAGTGCGAGTCGGACCCGCGCACTGAGGGTTCCGTGCCAACTTTCACTGAATTAGGGATTCTTACTTCCACTTAGCCAAAATACCACAATATTTTGTTGACCGCAAATATAACTTTGTTTTTCATAGTGTTTGTATGAAAGACAAAGTTATTTGCGGTTGATAAAAATGTGCTATATCTCAAAAACTGCTAGTTCGATTTCGCTCAAACCAATTTTCGTTGAAAGTTTATGTTGAGATCTACATTACATATTTTTTTCAAAATTTTCACTTCCTTAGTTCAAAAGTTAGATGGGGGGGGGGACGCCCATTTTACCACTTTGGAAGCGTCTATATCTCAAACGTTAGACTTTTAGAAAAAATGGTTTTAGAAACCCCAATGTCATTTTGAAAGACCTATCCATAGACACCCCACACGTATAGGTTTGAGTAAATGTTTTTGGTTTTAGTTTCATGTATGGGAATGCCTCCCCTATAATATCAATTTTTAAAATTTTTTGTACCTTAATCGGAAAGCGGTAAAGAGGATACACCTACCTACCAAGTTTCAGCGGTGTGATGCTAATAGTTTCAGAATAAAGTGGCTGTGACATACGGACGGACAGACAGACAGACAGACAGACAGACAGACAGACTTGATGAAACTATAAGGGTTCCGTTTTTTTGCCATTCGGCTACGGAACCCTAAAAATGTATTTTATCATATGCCCCGGCCAATCGTAAACGCTGCCCCAATCTAATAAATAACTTTATACCTAGTTTCAGTTATAACAGGGTTACCACTGTAATCTAGTGTTAGTTTTGGATCTCGGGTACTAATCCTGAAACCAGCTGAATATGATTTAGCAAGTTAGGAATCCCTTAACTTTAACTTTGATCTTTGGGGCATGATTAGACCCAAGGCCATATGTCTAAGTTACGATGGATTATTGGGAAATATGACTAAGCTATCTACTACTGTAACTATAACCTAAGATTGAAAGATAAATAGGCACTTACATGGAAATTAGTCTTGTATTTCATACGAATGAACGATGTTTAATGTTGACACCTTCCTTAACACGTTCCGGGACAGTAAATGCCTACAGGCGTGAAAACAATAAAATATATATTGTGTGTGGAGTAGTGTCCCGGAACGTGTTAAGTTAATCTTTGTAATTGCTCACGTTAGTGTACCATATTTTTTCTGTAATGAAAGCAATAAACGTTCCTATTTCTATGTTAGATGCTATTTCGAGTCTTCGGAATATCAAAAAAAAAAAGAGAAAAGGAAAAAAGTGTAGATACTTTTAGTAATTTTTTACTGTATCATCAATCAATAATGACCACTTCTGAGCATAGACCTCCCCGCGGTTCTGCATTCAGTGTGATCCTGCGATCTTTACAAGTTAAGACAACCTTGTAAAGATCATCTTGTCAGCAGACGTCCTGCTCGCACCTTTGGTCACAAGAATCTCTAATCTTAGGGCTTATTATTTCCTGTTACCTTAATTCTTCTACGTATCTCATCATTTCTGTTGTTCTCGTAGATATGTTTTACCGAGCATAGCCCTTTCCATCGCTCATTGTGTAACTTTAACTTGAGGGCCTTGGCAGACTTGGAAGTCCTTAAATAGACTGCGGACACAAGTCGGCCGAAGCAAGGAGAACTTGTACAGATGGGGTTATGTTGCGGACGACGCATGCTTGTGTGGTGTCTCTTCACAGACGATGGCACACCTATTGTCATGCCCTACGTGTCCCTATACCTGCACACGTGCGGACCTGTACAACGCTACTGACAACGCTTTGTCAGTCGCCGAGTACTGGTCCTCAAAAATATAACGCCAGAGTCGACACGAAAAGTAGAAGAACTTGAGGGCCATAGTTAGAGACCATGTTTCGGATAGCACTGTGTTTATGTTATGGTCATGAGTAGGGTATATACAGGGTTTAGCTGAACTATGTATATATTTCTCAGGCTAATAGAGGACACCTATGTAATCATTTTATGTTATGTATGTTATGGGTATAAGTGCAATAAAAAAAAAAAAACTAAAACTTCAATTTCACCTCACTTATCACCATAACATAAACACCAGAGATATCTACATCGTTCCGCCAAATAACCTATATACAGGGTGTCGCAAAAACCACCGCGGACGCGGAGTCTATTCGCTATCCATGTGCTCTACATCTATTTTTTAGCTAACACTATTTCTGGCACATCCTGTATTTATTGCTAATAGCCTCGTATCCATAAAGTGTATCAAAACATAGTGACATTGTAACTTACTATCTGATACGCCAGTTAGCTATTAGTGTTTGGACGCGGTGTAGCTGTTTAGATAAGCCGATTACGCCTAATGACTGGTAGCTAGTGATGTGCTGGCGAATATTTTTGATTTTATCACTATAATAATAAGGGCAATTTGGTTACTAATAGTCGAATTTATCCGGCTAAGGTTCGTTTGCATGCTCGATAGTTTAAACTCAACTAACGGTTGAATATTTACGGTTCTGCGCTATTGGAAAAAAAATACTTTGACAAAATGACGGAATGGCATTTTTAATGACCATAGGTTATAGTTTTTTAGGGTTCCGTAGCCGAATGGCAAAAAACGGAACCCTTATAGTTTCGTCACGTCTGTCTGTCTGTCTGTCTGTCTGTCTGTCTGTCTGTCTGTCTGTCTGTCTGTCCGTCCGTATGTCACAGCCACTTTATTCTGAAACTATAAGCATCACATATCTGAAACTTGGTAGGTAGGTGTATTTTGTTCACCGCTTTCCGATTCAGATACAAAAAGTTAGAAAAAATAATATTTAAGGTGAGGCTCCCATACATGAAACTAAAACCTAAAAATTTTTTTTTACTCAAACCTATGCGTGTGGGGTGTCTATAGATAGGTCTTTTAAAATGATGTTGAGGTTTCTAAAACCATTTTTTCTAAAAGTGTAAGGTTTGAGATATAGACGCTTCCAAAGTGGTAAAATGGGCGTCCCCCCCATCACGTTTTTGAACTAAGAAAGTGAAAATTTTGAAAAAAATATATAATGTAGATCTCAACAAAAACTTTCAACGAAAATTGGTTTGAAGGAGATCGAACCCGTAGTTTTTGAGATATTGCACATTTTTATCAACCGCAAATATAACTTTGTCTTTCATACAAACACTATGAAAAACAAAGTTATTTTTGCCGTCGCAATATATTGTGATGTTTTCGTTAAGTGAAAGTAAGTGGACCCTGTAAGGGTGGCACGGAATTCTCAGTGCGCGGGTCCGACACGCACTTAACCGGTTTTTTTTTCCAAAATTTAGCAGCTGGTAATGATATTTAACCATTTGTTATTGACTATCGATCCCGCAACTGGGCTTAGGAAAAGTGTACGTACATTTTAGGGCCATAATATAACTAAGTTTCATCATTCATAGTGTCTTGATTTTGAGCTTTTACTGCCTGTTTTTAAACTAATATATTTTGTCAATTTTCAACTTTGTTATGGCATGTTTCACAAAAAAAAAGTAAGCGCTACCCAATGGCTATCCATTGGGTAGCGCTTACTTTTTTTTTCTATTATTAGAACGTCACTTCGTATGGCTTACAATCAGATAGCATATCCGAAACTTACTTGAACATTGTAAAACTGGTCCTTACTTTGGTAAATAAAACGACAGCAAATGATTTAGTTTATTGTACTGTAATTTAAAATACTCAATACAACGTAGCACTGTTATTTATCATCAGTGCTAAGCATTCCACATAAATAAGAGTTAACTCCGCATTCGGTGGAATCAAAAGAATCCGCCGCTCATTTCATCCCGGGATTCCCGGAATTAAAACGGGATTGTTGCACATCCCTACCGGAATGGCATGCCGGCGATTCGACGCATCAGTGCGAGATAGTGTCGGTTGCCTTAACGGTATTACGTAATTACGGTTTTCAGCGGAATTCAGTTGGGCTCATGATGTACCTACTCGTACCTATTTTGAAGCGCATCATCCAAAATCACCGCGGCACCGAAGCAAGAATACACATTTACACATTATAGAGTATTTTTGCATTGCGATAGATGGGTACGGTCGGAGTTTGTGGCGCCACGTTCAAAGTAAATCGCTTGCATATATGACATTAAACAGAATGTCACTGTATACAAAATTTAATGAAAAGTGCAAACGATATTGAATCTAGGATAAATTTAAGAAATATCTTCAGATTAAGTCTCTTTAATTAACTGAAATTACACTACAACAGTCATTGTTTGAACTTATGCTAAGAGCTACGTGCTGCGATTGGCGCATTCATCTAATTACTACTAACTAAATACTTTGCTACGAAGGGCGGCTGACTGGTGCCAGAGACTGTTTACGTATTTAAATTGAGAATTTCTCATTAAAATCGTATTCAAATTAGTGCAATAGCGTAAGTACAATATAGGTTCTACTACACGCGTAGTAAAACGCGTTACAATTTTGGAAGTCTGCCGTCATATAAATAATTTATATGATTACTTTAATAAGGTACGAAATAAATACCTGCTTGTAAATGAAAAATCATTGAAGAACAACACCAAAGAATAATAACTCTTCTTGCATTAGTTCGGACTATGTTTACTATTACTAAGGCCTGTCTCACTTCTGATAAAAAAGAAACAACCAACAATCTTTATAAAACTGTTGGTGGTTAAGATAAACTTAAGCCTTCAGGCGTTAAGCACGATCCACCCACATTATCATAATCAGTCTTAAAACAATATCCTCTTTACATAATTTAAGAATATTTACGATAAATAGGTTGGAATTGTAGTTTTCAAAGGCCTTTGTTGAAAAAACAATGGCCTATTCAAAGGAATCCTTTTTAGCAAAAAACGTGACGGCCTCTGTTTAACTTCCTAAGGTAGACTAGAAAAGTTCAGATAGCCCACTTGTAGTCTTTGACTTTATTAGGTCTCTGTGCAAGATTTTGTTTAATAACTATTGAATTTATGGATTTACTTTTAAGTTAGATACGGCAGGTATTTGATCTTATAAGATTGAAGCAGATCTTAAATAATTACGGTAGAAATAGTTTTATCATCAGAGTCATGAATAAGTATAATTCTAAGTTCTGCGTGCGTTGACGCGTTTTCGCTATCTCCTGAGATCTGTCTAGGCTAGAGCAAATTAGTATATTAATCTTAGTTTATCAGGCTCCCAGTTCCATGTAATTATTATTATTTTTTATTGTTATTGTTATTTTTGTTGTTTTTCTCGCATTTGTCACCTTTTGGCAAAATTGTATAAATTATCATTGGAAACTTTAAATGCTAATGCGTGATTTCTGTTATGTTAAGTCCAATAAGACATTGTAAAGCTGTTTGTTTTCTTAAAAAATAAAAATAAAAATAAAATAAACACCCGTAAAGGGAACAGCACCGTATCAACTCGAGGCGTTCAGTATTATTTGTATGATACTCCATACTTCAATGCACATTTCTCAAATTGGCGTTGCTGATCCGTAACGTGCTTCCGTTTGGTTGACGCGTGTTTGTTGACAATAAGGTGCTGTTTCCTTTGCGGGTGGTAATATCTACTTCAACATTTAACTCTTGCAATAGTTGCAAAGAGGTGCTCCTCGTAGCGCAGTGGTGCCAGCGCTTTGGTAGTGATACCGAAGTTAATCAACTTACAGCGCGGTCGGTGTTTGGATGGGTGACCATTCCGACCATATAAGTGACGTATATCACGAGCATTCCCGTGCTTCGGAAGGCACGTTAAGCAGTTGGTCCCGGTTAATATCGGTTGATATTAATCGTTAATCCTAGTCAGAGGCCCTATGCGGCTTGATAAATTCTGACAGCAAGGTTGGTCGCTTGCCTTGCAAAAACCCCTCCGCCAATCCGCACTGAGCCCGCGTGGTGAGGTATGGCTCATTTTACCTCATATTTGAGGTAAGGCCTTTGCCTAGCAGTGGGATGATTATAGGCTAACTTTACTTTACTAATGGTTGCCATAAACATTATTCCTTTAGTACAAAGAAGACCTTCTACAATGATCTTTTTATTCTATGTCTAACGGTCTTGGTTCTTTCATTTGTCTTCATTTTAAGAGTGTTAATTTTTGTATTTCATTTTTTCTGCCGAGTTTTGGCGTTAATTGAATTTGGAAGCGAGCATAAATTAGGACAAGCAGATTTATTGCACCAACAACTTTTCTGGTTCTCAAGTGTTTTGCCTTAAATGTGTAAATAAACCTTAAAATGTTTACGTAAAATACACGACAAAAATTTAACCACGTAAAGTTTGTTGGAAGTAAGCGGGACCAGAAGAAAGCTCTTTATTATTGAGTGAGTGACATACTTTACTTAAAAATAATATTGAACTTTTTTCCTATGTTTTCACTTATTTTCATTGCAGTAGTTTATTATAGCGCTCGTTTACAAGTCGTTTGACAACAATCTACTATTATTCTAAGGTTGAATCGAGATGCTAAGGTTATGTGCTGAAATAAGCTACCACTACACATAGCTGATAGTATAGTCGCCTATACATACTAGAAGCTTATTTGCTCAGCCCCCGAGGCATTGTTTGCGTGAACACAGCGTAATCCAATTTATAGCAACCACTTCGGTTTACAAAAACATCTCCCGGCTGTCGGGAAGAGTATAAGATGACTACTTTATTAGGAGCACCTTGGGTTTATCTTTGGTGACTCTTCGTTACGAAATGGATAAAAAGAACGTGGGGTCTTATAGATGACGCTGGCTTATTTGTGTAATGCATATTTCCGCATGCGTTTCACTTAATTGTTGCTTCAAAATGGTCAGTAAATTCATTATTGAAGGTAAAAAAGAGATTAATATTGAATAAAAAATCAATGCCAATGAAATACTCACTAAGAGACTTTTTATGCGCCTTTTCATTTGTAGTTTAGTTGCCCATTATATTTCCCATAACGTACACAAAGTGAGTTTATTTTTAAATTTTGCATTCTAGCATGTATGCATTTATTTTAAATCGAAAGTATTTTTCAATTTACATCAATTTGTTACACAGTAGATAAGCCAAAGTTAAGTTAGAAAATAATGAGAAAGCGCGATCGATTTGAAGTAGTCGAGTTGATCACGGCTTGGCATGGGGAGCAGAATAACTCGCAATTATAAATGGCTGCTCCTTACCCAATTAACGATTGTACATGTTTTGCGTTTGTTACATTACTTTGTCTTTATTAAGAGATTAAACAATCGCCTATTACGGAAGATGTAAGAAGTAGGCCTTTGATAAAAAGTTGCGAAGGCCAAAAGTGAAAATCGTGTGGATGGAAAGGTCACCATTTTTGTTAAAATGATTCTGGATAACGTTTTTCATAATTATTTGAGTTATTATTTATTTTTGATAGATAAAACTATGTTTGTAGTTATTTATAGGAAATGCATTGTGAATATTCTTCTATACAAGGTGACTTTACAAAGTGCTACCAAATTTTAGGAGCTGAATAAGACACCATTCAATACATATAACTTTTATATGTACTATGAAGTCATGGTCGAAAGCTTAAATAAAATTTCAGATGGCTTTATAAACCAATCAGGGTACCTACCTGGGTATTGGCGAAAATGTAAAGAGTCAGAAAAGAAATAAGATTCGAATGATGGCCTCATAGTGAAAATATCATTCGCCTTCTGAAATTCGGTTACACTTTGCAAAGTGATTCTGTATAAAAAGACGTGTTAGTTGCACTCGTGAACAGGTGGACTGATTTTCATGATTTTTACTATGATAAAAACGAAGTGCACTAGGGCAAATAATTGTACAAAAAAACTCTTAGCATTCCTGCTTGGGTGTTCAATTTTGAACCAAAAGATAATTTGCCTTTAGAGCGTCGATCACTGGCCTGTAGCTAAAGTCCTATCCTTTGACAGGTAATTTCATCACCTAAGTAATTGATATGCCTATCACCGAAATTGGTTAGCCTAGCTATTGGAGACTAAAACCAAATACCTTTGTAGTGCTGTCTGAATGCAATGATCAGATAATTTATTTAACTTTGTTTAATTTATCAATGTAGCTGTTCAAGTCTCTTCTAAATCGATTTCAATGAGAACATTTTAACAATATTTCAAGGGTCCCAAATCAGAAGATCGTAATCGTAGTTGTGAATGAAAGGTTTTGTTAAAAATAACTCTAAAACATATCTATCGAATATATAATATACTAGCGGTCCCAGCGAACTTCGTTTCGCCCCCAGCCCCTTCCCGCCCCGGCCTCGTTTTATGGGAATTTTCTTTGCTATAAACCTCACGGAGCCCGAGACCTTTCCAACGAATGCAAAACCGTGGAAATCGGTTCGTGCTGGAGTTATAGCGTCAGGGAGGAAAACCCGACTTATTTTTGTATAGTAGAGATTAGATTTTTAAGAATAACGAGCGCATTTTTATTTACACATGTTTCACAATGTCTCAGTATGTTCCCATTAGCGTTATCTGTTCACTACTTCACACGAAATAACGTTCCATATTCATATTTATGCTGAAACAGGCCCCTAAGACCCTTTACACGCTGCGACTTTAAGTAGCGCAGTGTATAAAGGTTGACATTTTGCGACTGCATCGATGCGCATCGCGACTGCATCACGTTTGCATCGCTGCTAAAAGTCGCAGTGTGTAAAGGCTCTAAAATGTTAACTGTTTCATCGTCTTTATTTAAATTACACAGTCTCAAGTTACTTTCAGCATGCATTAATGAGTGGACTTCGAAAACTTATGCTATTCACTCATGCACAGCACACATTCAAACTAGGGACAAACTCTCCACCCATTTAATTGGAAGTTCCAAACAAGTTGGAGCTAGTTGCAAGTTTCTTGGTACTTAAATTCAGATATGTCTTTCAACGGCTTCATTAGGCCGTTTAAATTTAGCCTAACGAGTCGAATTAGAAAGGCCTAAAAAGTTATATCGATAGATCTTATTCACAGTACCCCCATCACGAACATTTGAAGTATTCGTCACGTAATCGTAGCGAGTTTACGTCAGTCGGTAACACGCAGTCCCGTGTCGTGTAGTAAGCTCAAAAGCCTTACCGCAGATGACGTCATACTAACGTAAATATAGCACGTCCAGAAACAAGTTAACCGATTTATATGTTATTCGAGTGTTGAATTTTTAGATTGTTTTACGTCCGATAGAGGCGCTTTTCTAATTCTCAAATTTTCATACAAATAATGACGTTACTATACGAATACTTTGACGCAATTATTCGTGATTGGGATACAGAACAGAGAAAAAGATCAAAAAATCAATCACTGTCAGTCTATCGTTTTATAATAAAAATAGTCGCCCTAGCCGATTTCGACTACGGTGGCTAGTCACAGCGACTAGCCGACTACGCGGGACATATTATAGTGCACAAGTGTGTGCGTAAATACAGGTGCACTCTCTATTCCTTTCAATCTCATAGCCCTTTGCCTGTGATTGGTTCTTAGTTTATGCATGATACCTACACGGATCCATATACGTTTCATTATTTTATTCTATTGGATACCCTTGACGTTCAAAAAGACGAAACAGCTCAAAGGGTCTTCTAACATTTCATAATAAAATGGTTAATAAAATGCTGTTGGCTTGCAGCCAAAATACATTTATTAGTAAGATTATTGTTGAATAATGCTTTTTTTTGGTAATGGAAACATAATCATAATTTAACAGAGTTATCCAATTACAGTAAACCATTTACAACTATTAACTATTACAATTATTAACATAATTAATAGTCACTAATGTATTTTTTTATGTGAAGTGTGGCAAATATTAAACATTAGTTAACATAATAGTATTTAAGTGAAATTGTGCAACTAAACCTTAACTCGGTTAATTTCCGGATTTTCATTAAAAACTTTTTACCGTGTTTTCTTTATCACCTTTTTTGTGCTAACAAACGTTAATGACAAACCTTACAGAGTTAGAAGACAATACGTGCATTAGTTTTCATTGTCTCACCCAAATGTATTTTGAAGGACACTGGGCCTTTTTCTGAGCATGAAACCACTAAAACTAAAGAAAATGTCTCTTTCTTTTCTAAATAAATGAAAAGAGACAGACTACAGATTAAGATAGGTCAAACTTAGCAGCTGTCCGTTGCTCAGAAAATACAAATTTTCGCGTAGTTTGTGAAGTCCATACACAATTTTGTAGTGACTTCTTGATATCCCCGCTAAATTGTGTATTCCATAATTTTCTTTGCATTTGACAGCTGCTTATTTTGACGCTCAAATTAATTAAAGTCTGCCTGTTTCCATTTACTGAGAAGATAAAGAGAAATATACTTTAGTTTTAGTTATTGTCGTGGCATATCTGGAATTAGGCCCGCTGTCCTCTAATAAAAGCCACTTAAATATGTTTTGTCTCTTATTCAACAAGGAATGTCACCATTACGGAACATTGGCCCAATTGGTTTTAAGAAGTATTTCTCGGAAATCTGCTTGAAAAATAAAACAATTATATTTTCGAGCCAATATTTCAACGACGTAGTGTGGAATAACATGTGAAGATTATTCTCTGAACACTCCATAATGAGCTCCATAAGTTGCTTAATACTTTTTATGAATAATTTATGGATCAAAATCGACTTTTGTTAGTTGCAGTCAACGTGATACTATAATTAAAGATACGATGACATTTTTAACTGCATGTCTTAGTATTTTTTGGATATCACAAAAAAAAAACATTAACCTACTATTCAAAAATGAAATAAAATGAATCTTTTTTCTTGAGGCAAAAAGGCAATGATGCTAGCTGCGTTGCCACGGTAGACAGTTATATATCCACAAATAAACGTTTTGAGTTTGAGTTTGAGTTTGAGTTTATGAGTTTAACGAGCCAGCTTTATTATTTCAATCGCTTGAATTTTTTGAGCGTCTATTCCGATATTCTTGTAAATATTTCTTTATTCGCAAATTTCTCGTCGATCGGTATTCCGCGTACAATACTTTCATAGACAAAACTATGGCGAACCTTCCATAGCAGCAGGAATGTGTGCAGACATTCTGTCCCAAGAATATTGTGGAAGAATTTCATATCCGTACCGTACTTTAGAAATCTGAGGGGTCTATGGAACCAAATTGTAAGTGTGTAACCCCAAAACCCTACAAAAAAGATAGTACCATTATCAGGTTTAAGGCTGCTGTCACCTACCTTCTAACAAAGTTCAAGTGTAGTTTTCTCCCCAAAAATGACTAAACTGACTACCTTTTTTGAATGAATTGTGTAGAAATGAACTATCTCCATAAAATGTCGACTCTGAATTTTTGATTCAATCTTTAAAATGCCTGTAACTTGCAATCATAGAAGCCAAATTGACGGTTTTTCTGGTGCACTTTTCCAGATCAGTTGTTGACATCAGCTATCAAAATAACATAAACATGAAAGGAAATACGTTCCTCTACAAGCTTTCGACTCTGTTTTTTTATTTATTGCTCTAGTTATTCCAAATGAAGACAAAATTGAAACCATGTTTTGGCATAAAATACGCACCTAAAGACAGGCAATTATCTCTGAGATACATTGCACTTATTGTGTGTTATTTGATAAAAAATTGTTATAGAGGTTCCCATCTTTGACTTAGCATCTAAATTCTTGATTTTATCTTGTGCAATATATTCAAAATATCTTACTAAAGTAACCTATAAATTTGAGATTTGGAGCTGTCACGAACATTCATCTTCGATCGACATTTGACAGACAGCGCCGAGCGCTCGGAGGGGAAGGGTGTGTCGCTCGTTGTCTTCGCTGCTAGTATTTTATTTCGTGTATGATACTCATTCCAAATTTGAAAATATCACGCTTTGCACAATTTTTATACGGCGACCAATTCGCTTTGAGGCTTTATGCAACAGGCATAAAGCCATATAGTGCATTTGGATCGTCGATGGTCTCTAATTATAACAAAAAAGTATTCGTTCTTTTGTATCGATTAGTAGTTGTATTTAAATGATTAATCAATGTTATGTAAACTTGCATAGAAAGGAATCCTTATTAATACTATAAACGATTTGTATGTATGGCGACTATTTCAAGAGGTTCTTAGTTATAACGAAGATCTTTTATCATATACAATTTGTATTTTCGAAACTTGATTAAACAAAATGTGCAGATACTAGGACCAAAATTATCGACAAAAATAATAATAATAAAAAATTGACTACAAATTAAAATTGTGGTATATGATGAGCAAACTGTTTCTATAACCAAACAGTTAAATGTCAATTTTAGACAAATACTGAATTAACAAGGCCAAGAATAGGCAATAGTACCAATTCTATTGCATATGTATGGGGTTGCAAATAATAACCTTATTTAAATAAAATAAAGTAGTATCAGTAACACTACTTTATAGTTCAACAACGGAAGACCGATTTTCATGATATTTACTTTGTTGAATTAGTATTTACCTCTTACCCCTTAAGTTATTATAAAACAGGGCTGGGGCGCGCCGAGGCTGAATATGAAGCGAAGTTTTCTGTGGTCGAAGTTTTTTTTTTACTAAAAAGTGCCATCGCATGGGCTCTCTCAAGCTTCATCTTAAGCGACATCTATCTGGGCATAGACTTCAAAAAGAAATGGTTTGCCTAAAATGGAGTCCTTTCAAGAGTTATTTCAGACTTTTTAATGTATTTTGTTTTTGAAATAGTATGGCGGTGAAGTGACCATTAACCCAACAAAATTAAAGACCAATAAGGGCTTTTGTTTTAAGTATTTGACTTTGAGTAGTAAACATGGTGTGTTTATAAATATTCTTACCTCATTCATGCTTTGGATTTTGAATAAGAATAAACGGACGACAAAAAGTAAAAGGCCAGTTTTTCTTTATATGGACCGTATAGAGGCGTTATTTAGTTCCACAACCTTTGATACGCACTTGTACGTACGTACCATTGGCAATTGGCGTCAATTCCATACTGCGTGGGACTTGTTCATGGCATTAATTCCATACGCTAGTAGCAGTGTTTCAATGGTTAAAACCTAAGTAAATAGGGCAATATTTTGCTTTTTTAACATTACTTTTCTTTCTACCACAATCTACAACCACAACCTAACTATAAACTTGTATAGTAAAACGCTTGTTTTAATAGAAGCGTTTCATGTGATGTTTATGTAGTTAATATAAACTTGTATTTAAATTGTACGCAAATGCCATGAAGTTCCATGGTTCTATTCAAGTTCACATTCATATAATGTTTCATTATTGAAAAATGTATATGGACAATATGATATAAAACCAGTGTAAACCAAATAATTAAATAAAAATTATCTTATTTATCTTCTGTTATACATGAAATACTTGAAATCTTGATCGAAATCTTCTTGACTACATTTTCTGAATGACAGCTATAATAACTTGTGACATATTTCATATATCAAAATACAAATCATATCAAAGAATAGCGTTACACTAAAAAGCATTTATGTGTAAATAAATCCTCATAGCATCCAGCTAGTATGACACGTGGTAGATCAAGCGCAGAACCCACGGCATTATCCACCAATAACCCTTAGTCCCCGTTTCTCGTGGAATTACATTCGTAAAAAAAAACCTATTCTCAGTCACGATTTGGGTGAAGACATAAAGAGGCAGATAACCAGTACCGACCTGTACCGACTGACTAGTGATGTGCCAAGTCATCTTTTTTTAATCTCGAAATATTTTGGAAATTCGTTACAAAAATCCAAATAAGGACCGACTGACACTAGAATATTGTTTTAAAACAAGATTCAAATCAAGACTTGAGTCGGAAGAGTCTCTACGAAGCATTTCAATTCCATGAAATAGCCAACACGCCACATCACTGGTTAGTCGGTGCAGGTCGGTAGGTGTTACCCCCCTCTATATGTCTTCACTCTTTAGATGCATTTCGTTTTTTCTATGCTGTAAGTTTTTCACGTTATTATAACTGTACGTTTGTGTATAAATCTGTGAATTTAGTTTTATAATTATCAAAAGGAAAATATTCGCGAACGGAATTGACGCGAGCCCTGATTCCGAACTGTATTCACTGTATTCGTGATAGGTATTTTAAATACAAAAAAACTGGTAATAACATTAATTTATCACATCGACTTTTACATGACATCATTTTCTGTGTTCATCATACGCATAGCCTACTACTATTTAAAGTATATATAAAGATAAAGTATCAAAATTGTTTAATTACAGTATACATTTTTTTGTGTCCCGGACATATAAAATCGCGCACACACACATTGATAAATTCGGTAAAATTTGAGAATCTCCAGACTGTCATACCGCTCTTAAACCAAGACCAAAATTACCCAAACAAATAGAAAAGTATACCTCCATTATAGAATCCTGTAATAAGATATTGTTTTAAATCGGTTGGTTAATATCTTATGGTTCTAAGTCTGGTACTTAGTTTTTGGATTAAGAGGTCGGTATGTAATTGCGTTTATTCAGGTCGACGAATAATTATTTTTCAGATGCGTGTTTATAATTTTCTACTTATCACATTATCAAACCACATATGAGTTATTCATTACGTCAAAAAATTTGAAGAGGTACTTAGCTTAGGATATCGCCGCTATGTGCGATCGGAAGCGGACGTGTCTGTTGCACAACAGAATCATTTTAATTCGCGACTAGCGCAGCCAAACATAGCGCCGTCAGTAAGCAATGGGTTCGTCGCAACAACTCATTGCTAACGAATTGTTGGCCTTCATACAACATGCCATCGACACTATGGACGAGGTCAGCATCATGCAGATCTGCAAATCAAATTTCAAGCAGGAAGAGATTTGCAGTGGCAAGGCGCTCCTATTCCAGACGCTCGGGAAGAGTGCCCAGATGCCGTCTCGACGGAGGGATGGAGGTGAAAAAAGTGTGCAGGACATCATAACGTTGCTGAAGGAGACCGATCCTGACGAAGTGCCTTCGTTTGTGGCAAAGGAGCTGCACAAGCTGCCCCCTGTCACCTTCGATCACGTCGACGTTACTAGGCTGTTGAAGGACATCACGTTCCTGAAAGCGAGTCTGGTCGAAGTGCATGCCAAGCTGGAGGCCTCAGAAAACACCATATGTGACCTGCGTGCCAAAGTGTCGCTATTAAGCAACACTGCTCCAGTTAGTAGGTCACCCGAGGCATGCAGTGTCAACGCACGTCGCGGGGCGCAGAATGCATCGGTCAGCAGTTTCGTGTCCGCGCGAAATAATGCGTCACCCGGCGCGGTCACTGACGTCGTCGGCGCTACTGCGCGCCCCGCCGCCCCGCCCGCAGCGCCGCAGGAAACATCACGCGTGTTGACGTCAACTCCAAAACGTGCATATGCTGCAGCAGCCGCAGGAAAAAACAATCTTATGGCTGCTCCGAAGAAGCTGGCATCACAGGCCGATAAGTGTGATGAGGAGGGCTTTACCAAGGTTGAGAGGAAGAAAAGGAAGCCCTCCACTCGTAACCAGTGCGGCACCGCACCTACTGGACCGAACCATCTGCTTCGTCCCGCGATACCAGTGACGCTGCTGTACGTGTCCCGGCTGCATTACTCTACAAAGGTCGAGGAGATTGTGGAGTACATCCGTATAAAGACCAAATTCTCACTGAGGGTCGAACGGTTGGAATCTCGTCATAATACGAATTTCAATTCGTTTGTGGTAAGGGTTCCGACCGAACAGCTGTCGACCTTCACGAAAGAAGAATTTTGGCCGAGGGGTGTTGTGTATCGTCGGTTTCGTGGACGGCTACCTGACACCAAGCTGCGCAACACTACGCTGACAAAATAGTGCCTATTAATAAATAAATATATTGCTATTGTATGTATGTTAGTCTTTAAGGTATATATTTTATTTTAAATTGTCATATGTATGCTAGTCTATAAGGTATTTGTACTATGGGCCATGTGTAGCCTGAAAATAAATGAATAATAAAAAAAATAATAATTAGCTACCAGCGCCATCAACTTCATAAATCATCAACATCATAAATATATTTTTTGCTACGTGGATGCGAAGTCAGTAAATTCAGGGCCAACCAAACCAAAAAAATGCAATGGTAAGCATATAAAAACGCAATAAATATAGCAAAATTTCCGGATTCTTCATCCGATTTATCGTCAGCGTATTGTGTATGGAAATGAGTCATTATCATAACATGGATGGCAACGTCAAACTCTTGAGTGAAGGGTCCAATGGCGGTGAATAGTTTAATATTAATTTTATTGTTCGGCCCCAGTTGAGTGGGTAATCAAGTTTGGGGCTGATAATATTTGCGCTCTCGAACTGTTAAAGATTAAAGCATAGAACACACTGATACTACACAACAGAACACAATATAGAGAGCCGAACAGTCCAAAAGCTTATTTACTTTACCTTTATTACTTTCAACCTTTAACTGCCTCAGTGGCGCAGCGGTTAGAGGATCGCATTTTAAAGCGACGGCTGCGCCAGAGGTCTTGGGTTCGATTCCCGGGTCGGGCCAAAAATATGTACCTGGGTTTTTCTGTTCAGAAATTTTCAGGGAAGCCCGGAGTTTGGAAGTTGGCGGTGTTTCATCCCCGTGCCTCGGAAAGCACGTAAAGCCGTTGGTCCTGCGCCTGATCTCTCTCCGGTCGTGTCAGATTGCTGTCCCATCGGGCTATAAGAGTGAAAGGAATAGAGAGTGCACCTGTGTTTGCGCACACACTTGTGCACAAACACAGACACATATGTCCCGCGCAGTCGGTGAGTCGTTGTGACTGGCCACCGTAGTCGAAATCGGCTAGGGGGACGATTATTACTTTCTTCGCGCCGCCTGTATTTTCTCTGTTATGACCTATGGTTGACTGATAGAGAATGCTTCTAGCATTAAGTCCGCCATATGTACCGTTTCTTGTGCATGAAGTTTAAAATAAATAACAGCTCCGCTCTAGGAACGCTCGAAGTGCCGACGACCACTTTGGAGTCGAGAATTTTGCTTGAAACGAATGCAGTCGTAGTAACGCTAGTTCACCGCTGCATTCGCAAACGGAATGTGACATTTGAATGCGGCATGTATTGGCATATGCAATGTCTCTCCCTAGCATAGCTTGATGATGGTTGCATCCTTCTCGCTCCCGCACTCGAATGCGGCGGTAGACTAACGGCGTAACAGTCAATAGCTTTTACGCTGATTCTTTGAAAAAAAAAAGCATTTTCATTTGAAACTTGTCGGAATGGCAAAAAATATATAGCTTCCACTGTTACTAATAATATATAGCTTCCACTGTTCTAAAGACATTTTTTTTGTTTTATTATATGCTTCTATGACATTTGCTTTCATTGTTTCCGAAGGGATTTCTCGATTAAAATTTTAGGCTAAACAAATATTGACTTGGAGTATTGAAACTGTTCCTGTTTTAGATTAGATTTGTAAGAGGCGAGAAATTGTTCGATTGGTTAAAGAGATTATTAATAATAATAAGGCGGTACACAACGTTTTATAGTCAAAGTAAATAATAAAATGAAGTGGTCGTTCAGGACATGGGCGGCTTGTTTTGAATTTCGTTTTGTAGCGTTATGTTTTACAGAAAAATATTGTTTAAAATTGAACCTGTAGTTCCTAAGATTAGCGCGTTTAAATCATTCAAACTCTTGATTCATTTAATAAATGTATTGGTAGTTTTGCAGATGGCAATAGAATCCAAGGCTCTTGTGGGTGAAGATTTTTTCAAATTCACCAACAGGAGCCTAGCTCTTAAATTTGATGATGATGATGAACAGAATTCTACAAGACTTTGCTCAAGTCAGCTGGAAGTTATAAAATAAACATGTAAAAAAAACATAGTATTCAGGACCAATGAAAGAAATTCCAAAAATAGAAAGAAAATAAAACCAAACTGATAGAGGTAAAGGAAGTTCCAGAATTTGTGGATAATTGTATGCCGAAGTTGAAATCAATGAAGCCTAATTGCATATAATTATCTTTGAGCGTGATAATTACTTGCGAAAAAGTATAAAAAAATAAAGTCTTAAACACAATTTAAAGCTGCAGTTATTCTTATAATGAAAAGTTCTAACGACGTAATAGTTACCGGAACTCTAAAAAAGGTATTATTTTATTTATTGAATAGGACAACTGTTGTCATGAATAGATTCAAATAGGATTAGTAAACAAAGCATCTTACACACTATGTTACAGTCGATCCGAATCCTAAAGTTACGTATGACGTTTGTCAATTTTCAAATTCAAATTCAAATTAGTTTATTCTTCAACAAAAAATATTACACCATTCAAAGTGATCGAGGTCACCTTTTAAGCAAAATATGCCTGTGACAGGTAACTTCGCTCTTGCATAGCTACAGTTACAATATATGGTTTTATTCTAATTTGCTAGTAACAGAAATAAGTTGAATTCATACAAATTATGATTAAAAGTTAAACTTTAAACATAATGTAGGGCCATCAAGTGGCCGTTATTTTGGCATTACATTAAATGTTTTCTAGCATTTAAAATGATAATAATATTAGGAAACATTTTTTTTAGGTTAGAGTTATCATAATGTATATCTTTTGTTTCTGGTTAGAGAGATATGGTATTTCTGAATTTTGATTTGAAAAGATGACGACGTAACAAGGTTATAGCGACCTGTGGTTGAGCTGTCATACGTAACTTTAGGATTCGGCTCGACTGTAGTACCTAATAACTAATTTGGTGCATGTACTTTGGCGTATGTGCCACATTAAGGGACAAACATGTTGTCGCCCAGCAATGACTTTCAGGATACCGTTGGAGCTGTCACGCACCCTGAACATCTGTGATTATGGTATTTGTAAGATCATTTATGTATGTACAACCGGTCCATATTTTTTAAGAATGTTTGTTGAAATAAATTGATGAAATAGTTTTTGGAATAATTTATGAAAGTAACGTTGACGAAATCTGTGACTGTTACACTCAAACACATCCAGAACAACGTCCTTGTACTGTATGCCGCATTGAGAAAACTATGACAAAAACATTTTTATATGCTACTACAACCTTCCTTGCCTCCCGTTTCTCAGAAATTTACAGAGTCAAAAACGCAAGTTCATTTAAACCTCAGGTTTAATTCCATCTCTGACAGCGTAAGTACGCCTTAAGCTGTCAGAGATGGAAATAAGGCACCGGTACATAAGTGTAGATGATACCTGTTTGCAATTTTAATAAAACTAATATCGAAGATCTTCATAACAAAGTGAGCTAGATTATCATCACATTGCTTAACAGTGTATTTTAGTCACGTTTGGCAATAATCATAATAACTGTGCAACCGTTTAATTTTCTAAACTCGCTTAATATCGCCGCGGGCTGGAAGTTTCTCATCTGAACGTTCAGTGGCTTTACAATAGCGGGTTTTAGAGAAAATTCTCGCAAGCTGTGACATAGCAAAAGTACAACAAGAACCTAGATAACCTAGCTAGTAAAAATTTGACGACGCGTTTGGTGTATTGGTTAGCGCTCCTGACTATTACGCCGACCGTCGCGGGTTCGAATCCCGCAAGGGGCGAATGTTTGTGTGATGAACATGAACATTTGTACCTAAGTCATGGATGTTATATGTATTTAAGTATTTATGGGAGACGCCCCTGTCATAATCGTTGTCTGGTACTTCGTAACACAAGGAAGAAAATTCCTTACCACGAAACCAGACAATTGGTGTGTTGGCTGGCGCATATTTTTTTTTTTTCAGATTAACAAAAATATCTCATTGGATGTATTAAAAACCACAATGGTTAGTGTTGTATATGTATGTACATATGTATAATGCGCGACTGCGCCCGCGCCGATTCCTAGTTTAAATAAACCAGTGCGTTGACAGCCGTCTAGCGTTTCACTTGTGTGCCGTTCC